>CM076410.1:2806441-2996998 GCA_038363315.1 Mugilogobius chulae | reverse complement strand
GATTTAAAAGAACAATAAAAGGCCACAATTTATTGTATTAAAAATCTTAGAAATAACAAAACCCACAAGGGAAAATAGTTTCCAAATATTCACACAGACAATAGATCAATGTTTTCTTTAGTTTAAAATTACAAGTTGACAACAAAAGCTTGTTTTTTCTTCTCAAATGGTGCACGAGTCTCATTTGTGAGTCTAGTGTAGAAGTGTTCACTGAGGGGAACACATACAAAAAGTGTCTCCAGCTCAGAGTCTCTCGCTTACGGCCATACCACCCTGAACACGCCCGATCTCGTCTGATCTCGGAAGCTAAGCAGGGTCGGGCCTGGTTAGTACTTGGATGGGAGACCGCCTGGGAATACCAGGTGCAGTAAGCTTTTTCTTCTTTTGTTATGTTTTGCACTTTTTTATATTGAAAATATATATTTGACAAAGCAGGAAATCTCACTGTAGTTGGAATCAACCTTACAATCTACAAAAGTTTCATCTAAAAGCGTCAAACTCAGTGTAAAGTGTGTAACGGTGGAAGAGGAGTCGGGGGAGGGGCCACAGTCCTTCAGAGCCCATTGTGAGAAACACAGAGTGAAATGTGAACTGGAATGTTTGAGCAGAAGTTGTGAATAAGTGACGCATCAGAATGATAAAAGCATGGCAGAGTGAAACAGACAGATATAGTTAGAAGTAGAACAGCTCCCTCTGCTGGTGATATTGCAATCTGCAGTATGCATTTTTGAACACGTGACCAGTTTAGTTAACTGCACTTTTATGGTGCGTACCAGGCAACTGGGAACTGGTATATTTTCCACTTCCCACTTGTACAAATGCGCTGGAACGCCAGTCGAACTGGTAAATACAACTTGTGAACTGGGAACTGGTCGAGGAAGCCCCACTTCACATACCAGCTCAACAATCACTACGATAAATTTATTTGGAGGGTTTAACTGACGCAAAAACTATGTGAACATTGGTTACAGGTCATTTACCGTTACTTTTGTTTAGCCTAAATGTTAGCATTAGCCATAATGTTTACATACGAGTTGATTAGGTTGGAACGCTTTGAACTGGGAACTGGTATTTTTCAAGTGGGAAATGTTCCAGTTCCCAGTTGCCTGGAACGCAGCATTATTCCAACACTGTCTCTCATTCAAGTGTTAAGTGAAAAGAACAACATTAAAGGGCCACATTTTTTTGTTGCAAAAATCGAAGAAATTGCAAAACCCACAGAGACAAACTGTGTTTTCAAACATTCACTTTGACAAGAAAACAATGTTTTATTTTGGTTCAAAATGACAAGTTTTCCCTCCTGAGTCCAGTGTGGAAGTGTCCACGTGGGTGAACATAGATATAAATACAGTTTTCATCGCAGAGTCTCTCGCTTACGGCCATACCACCCTGAACACGCCCGATCTCGTCTGATCTCGGAAGCTAAGCAGGGTCGGGCCTGGTTAGTACTTGGATGGGAGACCGCCTGGGAATACCAGGTGCAGTAAGCTTTTTATTTATTATTTATTTATTTTTAAAGATTTGTTAAAACAGTAAACAAAATAATTGTAAATTCACAAACTCAGGAGAAATCTTTCTGGCTTTCTACCAGGACAAAAATCCCCTAAAGTTTGTGTAAAAGTGCTTTTATTATGAAAATCCCCAAAATGTTGCTTTGCCCCAAAAACAATCCAAGAACAATTCTTTACAGTAGTTTTACTGCATAAACAGCAAAAATGTTGTTTAAAAGTGCTTTTATTGTGAAAAGTTGCAAAACATGAGTTTACGGATCCTTTTTTGTAAAAAGTACAAAATTGTTATTTTACTGTACTTTTGTTGTGAAAAGGCCAATACCCTTGTTTTACAGTGTTTTTATTGTAAAAGGTCCAAAACCATTTTTTTACAGTGTGTGTACAGTGTTTTGTTTTTTTTTAAATCCAAAACCATTATATTTTTTCATATCGTCGTGGGCCTCTTTATCGTGATTTATCTTATCGTGACATGTGCATCGAGATATGTATCGTGTTGCCAGATTAAAGGCAATGCACACCCCTAGTTATTTTTTATTGTTTTTACTGTAAAAAGTCCAAAACCTTTGTTTTACAGCATTTTTTTTGTTTGTTTGTTTTTTTTTTTTTGTTTTTTTGTGAAAAATCCAAAACTGTTATTTTACAGTGTTTTTTGTGAAAAGTTTTTTACAGTGCTTTTACTGTGAAAAGTACAAAACCACAGTTTTTGTACTTGTACAGTGCTTTTTTTTTTTTTTTGAGAATTTTCAGAAAAAAACACTGACACAAATTTTGTGTTTCCTTTTTTTTTTTCTCAAACTCTATTCAAAATAAAGTTGAATAGCCCTGGTTTAAATAAAAGTTTCTTAATGCAGCTATCTCACGTTACACCCTTATTTTCTTGTTGCATAAAATACTTTGATTATTGTACACAGCAATTTGTCAAAAAACAGAAGGGGGGATGGAAAATGTATGTTTTTTAGGTCATTCTGCACACGCGTCACATGCACGCGCATTTTTCCTGCGATCACTCAGTTTCTTTTCCACCTGCAACTACAGGTTCGCGTTGGCGCGTTTCCTCCCAAAATTAACAGATTCCAGTGAGTACATAAAGCCCCTTTAGAGCTCCGGGTTTGTCCTGTTCTCTGAACGCAGCTCTCGTGGCACTGGACTATGTCTATAAGGTGATCGGTTATATGCGAGAGAAGTGGACAAGGTGAGAGGGAAAGCCAATCAGAAAGGGACTGCGTGTGAAAGTGTGGCGTTATTGGCGGTTATGAGAGCGCGGACAGAGCAGAGGGGCTGCAGCAGGAGAAGGAAAAGCATCAATGAGACTACGCTGGGATCAACAACCCTGTGAAATAACCCTGTGAAATTTAGGACATAAAACACAGTCACTATTTTTTTTCATCCCCCCCTACAATTAATACAAGATAAAAGCAGAAGGAGGAATGGGGAAAGTTTAAACAGAGAGAAGGACGGACGAAGCAAAGGTAGGAAAAATCCCCCCCATCCCTCCCAGCAAATCGCATCCTGATTGTACGAATTCTGCTTTACATAAACTTGCCTTGCTAACTCGAAAGAACATGATAGTACAATCAGAGTTTTTACATCTTACTCCTAGTCATATATTGCATTTTCTTCTTTTGTACTATAGATCTATTGGAGGACGTTAAGAGGAGTTTTGAGTCATTCAAAGCCGAGGAGCTGCAGGTGAAAAACGCCTCTAACGCAGTGGAGGATTCAGCCGACATGCGACTGGAGACCAAACGTAAACTGGGCTCGTGCGGAGGAGAAACATTGCTCGGGCCGCTGGAGAAGAAAGTCAAAGCTCTGAGCATCGTCAGCTTCAACAAACAGGTGAAGCAAATCTCGTGTCGGGTGTCTAAATAAGCCAATAGAGGTTATGCAGATGATATCACAGCTTTCTAAATGTCTAGTAAGTATCTAGTAAGTAAATATTGAGTTTGTATGTGACATGTAAAAAGAGAAAATCAGGTAAACAGTGGCAGAAAAGCAGAAAAACTACAACAGCACTTCTGTTTCTCTCACAATTCTCACTGACACAGACTTCAGGATCACACACAGAGAAACTTGTTAACTTTAAATATTTGATGGGTTAATTTCTTGTTGTGAAATTGTAAAACCTCCCAACAGCCGTTGCAAACAAGCCAGCTAAAGTCTGCACTGTTGCCATGACAACAGAAAAGCCTTTTTTTCTGCTAAACAATATCATGATAATATTATTGACCCTTTCCACCTACACCACATGATCACATGGGTGCGCCATGATGGAGGCAGAAGTGTGTGTACGCAGCATTACAGGGAGCGCAAAACTGACAAATTCTCACAGATTTTTGGTGAAGAAAGCAATGGATGCTTCTAGTGCAGTTCAGTACATTTGTCTGTGGAAGTAGGACTTTTAGACGTACAAAGCAAGGTATTTGGAAAAGCTAATGAATGCAGCTGATCGTTGGCTGATTTAATAAAATGTACAAGTTTGCTCGACTTTACTCATCTTGATCATGATTCTGTGGTAAACAGGGTTTTGTCTCACACTGGAGCAGATTTAAAAGCTTCAAGAGTTTGGTTTTCAGTCACTTAACTGTAGATCATGTGAGGCTAGTTAGCCACACATAATGCAGGCTGTTTCAAATATTCATTGCATATTTTTTTCAAATGTCATTAATGTTAGTTCTCATTAGCAATGACTTACCTTCTTTAAAGTGTTCACTGCAAATCCGTAGTAGTTTAGAGGGATTCGAGTTCTTTTGATTTATTGCTGCCATCCACTAGCGTCTTCTCTTCATCATAATGCAAACAAAAAAGCTCCAGGCTTAGGCTTACAACCTCCTGCCTAGTGCAGCGTGTCACACAAGATACAGCCATTTTACAATTGAAATCAATAAAAGTAACTTAGAAACAGGCAGGTTTTCGGCAAAGTTTCCATAGTTGCGCACAGACAGAGTTTTTGCTTCCATTATTGAGAATTGTTGCCTGGAAAATCAAGACGATATATTAAAAATATATGTCTGGTCACTGTGTCCCTCTTTCGAGTTCTGTAGCCGTGATTGACACATTAATTAGCCAATCAGAGACGCCGTGTAAAAACCAATATGGCTGCTCCCGACGAAAAAAATACATTAAAAAAATATCACGTGGAACTGAAAAACATCGCGCATTTCTGCAGAATCAATGAGCGAAGCAAAAATCGATTTTAATGTAAGGTGAGTTAAATTTTGGTTAAATTTTGGTCTAAATGACAGACGACCAATCAGCTCCTTTGTTTCATCTGCGTCACACAAATAAACTAATCTGATGCCGGTACAATGTAGATTTGGTCTGAAACGCAGGCGGAGGGCGTGGCGACCAGACCCACTCTTCGCAGTTTGCTGAAGTGTGGGTTCTGGTTCCCAGGCAATGAGAATTGGGCGTTCCCTTGAAGAGCCTGACGACACGTGCAAAGAGTCAATAATGACAAGCAAATACATAGTGGACATGATTATATTTAAGACGGTACTAAAGCAGATTTACACTCATCCAAAAGCACGTTGGTTTGTCGTGTCTTTGTTTCAGATCTGTGGCGGCTCTGGGCTGGGCTGCTCTGCTTGTGGAGGAGCTCTGTGTCTCACCTGGTTATTCGGACGGAAATGCGGAGGTCCAGACTGCGACGGCATCGTTTCAGAGACTCAGGAAGCCATCGACACGGCCCAGAAGACCCAGGACGCAATCAACGCACTGCCTCTGAAAATACAGGAGGCCAAAGACGAGGCAAGTTTGAGTTATTGCTCGGTATTTGAGCTATAAAACTGAATGTAATGATTTTTTTTGTTCCTTTTCTCCCTTAAATGACTGTTAGTGTTTTTTTCTTCAAATGTGTCTGTATCTGTTTTCAGCAATAAGTAAAACATCACTTTTAAAAGGTGAGGCTACTCAGTTCTACTGGACTTCACCATTTGTGTTTAATATCGCAGTTGTAAAATGTAAGATCTGCTTAAGTCAGTATTAGTAACAAAAGAAAGAGTAATACGTCTCATTTAAAACCAGACCAAAGAATTCTCACTAGAGATGGAATGAGATCTTGCAAGATCAAATTGTTACAAAACTGTCCGCACATGTTAAGAACAATCTTTTATTTATTTATTTTTGATAGGGGCAGTAGCTACATATAGTACATATGTAAAATACACATGTAAATACGTATTTACATAAATTCTTGCAAAAATGCTAAATTCCATCTGTATCTTGTATTATAGATTTGGGGAATGTTCATAAAAGGTTAAGTTGAGCAGCTGTAGTGAAAAGTCTCCTCCACATACAGACGGACAAACTCCAAAAAAACAGTTTTTATTTCATAGTGATAGCACCAATACTGAAGGTGATAATTAGGTCTAAACCTTTTACTTAGCATAAAAAATACAGTCAAACATACGAGCATCTAATTCAGCCGTGGACATTGTAGCAGCAGAGCTGTGTTTTTTACACTTAAACGAAGTTTAAAATGGATTCACAAAGAGATATTTGACCCCATTGCATCTTGCAAAAGACCTGTTCCTTCTTCTCTGTGTGCGTCTGTCAGCAGCAACACAGGGCAGAAGAGAAAGAGGCCAGAGCGAGACATAGAAACATAATTAAAGGGGTCCTATTGTGTTTTTTTTTTCATATACTTAGTAAGACACTAGAGCATGTGCAGATCAGTAATTTACCTTTTGTTCATTATAAGACACACAATTGATCTTAAACAACTTGAAAATAGAAACAGCTCTACTGACTTCCTGTTCAAAACTGCAGATTTGATAAGCCCAGCTCCTCATTGTAAAGTGTAACTGTAAAAAGCAACAGATTTTAAATAATTGTTGGAAAGTGGCTATGGAACAGTTTTGAACCACTTATGCTTCACTTTGAGTATTAATCTTTTGAATTATGACAATACAGACAAGTGGGAGGGGGTAGGTGGTAGGTGAGAACGGGGATTTCTGAACACTTGAGCTGCAGCTGAAGAATAATACAAGATTACTCAAACATGCATGAATCAATGCAATTATAACTTTGAGTAAACTAATGATGAAGGAAGGCCGTTATAACGAGGTTAAAATCTTAGAAAAGTGAATTTGACATAATAGGTCCCCTTTAAATGTAAATAAAAACAAATGCAAATTATTTCAAAATATTGTCTCGTCTCATCTCATGGACCCAATCTTGTTCATCTTGTCTTGTGAAAGTTTAGTCTCGTCCCAATCGCTAACTACGTATCAATACTTAAAAAGTCACATTTATGGACCAGAGTTAATATTTTGTGATGTTTTCTCCTTTCTCCTTTTTTTCAGATGGACAGAGTGAATCAGACTGCTCAGGAGACCAAAGCCCAGTCCAAAAACATGCAGGACCGGATCAACTCCAGTAAAGAGGACTTTGAGAAAGACAAAGACAAAATCAAAGAACTCATCAAGAAGGTGAAGGACTATCTGCTCGGTCAGTATCTGTATTTACTGTCATTTTCACACTGCTAGACACACCTGACTTTAAGCCACACTAACTAGGTTTATAAATAAAAGTATATATATAGGTCTCACGTGTTTACAATAGGTCAATGAGAATGTGAAAAAAGTAGCCGCTTATAATCTTGCAGGATTTGAAAATGCAACTTTGAGTAAACTAGTGATGAGAAAACACCAGGGTTAAAAGCAGCATTTGACCACCTGCTTATCCGCTTTATTTCTTCTCTATAGATGATCTGCTTCCTGCCGAGGACATAGAGAAAATGGCCCGAGCCGTCCTGAACATAAACCTTCCTCGGAGTCCAGAGCAGATCCGAGCCTTGATCCAGGAGCTCACGGATCTCATGAAGAACGCCACAAACTCAGACAAAGACGTGAAGGATCTGGAGGAGCAGGCCAGAATCGCAGAGGAGCTGAAGAAGCGAGCACTGGAGCTTAAGTGAGTGAACGGAAGAATGCTAAAGATTAACAAGAATATTTGGCATTAACTAGAGATGGGCAGTGTGTCGGTATCTACATAAATGATATCAGACAAACTCAGTGGCGGGCCGTGCATTTCTTGCCTAGGCCTTCAGCGGTGCTCCTTTTAAATATATTCACTTGTCAATAACCAGCTGAGGGCTATTAAACTATTCTATTACCGGGCATGCGATAAAGAGCAAAGCATCATTACTTCTATAGTCAGAATAAACACATTTACACACACATCCAAAAATATTTACTCACCAATAGTCTGAGTTATACTTAGGAGTTGGTGGTAGTGTGCGCATGGATCTTGCGCTAGACCCCGTCTCGCCTCCTGGTCTCAGGCGACGCTTCCAGTGGCCTCGTAGATTTTCCTCATATCGGCTCCTCTCTCGCGCAGCTATGTTTCCCTCCACACTTGCTCGTTTAGCTGTAAATCCACTCTGGATTCACCAAAAGTTTGGAAAGCACCTTGTAAGTGTCCGCATACTTGGCGCCTCGTGCTGCTTTCTAGACAGTGGCGCACAAATCCTTCCCTTGTGACATCTAGCTCGGAGAGCTGCTGGGTTCAGAGTTGCCCGGTCTTTCTTAACAATGTCCAGCTTTTCTTGAAAAGTCCGTCTCTTCTTTCGCTTTAGCCACTGTGACAAAACTGCTATCAAAACAACAATAAGCACAAACAGCCAATCAAATGCTGTAGTTATCTGAAGTGCGTCGCCTTCGAGAAGACCTGGCGTCGTTGACGTAAAATCTGATTTGGTGAAGCAACAGTTTGATGCGCACTTATTTTAAGATACAGTGCCTTCAAAACTGATTGTGAAGGCTTCGGCAGATTTCACTGACCCTGACAACAAGTGATGGCTGAAATATGATTGGTTAAAACAATATATTTTGAAACACACACCTGAAAGCTGCGAAACGATCTGAAATGCTATGAAGAAGCTGATAAATAATTATTGAATTATTATTAAGCATGCATGCACTAAATATAATTTGTATCAGTTTGTTATTTAGATATATTTAGGCCAGCAGAGAAGGCTTTGCAGGTCTGACGGTCCGCACTGGACAACTATATATATCTATATTATCGATAACAGTATTTTAAGAGAAGATTTCTAGTTTTGCACATGTTAATTCTATTTTTTCTCAAAATGTCTGGTGGAACTCTCGCCCTTGCAACCTTTTATCTTTCTTTCTCCAGAAACCGTACCAAAGACATAAACGTGTCAGACATCAAGAAAGACATTTACGACGCGGAGAAAGCTCAGGACAAAGCCAACGACGATTTGGACGCAGCCAGTCAAGACCAAGACATGATCCGGGACCAGCTACAAGAGGTACAATCACTTTAGCAAAAGAGTTTATCATATTTCTCTTCATTCATTCATAAACAAAAGAGTGTTCAGAAGTGTTCTTGTTTTTTGTTTCAGATGAAAGATAAACTAGACGAGGCCGAGGCGAAGCTGATGGATCCACGACTCGAGGATTTAAACAAAGAGATCGAAGCGGTGAAAAAGAAAACAGAGCAGAACAGAGAGCAAGCCTCAGAGGCGAAGAAAGCGGCGGAGTCTGCTCTGAACAACGCTCTGGACGCTCTGCCGGTAAAAAAAACACTTAATATTCCTACTCTAATGTTAAACTAGGGGATCTCATTTCAATCCAAGAATCTTGTAAAATGAGAACAGGAGTGGCTGGTTTTTAAGGCGACAGGTGTGATGTATCTCCAAAAACAAGAGGAAAATGTACAAAGTGCAGTTGAAGTTGATCAAAACCTGATTAAAATAGCTTAAAACATCCTCATCCAATCAAAAGAGCTTATTTTTGCTGCCTCCTCGATTGGTGGCTTCTGTTCAAGTTGCTCAGAATTAACACTAAACTGGGCAGATCAGCGTTCTCTACGCGCTCCTTGGGCTTGGAACAATGTTTAGAAATCTTTGAAACTTATGGAACTGATTCCACTATTATTTTTAAACTTCTTCTGAAAAAATGTCTTAACTTAAAGTTGCGGATGACATTGAGCTGAATATTTCACTTTTTTTATGTTTATCATGGTTGTATTGTACTGATTTTGTACAGTGGTGCCTCTTGGCCAGGTCTCCCTCAAAAAAGAGATTTATCTCAAGGAACTTCGGGTAAAATAAAGGTTAAATAAAAGTAAAAATAAAATTTAAGACATTTGTGCAATTTCAGCTTCTTTTAAATATCTGATTTGACCATCTATCTCGCTCTTCTCACTGGTGGTATTTGGCTCTATGCACAGAAGTCAGTTAATACAAAGGCTAACTTCCTGTTGGCCTGTTCATTTCCGTTTAGTTCATTTTTATGAGGTTTTCACTGCTGCAGTCTAAAATCAGGCAGTGAACAGTGAGTTTTTGGTGGTTTTCTCTGAAAACATGTTAAATACTTTACAAAAGCAGAGAACATTTCACCAAAGGACCAAAGTGTGTTTATAAAAAGATGTGTTTGTCTGTCAATGCTAATGCTAAAGTCTGATAATTTGAAATAAACAGTTTCTATGCACAGATAAGATAACTTATCAACAATAAGATAACCTTTATTTGTCCCACAGTGGGAAAAGTCCAATGTTGCAACACAACGTTCAAGAACAGCAAGGAAATAGAAAAATACAATCAAACAAGATTATCATTTTAAAATAGACTAAAAAAATAGTTGAAAAACCAGACGGTTTATGAGAAATATAGCGACTGGCCACTGTATTTCTCTTTTGAGTTTCAGTGGCCATGATTAACAGAAGTGTGTCTGAATCATAGTTAATTAATTCTGCTGTTTGCTTCACTTCAGGGTTTGACAGACGTCCTGGATAAGTTTGACCTCCTGAAAAATAAAAAGTCGAATCAAACGCAGGATAGTGAAGGAGCCAAACGTCTGGAGGAGATAAAGAAGGAGGCCGAGGCTCTGAAGAAGGACCTGGAAGACAAACTCAAGCAGTTAGAAGGTAATGTCTGAAGATACAGTGTAATCTGATCACTGCAAAAAAGGTTAAAGTTGCTTGACTCTGGATTTAAACCTTATTTCAAGCATTTTGACTAATTTTACCCTGATTTATTGTAGAGACCTCGAATATTTTTCGTTATGTTTCGAACTCATTTCATGACATTACTTCTTTTTTCAAGCCAAATTATTTGTCAATGGGTTAGAAAAATGTTTTTACCCTGTTGTTCTCGATTTTAGAAATATTCTCTAATAAAATATTATAATAAGCAAATACATCTTATCCAGTTAAAGTAGCTCAAATCTGGATTAAAATTCTCACTGTAGGTCGTTTTAAGATGGTCTAGATGTGTAGTTTTTGCAGTGATGTTTTAAGGCCAATTGTGTGACCTTTTTACAAAAAAAAAAAAATATATTGATTTACTGATTGCTCTAAATACATAAATGGCACAAATATGTCTCGTCTTTGGTGTCTTTTGGTCTTTGGTGTTTGCATGGCCCAAAAATACTTTTACTTGACCTGAAAGAGGAGCCTCCTCCTGTACAGTATGTTTCTTTAGAACACAGGTGTCAAACTCAAATGGTGGTAGGGCCAAATAGATCAGAGTCAGAGTTGGTCAGGGCCGCATTTTAAAATATAGGTCCCTCTGGTTAAATTCAAATATGGCAGTACGGCTGTGTAAAGCTAATATAACACATGTACTGTATATCCAGAATTATATTGTGTCACATTACATTATGCTGTACATAATTTCATTGCATGAAAACGATGGACAGTCTGTATGCTTTTTGCTGCATTCCAGTGCATATTATATTTAATAGTCACATCTCAGCAGTATAAGGGGCCACTATCAATAATAATCTGAAATCATGCTCAGGGGCCACATGATATTTTCCTGAAGACCAAATTTGGCCCCCGGGCCTGAGTTTGACACCCCTGCTTTAGAACATGTATTTATCTACAGTGACATGGTTCCAAAAATGGTTTTAACTTTCTATTTCAGTTGAATTGTGCTTTTTACCTTCAGAAAAGTTACACGGTGTCACTTTAAATGCACATATACAAAAGTACATTGTTTCATTTGTTCTTGTGTTTAGCTTCAGTCACTCTTTAGGTTGATTTTTTTGAAATTTCTTTCCCTTTAAGCATAAAAAAAACACTCATCAAGTTAAACCTGCTCTGTTGCATCATGAAAATGTGTTTATTCAGTAGATCTTTACATGCAGGTCCTCAAAACCAGATACCTGGCCTAGTCCAATTTAACCCATTGCTCAAAGTGCATGTAAACCCGGTCAGACTGAGGAATCCCAACCTATTGTAGTCCAATTTCAGACGTCATGTAAATGGGTAATCAGTCTGCAGTTGGACAAATGTAACTGAGTATCTTCACAACTCCTACTTGCTCCACATTACAACGCGCTGCACCACTGGTTCTACATGTCCCAGAAAGACCAGCCTGTCATTTTAGATAACACTTATTAATAATAAACCATTTTCACAATATATAAATAATCAGCATAATGCAGCCTGGATCATGCATAGTTATAATTCTAGGAAAAACAAATTGCAAAAAAATACTTAGCTGAGATGTTGCTCCAAGTTCAAATATCTAAGGTCGTTGGTGACGTTTTGTGTTTCAGATTTAGAGAAGTGGCTGGAGGAGTTGAATAAAAGCGGACAGGACAAAGCCGCAGAGGTGGAGGAGCTTCTGAAACAGGCGGATTCACTGAGAGACGCCATCACCCGCCGAGCCGAGGAGTACGTCAAGTGTCAGTGAAACGATAAGGCTGCCAAAGGTGCTGTACACAGTTTTTGCCGATACAACTAGACTTCATCACATTCTGGGACACAACCAGGATTAACCAGGATTTTTCTCAGTTTTTAATTGACAGCCCTAAACTCCATGGACTTTGTATGTCTGTGTGGCTGTTTGAATGGACTCAAACATTAACTGCAGTAACAGTGAAAGTGTGTAGAGGGCGCTACAGGAGAGTCAAACACAACTAAAACCTCACTGATCCATTTCAACTTTGACACGGGTGTTTTATTTGTGCTTTTACACATGTGCCTTTGAATGTTTTTGTACTACATATTCCATTATCTTTGTTTTTATAGAGGTTTTTTAAGAAACAAATATTAGAGTGCATATGACAGGTTAGACACATTTTTCAGTAAAACAGTGAACATGATTATATTTTAGGCATTTTATTGTTTTCAAGCAGCGAGGTATAGTATATATAGAGGTAATGCAGACGACATCACAGTATTCTTAAATGTCAGGACTAATTGTGCGTTCCAGTGGTACTCTGAGCTCGGATCTTCCAAGTTCCAACTTGTAAATTCTCACTGGAACAGCCCTCAAACTCGGAGTTCCCACTCGGATACTCAGAGAGAATTTCAACGTCTGAGGTAGAAACTCGAACATGGCAGCGCCCTGCGTTTTGAGAAAGATAAACCTCCGACAGCTTCACTTCAGATGGGCATGTGTTATTTTGTCTTTAGTTTGTCTCTACAGCTGTGACTTTGCTCCTGCGCTGCTTATGTGCGTCTGCCGTTGCTAACGGCTACGCAGACCTAATGCAAATAAATTCACTCTTGCAATGTCCGAGTTGATGAACTGACATAAAGAGATCTGTATTTTGGCTGTTCTGGGCTTTATCAAAGCTATTTATTACTTGATTGGCTCATTATTAATCTGACTTAACCACTGGAACACACAACACTCGGAGAAAACATCACTCCAAGTTCGGACCTCCGAGGACGACTGGAACGCACTATGACTGGCAAGAATCCATGAGAGTCAATAGAGAGAAAGGACATTTGTTCCTGTAAGAGCTCAAAATACAGATAAAATAATGAAAAAGATGCTACAGTCTGAGAATAAAATCAACTCACAACAACTCTACTGTTACTGGGTTTGTTACTGACATGTATAAAGAGAAACAGTGGCAAAGAAGCAGATAAAATACAAGACTAGCTTCTCTCACATTTGTTACCGATTGAGATCACACACAGTTGAACTTATTACCTTTTTTGAGTCTGTTTGCTGCAGTTAAAATGTTCTAAATCACCATCTGTCGTCAGCAAACTTTACTCTGTTGCCATGACGTCGGAAAAACAGTTGTCAGTTTCCACATAAATTAATTTATGTCAAACAAAAACTCCAGGGATAAAGATTAAGCCAGGGATCTCCAACCTGTAGCTCAGGAGCCACAAGTAGCTCGCCAAAAGATTCTGGATCACACTCATCACACTTTATTATCTAGTTTTTACTTTAAAGGACACATATTATGCAAAATCAACTGTTTTGAGTTATAATTCTATTGTAAAGTTGCCTTCTCACCAAAAATGCTGCTGAAGTTTTGTTTGTGAGATATCTTTTGTTCTCCCAAAAACACTGTTCTGAATGTCCCAGATGTGTGATGTCATAGATAGATCTGTGATGTCATAGATAGATCTGTGATGTCATAGATAGATCTTTGAGATATTCTGCTCTGTTTTAACTCCATAAATCGTCCAGACTCGTTCTGAGCTTTTCTGCAGGATTAATATCAGGCAAGATTGGTTTGATTGAATAACCTCTGTAATGTTCTTTGGAGTGAGTAAAACAGCTTTAACTCAATTTTTGATGTAGAAAACATACACAACCCTTGTTTGACTTTTTTATTAGTTCTGGTGCATGAGATTCCAAAGAGGAAGTGCTTCGGAGCAGGTTTGAAGGAAAAAAACAACACAAAAAAATGCATAATATGTGTCCTTCAATACATGCCTATTTCTATTGCAACTGTGCCTTTAAATGCCTATTGTGTTCAATTCTAAACAGATAATGGCTAATGTTTCATTTTAAGTATCTGTAACTGTGTCCCATTTTACTTCAGTTTTATGTCATCGCGAATAATACACTTGTAGCTCACTTTCAGATTTGTTCTGCAAAAGTAACTCCTACTGAAAAAAAAACTGGAGAAAAAAAACTTGGATTAAGCCATGAACAGCAAATAAGTGCATTTTTTCTATTGTTATGCCACTCATTCTGAAAGCAAAAGCATTTTCAAATAAAAAATGTGCATAGCCTGATTTTTTTTTTTTTTCTCCTACCCAGTTATGCCATACACAACATCACTTTGCATTGGTGACTTTGCTAGCAAAAGTTTGTATTTCAAAATATTTACTTCAGGGATTTGGGTAAGGTTAGGCGTTAGAGTTAGGTCAAGTTTAGGGATATGGGAAAGGTATGCTAACCAGGAAGTGGCATAACTGCGTTGGGGAAAATAAATAACGCTCATGCATATTCCACAAGTGTTACCTAGCAACCACTTTGAAAATACAGCATGGACAAAAACACATAAATGACACAGAAGTTACAAATTGACTAATAACACACTTTAATTGTGTTAAATAATTGTGTCAGTTGTGTGTAAACGTTGTCATTTTCTTCATAAAATGCAACTCAACCGCTGCAAAGTTATAATAAATATTTGCCACAAGGAATACCAAACCAAGCTCGTTTAAAACTAGAAATACTGTGTGATAATCTGTCATATGTGCTCTAAATAAAACTTAAAATAAGCTACATAATGTTGGTGCTACATGAATCTCGCTGGTGTTGCTAAAATGTCAGTATGTTTGCCTCTTGTGGCTTTTTGTAATAAAATGTTTTTTTCATTATGTTGTAATTCTGGTTCTGGTCATTTTCTACTTTAATGCGAAAATATCCAGTCCGTTCTTGTCACTCCAGTGCAGGTTTGGGGGACTCATAGTATATATATATAGTAACATACTACGCTAAACAGACATACACCACCTCAAATTTTGCCTTTTTAGTGTCTTTGTGAGAGAAGAATGTCAGCTGTGTCAAGTGTCTGCTCCTGCTAACTGTTTTGCACGTGAGCAAATGCTTGATAATTGAGGCCTTATTTGGTGTGATGTTATTACTGTACATACTCACCTTCTGTTAGTTTGGAGTGTTTAAGTATTGACATAACATTTCAGCAGGGGGGCTGTTAGCAAAGACAGCAGCAAGTAGTAGGGCTGTAGTTTAGTCGTTTAGTTCAGTGGTTCTCAACCTTTTTCAGTCGCGACCAACAAAAAAACAACCGTAGGCATTACCGACCCCCAAGCACAAAATGTAGGCGACCTGCAAAATGGAATGTCTTATGTTTGTTTTTATTTTGAAGCCATAAGCCTGGGTACCTTCTTCTGTAGGCAAAAATATGAATTTATGTCTATCACTGCATTTGAAGAATGTCAAACCATGTTTAGGATGTCAATATTAAATTTCACATATCACTAGGGGACCCCCAGAAATCCTTTCGCGACCCCCATGGGGGTCCCGACCCCCAGGTTGAGAACCACTGAGTTGATTGATCGGTCGATAAAGTCTTGGTCGACCAAAATGTTAGTTGACTCATTAATTTGTTTAGATTATAATAAATTTGTTACAGAATCATTGGTCTGAACTGCCTTTTTTATAAAAACACACTGTTTCCTCTTCCTTTTCTGTTTAAACTATAATTTTTGCATGAACTACATAATATTATTAGTTTTTTTGAGCAAAGTTTCTTGCAGAGTTGTCACAAAATTAGCATTTCCAACCTGATTTTGATACTGAGGAATAAACTTGATTCTCGAAAGAGAAAGAAAGAAGAAATTGGAATGCCCTGCAAGAAAGTCAGATTTTTATACAAAGGACTGACATTTTCAACACAAAATCCAAGTACATGATCAAACAAGTTTTGATGAAAATATCAGATTTTTTTCAAATGTTTGTCCTGTTAATGTTATCGGTTATTGGTTCAAATGTGTATCTAATTTCAACACCAGTTTTAACATTGATTTGAAATATTTTTGACAAACTACTTTTAGCTTCAGAGCCTTTGCCTTGCCCCCTTTTTAGTCGATTAATCGGTCGATGGAACATGTCTTTAGTCGACCAAGAATTTTTTGGTCAATCTACAGAGATGCCTGTGTGTGGCACCTGTTCTATCCCGCCAAAGTTGAATCAGAAAACTTTATTGGTCCCTTGATGGGCAATTTATTGGTCCTGATTACAATTCATTGCTGTGATTGGTTAAGTACAAACTAGGCCGCACACCCAATCAGCTCCAAGTACAGTATTTCATTAAACGTCTTTAGTGGGGACTTCCAGATGGATGTGGATGAATTCAAATCAAAGTCAACAAAGATCCATCTGGTGTGAGCCAGGTTAATTGTAAAGCTCATTGAAAACTATTTTAGGGACATGTACAAAATAAACTCAAGTAGGCCCATTTAGTCAAGTTTATTTTGAATTATTTTTCATTCAGTGCGATTCATCTGAGAATTTCACTCTACCTACATTTACTTCAAATTTTCGTTCTGTTTTTCACATTCCAGGAGCTTGATAGTTAGTTTTTTTATTTGAAGATGGCCACGAAATAAATTATTTAACAAAAGTGGGATGTCAATCTGGAAGACGTTGGAAATTTAAGTTTTTTGTTTGTTTTTTGTTGCAGCCAGTTAGACCCACTTTATTAACTGTAGCCGTGTGAACAGGATGGTTGACTCTGTGGTTCTCTGACTAAATATGTTCTTGGTACTTTCATGTGCAAAAACTTTTTCTTAGACAGTTGAAATGTGAAAATATTAGTTTAAGTTTTCACACAGTTTTTGAGGAGGAAACCAAAACTGTTTACCCTGCTGTATTCTTCGCCTTTAGAACCATAAAACTCTTTTCAAACACATCGTCCGACACTTGCGAAGCGTCCCTGACTGTGTGTGTTTCCCGGACTTCCCCCCTCTTGACCCTCACCCTCTCCCTCTTTTGTAGCTCCAGGTGAGGCTGAGCAGGACTTACCCCGGGGGGAGGTGCCACAGGGGGATTGTGGAGGTGAGACGGGGCCAGAGGAATGCTTTTGTCTGAGCAAAGCCTTAAGGCCAAGGTGGAGGGTCTTTTTAAATTCAGATTCCAGCAAAAAATAGTGGAAGATTCTGGTTTTGTTCAGTCTTTGGAAGTGTTTAGTAACTTCTATGATGTGGGGCCCTGTATGTCGTCTCCATTAAGATATACTAGTTTGCCTGTAAGTTTACAAGAATGCCACATACTTGTATCTTGTATAAATTGAGTGTAAGATTTTTTTATATGGCAGGAGACAAGGTATTGCAGGCATTTGACCCCATATTCCTAAAAGTACACTGATGTAGAGCAGTGTTTTCAGCTTGGGAGTCGTAAAATAATTTCTGGGGGTCTCCTAATCAGAGATGGCAAAAGTACTGAAGTTCACTACTCAATAGGGATGGGACGATAGTAGAATTTGCACTCACAATTATTGTGACCAAAATAATTGCGGTTGACGATATTATCACAATAATTTACGAAACGTATAGGTGTACAGTTTAAAAGTCTCTAAAACATTTATTACAGCACAATATGTTAAGCAAAAATAATTTACTTTGTCTCCGTATCTGTTATTAACTCTGAAATTTCACAATTATTCAATTGCAGCCCTTTATTATCGCGATTAACAATAATATCATATATCGTCCCATCCCTACTCCTCAAGTCAAAGTACAATTACAAAAAATCATGGCTATAAGATTAAAAGACGCCCACACGGCCTTCATCAGGCATAAGGTGTCCTTATGCCCTTTATACTTTACAACACGCAGACAACTGTCCCATTTATTTTTTACAGTCAAAGTACAATTACTTGTGCAAAAAGTACAAAGTCAAAAGTCCTGCTAAAACTAGTAGTATAAAAAAATCATGAAAGTAAACGCGTCTAAATTAACTTAAGTAAAAAAAAAAGTTTTTTATCTTGTGAGTAAAAATGTCTCACTTCATTAGTAAAATAAATTGGGCTTGAAATAAAAACACATTTATTGAAAAGAGGCAGAAAACAGACTGAAACAAGTCATGTAATCTAGGCACATCAAAAAAAAAACATCTGAACCAGAAAAAATACCCAAAATATAGATTAAAATCCAGACATTTAAGATATTTTAACCAAATTACACTCAAGGAAAAAAGAAACACAACACTCAGTTTTCTGAGTTTTTGGGGGGCAGAATCATTTTCTTTTTGAGATCCGCCTGTTTCATATGAACCCTACATCCATTTCTAATCCTCAGGCCAACTCTTGTGGTGTTTACACATTTTCAAGTCCAATAACCAAACAATAGAGCAACCCCAAACCAAAAGTGACAGGAATTTCAATAGTTCATGTGACCCCTGTTGGCTTCTGGACAGCGGTTATTCCGCCTCATGGATCGGCAGTAGTGTCTGAGTTGATCCTGTGGAATTGCCGCCCATTCTTCCACTCAGCTGCGCCCAACGTCTCCTGTACACCTGATCTGGAACCTTTTTTGTAACTGAACACGACTTGGGACCACCTCTGCAAAGTCCAAAGATAATGTGCAGTGCACCATTCACCCAAACTCGACGATGTTGTGGGGTAAGTGTGACGGATAGTGGATAGTACCGTCCTGAGTGGGAGTTGAACCAGGATCGTTTGTTCCGCAGGCGACCGACAAACACGTTGAGCTAAAGGAACCGTTAGCCCAGTTTGCCGGTCCTACTATTATACCTGAGGGAGTGAGTTTATCCTTACTGCCACCACACTTCACCTGTTCTTCGGTCCCTCATGTGGACATTTACGCTCCGTTACATAAGCACTGATCCAACATATGGCCCATATGGTGGAATATCATCTGCGCGGAGGCTATTATGGTTCTGGCCAACACTGGCCTGTGGTGTGTCCCAATGGTCTCGGCTGTGGACCTGGTGGCGGCTGAACCTGTCACAGAGATGTGCGGGGCGGTTGGTCTTGTGCAGTGGTCATTACACGGGTGCCACCAGTACGAGGCGTCGTCAGAGGAACCAGTGACCTGGTATCGCTCCACAAGACGACTAATGGTAGAGCGGTGACTCCAAACACCCTGGAGACACAAGACAACACCGTCCATGTGGAGCTGCCAATAGCTCCAACTCTCTCTGGTTGTGACAATGTTGTGTTTCTTTTTTCCTTGTGTATATATATAAAGTTGATTTGTTATAAGTGTGAGATGAGCTTTACAGTAAATTTATTAAAATTCATCTGACTTTTCAGTTAATTAAAAAAAAAGTTTTATGAGTTTCTAAAGTAACTCATTTGTTTTTAAAAAGTATGAAGTAGAAAGTACAGATACTCCTTGAAAATTTTAAGAAGTAAAAGAAAAAAGGTCACTAGATTTTGTAATACTTGCGTTCAGGACTGGAGTAAAAATACTTAGTTACCACTTCTGACAATATGAAGTGACATATTTGGTATCTATATCAATGTTTGTCTTTGTCTGTCATTATTTCAAGTTCTTTTGTAGATTTTTTGTTGGTTTTCTGGACCCTCATCCACAAAAGTCCCAGGATGTTGTGTCTGTGATGAAATCTCTTTTATGTTTCATGTTCTCTGTCTGCTCTTCCTCATCTGTGTCTACACAAAGAAAAACCCAAAAAAGAATGTTTGATTTTCCTTTTATTGATCTAATCCATCTTGAGGTGACCAGAGTGTGATTATTAAACAAATAAGTACAAAAATACAAACTACACTTGTGACAGACCTTCAGTTTCTCACGAATGATTGACCGAAACACAGTTAATGAGAGATTTTGGACAAAGGCAGGGAGGACATGAAGAGAGAGAGATGAGTGAAGTCAGGTGGGCTCTCAAAGGAGGAATTTCAAAATAAAAGCATCACATCTGCAGCTGCGAAAACAAGACCGGTGTCAACACTTCTGAGCTCGATCACTGAACAGGATTTAAATGGAAACTAAGTGTGTTTTCTTAATATTCTATAATCTTTAACATGTTAGCCTGGTTTCTCAAACTGCGGTGTGTGTATTACTGGTGAGAACAGGATTTGTTTGCTGCTGCTTGAACAGACAAACTTTTTAAGGAGTAAAATTTTGTGTACAAGTTTGACAATCACTGGCCTTGGTTAATTCTCAAAAGAAATGTCTCTGAGTTATGGTAGAATAATGAACATTCAGAGCAGGACAACGTTGCACACTGTACATCTGTGTCATTGTGCTTTGATAAAACTGAACATTGTGTCCTTTTATTGTGGTCAGTCTAAGGTGCAATATACAACATCTTGATCACAGACAAAAGAAGTGCTCACTAACATGTTTAGATGAACAGTTTTGGTCACTGGGCTCAGGCTGCACTGGGTCCAGCTCCAGCCGATGTTGGAGGATCTTTCACATGAAACCTGAAGCTTAAGTGGTGATTTTGCTTTGATTTTTTTCACAGCACTGGAGGATGTTCTTTTGCTGTAAAAAACAGCAAGGACAGGCCGACCAACTGTAAGTCCAGTCCTTCAGATAGAATCCAGAGCTCTGGACTGAGCTCCTCTCACAATCATACAAAATATAAAATATTAGTATAACTTTATCAAGTCCCATAACACTAATTTAAACTAGTATATTTCAATAAATACATTAGCTCAAGTTTATTTCAAACTCAATACTTTTTTACACATTGTGTTGGTTCTCAATCAGTTTGGACCAGTTTTGATGTAGGTTCCACAGTGATAATGTTTATGTTTGTTATTTTGAAGTCAAAAGTCTTGGTTCTGCAGCAAATAAGAATCTACATTTTACTGCATTTGAAATCTTGTTTAAGATATCTATTTTTGATTTTCACAAATCATCAGAAGAGCTCCGGAAGTCTGTTCGTGATCTCTATGGTGTCCCGATCCCCAGGTTGAGAACCACCAGTGCAAACAACCTTTGCGGCCCTTCTGCAGAGCCTCTGAGGCCCTCCAGGGGGAGGCCTGGACCCCACTTTGGGAACTACCCTACACATGATACTTGTGCTTCATACTGATTCAGATTATTGTCACAGGTGCAAATCTGAAAGTTATGGTCGTTGTGTCTGGACCTGAACTGACCTACATGAACTATTGTTGGGTTTCACATTTATGTCAGTTATAAACCAGGTTGAAGGCAGTTTTTCCCATTAATAACATTGCACTTTGCCATGAACTAATTAAAAAATGCTTTCACAGATGTAAAAAGTGGTGATTTCTGGGGTGTTCTGTAAGAATAAACTGCATGTAAACAATATTACTTTTAGCTGCCCCCAACCTGATTGAAATAACACTGGCCTGCAGAAAGTTGCGATGTTATCTGAAAATAATGTAGCCTCATGTAAAATATTATTTTTTACACTTTCATGAAAACGTCTTGGTCTCACCTCTTTGAACAGTAATCAAATCAACTCAGTGCAATGAAAAGACTCAGTGCATCAGCTTCATGAGGACAGATTTAGGTTTTGTATCACTGGTGTTTAATTTTGAAGGTCCTCGTGCTCTCGCGCTGAAGGGGCGTGGTCTGGCGGCCCTGGGGGTCTGTGGGGGACTTTTACGGTCCTCGGTCCTCCTCGCGCGCCTCACACAGGTTTGAGTCTCTGCGGCGGAGCTCGGAGCACTTCAGGCGGACTCTGGAGGAGATTGTCCCCGGGAAACAGACGCGCATCTCCGGATTAGTTTTGAGTTTGGTCCGGGTGAAGACAGAAGCATGAGGCCGCTGCGACTGGCGCTGCTGCTCGGTAAGTTCATTAAAAACCTTTTATCTAAACTAATTGTGCAAAAACATGAAGTGAAAAGTCGAACAGTGATGAATGAGATGACTATGTTTGCTATTTTAGTTCTTGTTATGAAAGTTTTTATTCTAAAATTCGTGACAAAAAATGCAGAAATTTGAGAATTTGAACAGCAAAACTAAGAAGTCACATTGGAAATTTAAAGGTAAAAAAAAAAAACTTAAATAATAGAAGCAGATGCATTGAAAGCAGAGGCATTTCCCGTTAAAAAAGATAAAAAAAACAGTCTAGATTGAGTTTATTGGTTGTTTTTCACGTTCACATTACATTTGTTTTATTCTGTTTTTAGTGAAGTAGATTTAACTGCATTTATAATAGTTTCAAATGAACAGCTTGCATTTAATGTGTAGCTTTAGCATCTCAAACAGCTCAAATTAAGAAAAAATAAAATACATATTCTTAGAACATTTTTTAGACACAACACACAATCCCAAAGAGTCTATATATGACTCTCATGTTGGATTTCCCAGCTTTAACTTTAAGACTGTAAATAAATAAAAGAAAAAGTGCATAAAGGCTTTAGGTTCTTATCTCTTTGTGAAAAATGTCCATCAAAGAAAACAAGTCACTCCTGCTTTTGGGAAAGAAGAGATAGGACTGAATATTGTGAAAATAACTGGAGGGAGTGTTTTAGTGCTTAGAGAAAAATAATAATAATGGTTTGGTTCAAATTCATGTCCTTATTCAAATACTTAAAATTGCCAGACGTAAAAAGTTTGTTTTAGCTAAAGGGTGTGATAAAATGTATCACATTTATGTATCATAATTTGGTGATGTAGTATCATTATTGTGGGCTGCTGTATTGATATATCGCTGTGACTTTTCCTCAGTTATTTTGAAACAATGTGAAGATGTTGTAGACTGGAACTTTTTTTTGCTTTAACCTATTGCTGTTTCGATCTGAACACATCAGTGTGTGTTGTTCTTTGAGGAAATTTATGAAATATAGAGGGATTACGCTGGTCGCTTTCTGGTTACCTATCAAAACTACTTTGATTAAAACAATGAAACGGGGCGAGAGCTAACTGTTTCGATCAGGTCTGAACCGATCTGACAGTCATCTGGCTCCTGAAGCTTGAGACAGGGTTTTTCTCGCTGTTTTTTCACTCACCTGAATGTAACGTGTTTGTGTCGTAGTAGGATCAGGTGTCATTCACAAATGTTCAAATGGCAGCATAAGTTTTGTTTTCGTACAGCGATAAACTTTTGTAGTTAGCTAACAACAGCGCTGGCTTGAGTTGTTGCTACAGCTTGTGTCAAGCTTCCTGTAGACCAGGTGCGCACATTGCCCGTGTTGATAAACAAATAATATCTATAGGTACAAAATCACATTCCAAAATTTAAACGACAAATCTAATGCAGTTTTGTTGTTTTCTTCCTTCAAACCTGCTTTGAAGCACCTCCACTTTGGAATCTCATGCACCAGAACTAATGTGTGCGTTTCCTACATCAAGAATTGAGTTAGAGCTCTGTCTACTGACTCCAAAGAAAATTACACAGGGTATGAGATCAAAGCAATCCTGCCTGATGGGCTAATGCTGCACAGATGCTTAAAGTCTGAGCGACAGGAAATGCCTGAGAGTCAATGGAGACGAAGGACATCTTCTGCTGTAAAGCTCAAATTAAAGCAACAGGTTAACAGGGGTGCACGGTAGCCAAGTGGTTAGAGCTCTGGCTTTCCTATTAAGAGGTCGTGGGTTCGACTCCCGGGTCGGACCATATCTACATCTCACGATCTCTCTGGGTGGAGTTTGCATGTTCTCCCCGTGTCACCGTGGGTTTTCTCCGGTTTCCTCCCACCTCCAAAAACATGCATGTTTAGGTTCATTGGGCATCACTGTAAATTTCCCTTAGTGAGTGAAGAGAGAGTGAATGGTTGTCTGTCTAACCCTGCGGCAAGTTGGCCACTGTCCAGGGTGTTCCCCGCCTAAGGCCCAAAGTCACTGGGATAGGCTCCAGTCACCCGCGACCCCTAACGGGATTAAGCGGTAGAAAATGAATGAAAAAGGTTAACAGTGGCAGAAAAGCAGATAAACAGAAAGACTTAAGCCTCTCTCACATTTATCACAGACTCTGGATACACATACAGTTGGAGTAATTACCTTTTTCTTCCTAAAACGGTGTTCTTGAGTCTTTTTGATGAAGATATAAATAGTTCTGCAGTGAAACTGTAACTCTTCAGTTAGTTAAGCACCACGCTGTTCCCATGACAACAGAAAATGATTGTTAGTTTGCATTTCTCCTCATAAAAATGGATTAGTGTCAAACAAAAACTCCAGGGATAAAAATTAGTCAGTAAAATGCAAATATAAATAAATTACATCATTTTCTTCAAACATTATCAATTCAGTCTTAGTTCAATCGGTAAAAAGCCTACATATTTTTCCTTATTATCCAGAAATGTTAGTTGCTATTTAAAAAGTTTTGTAAGATTAAACAGACACAAAATGTAAGCTCTCCATAGGTTCAAAGTCTTTCCGTCTAAAGTCGAACACCTTTGATTTGAACGTAGCTCGGTCGGATCAAAAGCGCTGCAGTGAAATCTGATCTGGAGTCCGCTCTCGCAGTATAAACACACAGGGTTTCATTAAATCAGGCCGGTCTCTGCAGGATTTCAACACCTCCACATTACACGACTGTTTGCAGAGCCATGGGGGGTCTCAACATGTGGTCCTGGGTCTAGAGGTGCAACAGAGATCCTCCATTTGGTCGTTCTTTAGTGTTCAACCAGCAGAGTTAGCTTGCGTCTGTCTGAACTTTTAATTTTTTAGCCTTTTAGATTATTTTGGAAATCGAGTAGTACTTACAATTAATTCTTTAGTTGCTTAGAACTCAAAAGTCACTCGAATACTTGCCATTTTGAGCAGAGGTAGCGTCACATGAGAATGTTCTGGAGGTGCAAACTAGAGTTTACACCAAACTTCAAAAATTGCACAATATTATGTCTCTGCTGTTCAATCTGAGGCTTTTCTGACCTCATTTGAAATGTATAAAAACAGTTAACAGTTATGTAATTATTTACGATTAATCAATAGGTGGGTTTCACAATCTAGAATTCTTGGCAGTTATAAGCCAGGTGGAGGGCAAGAGGCACTTTTTCCTATTAATAACATTGGACTTTACCATGGAATAATTCAAAAAATATTTTGCTAATTTAAAAAGTGGCGATTTCTGGGATGACTAGACCTGTTTCTTGTTTGTATTGCAAAATAAACAGCATTTAAACAATATTCATTTTAGCTGCCCTCCACCTCATTGAAATAACATTGGCCAGTAGAATGTTGTGATGTCACGTGATATATACAGTCTATGTCTGAAACCAACCTATTAACTTGTTGCAGCCGCAGTTTCATGATAATAATCTTGGTAATGGCTTAAATGCAGACTGTTAATAGTTTATCAATGCTACTAAAATGTGACTAAAATTTTAAATTTGATACAAAGAATGAATTGGCTGTGTGCACGGAACTTCAGTTGGCTTGTGTACGTTCAAAATAGCTAACTTCTGTACATACGACCACTTCCTGTTAGCGTTAGCATTTAGACACAAACACGTTTCTTTTGAAACACACAAGTGTCTCTGGTGAAATATTCCTCTGATATGTAAAGTCTTTAACATGTTTTTAGTAACATTCACCACAACTGTCTGATCTAAAGAGGATTTATTAGTTTTAAACTGATGTAGTGAAAACCTCATAGAAAATGAATAGACCAGGAAATGGTTGTATGTGCAGGATGTACTATTTTGAACAAAAACAAGCCAGCTGCACAGAACCTATTCAATTCTTGATTTTCAATTTTGCAAAAAAAAAAAAAAAGTGTTGCTCAGTAAAAGTTTCATTGTGTCATAATAATGTGATTTTTTTATATATTTACTTGCTACTTTAATAATGTAATAGTTTTAGCATTTCAACCCCTAACATGTCAGAGATGTACTTTGGTGTTAGTCCATGGAGAGACTTAAACACAAGCAGAGCTGTTTTAAAGTCTCTTCTCTGAGCCACAGAAGCCAGTGCACAGACCCAAGCACACGACTAATGTGATTGTACTTCCTGGTTCGCTCTATATTCTGAACCCAATAAACGCAGAAAGATTTCATAGATCTGTGCCAATATCCAACTCTAGTTCACAAAGCTGTCTGGAGCTTTACTTGTCTCTCATTTCTGCCCATTGGTGCAAGTTAAAACTTAAAGAATCTTGCAGACCAGGCTTGATGGAAGGTATTTAATAATGTAATTAGAGATTCTTGTTCATGTCCAAACCTCTCCTGACCTCCTTTGACCCTTGTGTGACCTCTCTGTGACCCCTGCACCTCCCTCAGCCCTGCAGGTGTGCGTTGGGGCCCAGCTGGACTCGTTCCAGGGTGAGATCGTGGTCCCGGAGATGAGCGACGTGTGCACAGAGGGCAGCTGTTACCCGGCAACAGGGGACCTTCTGATTGGTCGAGCTCACCAGCTGTCGTCCACCTCCACCTGCGGCATCCACCGACCCGAACCCTTCTGCATCGTCAGCCATCTGCAGGTGAGCAGCAAGGCATCATGGGAGGAAGGAAATACAGCTATGGTGGTGGTTTCTTTTACTTGATCTGACATGTGCAGCAGAGCTAATTTAGGAAAGGAAAATGTTGGGTTTGACATGGAGTAGGGCCGTTTGTTGTGATGAAGATAAAATTGTGGTTGCAAATTTGTGGTTCTCATCTTTTTCAATGGCATAATTCACAAGTAGAAAATGTAGACGATCTGTAAAGTGTAGTCTTTAGTCTTATGTTTAGATTTTTAGACACAAGCCGAGATTAATTCATCTGTAGGCCAGCAAATAAGAATATACATCTATCACTGCATTTGAGAGATTTCAAACTTCTCAACAATTGATGGAAGTGTCTGAATCAAATTATCGTTATTGATACAGCAAACATGGATAGAGAGGCTGTCTTTTACTACAACTAAGGCAGCATCCTGATAGAGCACCTGGTTGTATCTTTTTACATTACTATCGCATTTGTTGAGCCAGAGATGCACTCACTTCCTCGTTTCTCATGGATAGAGAGGCTGCTGTGGTCCTTGATTTAGTCCTGTTTGTTTTTTTATTTATTCGGGACATTGCCAACAGTTAACCTGACCATCCAGATGGCAGCGCATAACAGCATGGTGATTTCAGGGGGTTGGTTGCAGGAAGTACCGCCTGAATCAAACAAAACAAAGATGACAACTCCTGGGCTGTGGATGTACATGTTTTTGCTGCGTTTGATTCTGTTTTAGCAGAAATATGGAGTAATTTATTTTTGAAAGAAGAGCAGTGTGTGTGACACTTGTTCTACCTGGCGTGTACCTTCTCGTTAGCGTACAGACTTAGCAGTGCTTGTACTTCTGCATTCGTCCATCTCTCACCGCCATCATTAAACTTAAATGTCGTTATTATTTTCAAGAAGTAGTGAGTGCATAAACAGGTCAAAGTCTGATCAGCAGGGGCTCTACAAGGATCTAGCAGCATAGCTTACTATAAGACAGGGCTATTCAACTTACTTTTCCAGAGGGCCAGATTTAACAGAGGACTGTGGCTTCTGGGCCGAATAGCTGCACAAGTCGTCATTGTTTGGTGATGAGGTTGCACCAAACATTTACTAGATTTATTTCTAGTGATACCAACTAATGATACAATCGATTTTTATTGATCTACAAAATGTCCAAATCAGAACTGGGAGTATACCAGCATTAAACCACCTCCAAACCAGGACTAAACCAGGTCTAAAGCGGAATTAAATTAGGACATACACTGTAAAGAGTGACACTCTTAAATTCAATAATGAGTGAGTGAGTGAGCGAGTGAATAAATCATTTCACCTTAAATTAAGTCATATTTATATTTGCTTGAGCATATTCTAACTGTCTTCAAACAAGACTAGACCAAACTAGAACAAGAGCAAAGTGGATTGTTTGGCTAAAATATGAATTGAAAAGAAATATTCGCTACATTTGTCGTCAAATCTTGTTTTCAGACATTTACTGACACATTAAGAAATTTAAGTTGGCTACTATTTTTTGAGTATCAACCTAGAATTAAATCTACATACAAGAGAAAATGCGTCACATGTGTACGATGTCACAAATAACGTCACTGAAAGGTTCTCAATCTGATGGAAAAGTCCTTGCCCCAGAGCAGGAACTAAGCTGGTTCCCACATTGGCCTCCCTGGTTCCTGGTCCTTCTTATGTGGGAACACACCAGAAAAGGGACCAGAGCTAAAAAGGTTACAGGAACAACAAAAAGTTCCTACAGTGCGAAAACGAATATCGTCTGAAATCGGGCTACAGTCAGTCGGGACCAAATGTGTCAATTAGATTCCCGAAAACCAATTGACGGTTCCTCAGTTTGTTTGCTATCCTTTACATGCACTTTGGACAATCGATTTGAATTATTAGACTAAACTACTTGGACAGTTTCCCCGACTTGTGTGGCGCTTGTTTGGATATTTTAATTACCATCGAACAAAACAAGCATCCATCTCCTTTTAGAGCGATTCCAAACAGTACAGTACATTTCCTCACGGAGCTTTTACAGACCGCACTGATCTAACGTCTGATTCCCACATCTGTTCCTCATCGTTCACAGTTGTTTGCAGTGAAAAGGCGCTGAGTCACTCTTCACCAGCTGTTTTCTTTTATTTAGCCGAGACACATCACACAAACACACTAATAAACAAGCCTCTGAGAGCGTCTGAGCACGAGGCGATCTGATTGGCTGATGGATGGATTTGGAGAGGGAAGAGGGGGGGTGTAGATGGAGTCTGGGACATTTCCTGTGAAGAGCCCCTAAAAGGAAACACACACACACATGCCGGGTTTAAGGCTCAGATGTTTGTCTTCATGGAGATGTGAACAGATGGAGTAAGTTTACAGTCAAAACAATTCACACAAACACAATAAGATGAGAAAAGTTTATTAACCCTCTGTACTGGATTAATTGATTGTTGTTGTTTTTTTATGTCACTAAAGGCTGGCAATTGATATTTTTTATGAAATTTTCTCTAATACTGTTAAATGCTAAGACAAGTTCAGAATTCTTGAAGTCATACCAGGGTTTCTGCCAAGTCTTAAAAAGTCTACAAAAGTTTAAATTCAGTTCCTTAAAGTCTTGTATTGGCCATTGTAGGTCTTAAATTAAATTTCAATTCAATTTATTATTTATTGGTAAAGCCCAAAATCACAACAGTTATCTCAGAGGACTTTACACAATTGTTTAGCAAACAATCAAACGATGAAACATTTGGTCAATACCAACAGTATCAAGAAATACAAGCAGATTGTCTAACGACAAATAGGCAGATGGATAATTGTCCCAGAGCATCCCCTGTCCTAGACCCTCCCTCTCGGCAAGGAAAAACAAACAAAAAAACCTGGAGGAGAAACTCAGTGAAGGAGAGATCCACATGAACGCACAGGCTGTAGACGTGACCAGGACTGACTCGAATCCTGATGCAATCACAACTTTAACACCGGGCTCACACTGTATCCAGTCTCTACTCCGGTCCGCCGTACGGAGGCTTCCCATTTCTTGAAAAGTAATGAGAGGCTCTGCTCCAGTCGTTCGGATCGTTTGCCGGAGCGCTTCGATGGTCCTTTTTGATGAAGTTGTGAAAACTAACCACGACAAACAGGAAATCAAGTGAGCACCAGTGAAGTGAATCCGGTGGTTTTCAAAATAAAATCATCACGTTTCTACTACTACAGCAAATACGTCAAGATGCTCGACATATACACGACTTTATAACACACAGGATGTAAAAAAACGTCCTGTACTTACCCATTGTGCGGTGAAAAATCAAACAGAAAATCAAGTGACGTGAAATAAGCCCAAATTTCTACGCAGGTGTTCTTTGTTAACATAAACATGTGTCAGTGATCGCGTAAACTCCCAAGCTGACCGTGAACCCGTACATACATACACATGCATATTCTGGTCGCAGTGTGAGTGACCACCGGACCCAGACTGATCTGGATCTGGATCTGGAGGCAGTGTGAGCCTGGTGTAAGTCAGTGGAGTCAGAGACCAGTGGCAGAGGGAAACGAATTTTGTAACAGGACGATCACGGCCAATCAAAGAGAGGACGGAGTGGAGCAGTGAGAAAGGTTCAGGTTTTTAGGATTAGGTGGCATCCGAGGTCCAGGCATCGGCATTGGAGCAGCTTTGTGATTTACTATGAATCATATACATTTATTACTAAATGTATGGATAAAACACAGTAGGTCTCTTTTAAAAAATGTAATGAAGCAATTTCTGTCAGATGCTTTGGATAGAAGATCTTTATGAGACAACAACATTAAGCCTGAAACTTAATGTATGTTTATGACCTATTTTATGCAAGTGGTGGTTGTTAAGATCTACATCTGGTGTTTAATGAGGGAGCAATAACTAATGATGTATTTTATATGAAACACTATTGCCTCCAGCTGTGTTCAGTCGCACCACAAGCTACAAAAGTCTGACGTTTTCTTGTAAATATCCTGTGTATTTAGTTCGAGGAAACCGCACCAGTTTAGTCTACACCACTCCTGACCCTCTCGTCCATAAATCTCCATGTTTTAGTGCAGCTGGACTTATAAAACGCATTAATGTCAAAGTAAATGGTGGTGCATTCAAGGACAACTTGGATCTCCAAAGACCTTTTAGGAAGTAGCAGTAAAATGAGTCACGATAAACTGAGCCAAAAAGAAAGGAAAGGGTGAAAGGAGGGGTGAGAGTGTGATTTGTTGGACAGCAGGTGTTTGTGATCAGAAACAATCAGGGCAATCCACAATAATGACACAACTAAACTAGAACATTGACCTGAGACTTGCTAGTTTGCTCAGTTTACACCTAATCTATAGAATAGTAGACAAATGCAAACAACATATACATATTATTACCATAGGTTTTCTGGGATTCTGCAGAACTTTACAAAAAGTGGGTCAGGTCCCCATGAATTCCACTGCATCTCAGGTCAACTCCTCTGCATCCAACATAATTTCCAAGAAAGCGTACATTTACCACAACACAAAAACAGCACATTTTGAGCACGATTTCACACCTTTTTTTGCGTACGTATGTTACACCGTAGATTTAGCACAATATGAAAAAGCATAAAAATGACACGAGATTTCACAGAGTAAAAATACAGGAGTTTTGTTTTAAGCCACGCGAGGACATTTCCTTTTGGCGAAACAGGTGAGTTTACGCTTCAAGTTACTAAAATTGGTAAGTTTAGGGCTGAGGCTTTGAATAGGTTAAGATTAGGATTTTGTTAATATTCATAAATGAGAACACATCTTATCAACCACCATTGAAATGTGAACTTGTGCTAATCATATGTAATTTACATGTCCTGTAATGTCATGCTAAATGTAAGCTTTCTTGTGAGATCGGGCTCCTACATCATGTCCAATCAAATTTGCTTATTTGCATGAAGCTCATGAAGAAAAAGAGCTAACTTGTCTGTTATTTAGAGCAAAATCGCACTTCTTAAGACTTTGGGAGTAGCTCCAATGGAGGAATCATCAGTTTAAGTCACTTTCTGCTCTAATGCGCACGCTCTATGCAAAAAGAGACGCTGTCCATCTGGTTAGCTGGGGAAACTTCTTTGATTAAAACAACAAAATGATTCAGATCTGTTTGGATCAGATCTGAACCGGTCTGACAGACGCCTGTCTGCTGAAGTTTGAGACTGTGTTTTTCTCGCAGTTTTTTTCACCTGAATGTAACGTTTAAGGGTTGTAGGGTCAAATTTCATTCACAAATGTTGATTTAGCAGCATAACTTTTGTTTTCACACAGTTATAAACTCTTGTAGTTGGCTGACAACAGCGCTGGCTCGTGCGGTTGCTAGAGCTTGTGTCAAACAGCGGCAGGACTTTCTGCATTACAGTTGCGCGCACATCTCGCGTGTTGATAATAATAATAATCCCTCTATAGTCAATATGCGTCCCTGATTGGCTAATTCATGTGTCAATCACGCCTAGAGCTGGGCAATATATCAAATTTTAGATAATATTGTGAATGTTGTCCTGAAGATATGCAAAAATTTAATATCGAGTGTATCGTGTGGTAAAAACATGCTGCAAAAGAGCTCATTTACAAAAGAAAATTAAAAAGTGATGATGTACTCATCAAATTATGATACAGTAAAATATTTACTGTATCATAATTTGTGCATTAAGCATTTCAAAGAGCTTTATTAAACAGGAAAATTAGTTCTTTTGCGCTTTTGTGATAAATTTGACAATAATTTGTTCGATAATTAAACACACTAGAAAAATGACAATCTTAAATGAGAAAACAAGGGACTATGTGTGCATAGAATTATACTTAAGGTTGTAATTTTTCCAGTGTAACTAATTTTATCTGGCAAAAATGATTGAGATATTAATTTTTGTCTGTATCGCCCAGCTCTAATCACGCCCACTGAACTCGAGAGATAGACATGATGGTCAGACGATACATTACAAATATATTTTATAAACATATCATCTGACTTTTCCAGACAACTTAACAACCAAAAAAGTTAATTTAGCTTCACTTTAAACAACATTTTTGAAAGCATTCTCCTTTTAGAAGTCTAGCATGTTTATCTTTTTATTTGAAAAGTCTCTATTTTGTTATCATTAGCTTTCATTTTCTCATTAAAGCTGTAACACAGTGACCTTGTGAAGCGGTCAAAGTGTCGCCTCCTGCTCATAATTAGCTGGGCCTGTGTCGGCTCTAAAGTCTCTTATCTTCACCGAGGAATCTGAGGAATCCACCGGCTCTTTGTCCGCTCGCTGGACTTATCTGTGAGCTGTGACTTCACCATCATCACCTCAGCTTCACTTCTCCTAAAGCTGTTCCGCAGTGTGGCATTAAGCTCACTCCAAAGACAGTCACATTTTTCTTAGATTTACATTTATTTTGTATGAACCATCTTAGTTTTCAAGGCCCACATTTTGAAGCGTAGACTACATAGAGGGCCGATCTGAGCCACATAAAGATGGACATACAGTGAACAATTAAAATAAACACAAGTTAAATTGAGCCGCAAGTAGGGCTGGGTCATTATTGTTAATTGAGAGATTGAATTGAAACAAATCGTCAATTATTTGGTGGTGAGTTTTGAATAGAAAGATCCAAAACAAATGCTTTGTCTGTAAAAATGTGAAGTTTGGAGCAAAAGTCATAAGGTATATTTTTTCCAGATCGCCCAGCCCTAGCCACAGGACATTTATTTAGGTTTAAACAGCAAGTAGCATGTAGTAAAATGCTTAGTATTGGCTTTAAAAGGTAGATTTTAATGCTCTGTGCAATAAGCATGACTTATTTCCGTTTGGGACAATCCTTCAGGAGATCTGAGGCCAATAAAAAGTGATCTAAGGGCCCCATTTGGCCCCGAGGCTGCAGTTTGGACATGCCTGCTCCAAGTTATTGACCAACATCAGCACATCATTCCCCAATCCGAGTCAGTTGCATAAATTGAGTCAATCATGCTGGTTGTTAGCTTGACTATATTTTCATTGTTTAAACTGCCAGAAATGGTTGACATGTTATTTGCCAGTTGTAACCTTAGATCGCCATTATATGAGATTCAAAAAGTCCGTTAAGAAAGTTTAATAATGTTTATTTTTGTGAAAGTTACAATCTCATACCATCTACACTGTAAAAACATTCAGTTTGACACTAACATTGGTGACCTCGAAGTTCACTGCTCTGAGCTGTTTACTTAAAGGAACCGTATGTAAGATTCACAACTAGTGGTTTTAAAAAGGTATTACAATTACAAATGAACATGGGTTGCCAGACTGTGAAATGGCCCACACATTGAAGAAGTACTGACCAATCAGGATAAGAATGGATATGAATCATGGGTAATAACCAGAAAGTCACTTTCTCAGACACCTGACTCTTTCCCAAATATTGCTTTTCATTACAATGTGGGAGGAGCTAATGAGAACTGTGTAGAAACAAGTGCATGAGCCTTTCACAGACAGTTGTGTCTGTGTCTGGTGCAACATCAGTTCAAACTCAAACATGTTCCTGACTCATGGTTCAAATTAACTTCAGGTTCTAAGAAACCAAACTGGCAACCCAAATGAAAGAGTCATGTGAGGCTTATTCTGCTTTCTGATTGGATAATAAATGTAAACATCAACAAAGGGACATCATGTCCATTGCTTTTTTAATTAAGATAACTCAGAATTACATTGACTTTCAGTAAAAATAATAGTATATTTGGACTTGTTGACCTTGTATCTTTAGACACATATAATTCATGTTTATGAATACTGACATCAAAATCTTACATACGGTTCCTTTAATTTTTTCACTGTTAAATATTTGTTTTCACAAATGTTAAGCTCATGTGTAACCTAAAGTAAACATATTTAAAGTAATCTGCCTTGTGCTGTAGGCCCTAAAAATTCCAAGTAAAGCAGAAACATTTTTCATCTGTAAATAAAATGTAGAGCTGTGCACATTCTTTTTTAGAGCATTATACACTCATCTCCAACACACCTGCTCCTAAATGATGTGAGAAGTAACTTTACTAGACAACAAACATGGCCAACACTTTTTTTTTACTTTTTCATTTTACGTCCATCAAGTGTAATAGCTCCTTACCTCTAATGACCCTCTCCTATGACCTTTGTAAACCTGCTTTAATCCACTGGCGTTTCATCATTGTTGTTGTTTCACTTCTATAACGTCGCACATGAAAGAAAACACTCTGCGCTCGATCACGTGACACACACACTGTTCTCCGTTCCCTACTGTTCTGCACAAGTCTGTGTCGCTCTGTTCTTCTGACACATGATGCGACTATCAGACTAATAATCCTTGTAAATTCTTTATGTCTGTGACCTGTTCTTTTATTATCAAAAATCACAAAAGATCTTAAACTCCTCTTGCGTGCAGCGGCTTTAGTTATAACTTGCTTTGACGTAATCTCTTTTCAACATTTTCTTAACAATTTCTTTTTCAGGAGGAGAAGAAGTGCTTCGTGTGCGACTCTGCAGAACCTACAACGACCAGAACAACCAGACGAGTAACCACAGGATCGAAAATGGTCACAACCTTCGCCGTGAACAGACTCAAGACCTGGTGGCAATCTGAGAACGGTGAGAGACAAAAGACAAAGAACACTAGATTAAGATTAAGATTACAAAGATGAAAATAACACGTGTGCAAGCTGAACTAACTTTGAAGAAGGTATTTAAGTACATTTAGGCTCCAGTTCCTCTTTAATTAAACCTGTCTGAGTGAGGTCATGTGGAGTCCTCTGTGAAGTGACGTTTTCTCGCTGGAAACTTGAAGCCTCGGGGTCAAAGTTCAGCCCCGCCTCTTCCACTTCACAGGTCAGAGCGGGTCACATGACTGAGCTAACGAGGGTTTAATTCACAGGTTTCAACAGGTCCGTTCTGCAGAATCTGGGCTTTAGTGTGATAATGAAAAGTACTTAGAGCTACAGAAAAGACCCTGTTTGCGTTGGTTTTGTGTTCCTCTTTAGGCCTAAAGACCTGGATCTGAACCTCAGGTGTAAACATTTGGATGAGGTTTGAGATGTAATGTGAGGCCAGTCCGTTTAATAGAGACCTGCTGTAATTTTTCTGTATATTTACAAAAAAAAAAACTGTGGCATAACCAGATAATCCACTATTTGTTCATTGTAAAACGCAAAAATGATCCATAATGGCTTAGGACAGGGGTCATAAGCCATTGATCGCAGTGGAAATCGATGCAAACCCCTCCTGTTTATACAAACGTTAACCACAAGCTAACGTTTGTATGATGTACACGCTCAAGCAGGTGGAGGAGACAGTAGTGCTACAGAATCCCATCTACTCACTCTGTGTTGTCCAAACTACAGCAGTTTGTTTGTTGTGCAGTCAAAAGACAGCTGACGTTTGTGATTGTATTGTCTAACTTTGTACGACAAAATCGCTGGTTCTCTCTTCGGTTTCAGACCCTTCTGCATTCAAACTGAATGTAGGAGGGGCTTACTGGTCAGGTTAACCTCCATACAACAATTCTAATAATAAATACAGATAAAACAGTAATTCAGTGAACACTACTATTCAAATTCACAATTTAGTTGCAGAGGGCACAAAGAACTGGATTGTTTCCGTGCAGTTGCATAAAACCGACTCCCTGAAGGCATCGTTTAGGGCTGGTCCAGGATGCTTTTGGCTTTACTTAGCACCGCTCTCCCACAAAGAGTTCAAGCTATCTGGTGACTCTTTACAATTTTCTGCATTTTTTTCTATCTTCCATAAGCCACAAAACCAACTAATAAATGAAAAAGTAAGAATACTTTCTATAAAAAAAAATAATTTTTTTAAATACTTTATTTACATTAAAAGAGTTTAAACTTCCTCAGCAGGAAGTTAAACTTGAGTAATCTCAGATAAATACAGACAAGTGGGTGGGGATAGGTGGTAGGTGAAGATTTTGTGACCACTGGGGCAACAGCTGCAGAATACAAGATTACTCAAATATGCAGGAATCAATCCAGATACAACTTTGGGTAATGAATGACGGGAGAACACTGCTGTGACATTGATAATCAGAAAAGTAGATTTAACATAGAAGGTCCTCTTTAAACTAAACAGTACAGTATTAAAAAACAAACTTAATTACAAAAGGGATTGCCGTAGTCAAATTGATCTTACCTGATATGCTAATGCTGCAGAAATGTAAGTCTGAATGATTTATGAATAGATGATTTTATAGATCTGTTTATTAAATCAGAACAGTGTTTTCTGAGGCTCAGAGAAGAATGGAAAATATCTCATAAATAGCTGTGTTTTTAAGTGAAAGCAACGTTAGGACATTACTCAGATAGCGAAGTTGATTTGCAGAGTAAGTGCTTTTTAAATTGACTCTAAAATGCTCTGGAAGCTTGTGCAAAGACTCTAATCCCATGTAATAGGACTTGCACGTGGAGTGTTAGAGTAGAAAGAAGTATGTTGGATTAATTTCAAAATTGTCTTTTCAAAAACCTTGATGTTTTTATATTTCCTTTTTCAGGTGTGGAGAACGTGACCGTCCAGCTGAACCTAGAAGCAGAGTTTCACTTCACTCACCTCATTATGACTTTTAAGGCAAGTTACACTGCAGCAACAATGAGAGCTACGATCTGGAGGAAGTTCATAATGTTGTCTATTAGAAAAGCCATGGTACATTTGACATTGTGGTTTGGAACAGGTCAGGATCTGCTAATCCATGAAAAAATTGTATAAAACTAGTTTCCTGGATTTTAATAATCATTTAACACAATTGTGTTATAAGTTATAAAAACTTGTCACATTGTCACTCCTGTGGTATTTATGTTGATTTGGGTAATCTAAACTTCTTTGCCCAAACAAATTCTTTAAAGTCAGCTGTGTTTTATAGAGCTATATTCTGTTGGAATCAGCTTCCAGGCTCAACACGCACAATCAAAGTTATTCTTGCGTCCATGCCTTTTGTGTATTGTACAGATTATGAAATTGTGCTGTATTGTTTTAATGTAACAAAGCTTTTTAGAAGACCCCAGGAAGACTAACGGCCGTGAATTGGCAGCTAATGGGGATCCTAATAAAACAATAAACAATAAACAATTTGGGTCCAGATTTACAATGAGGTTGCTAGGTAACATTGTACCCTCCACATTATGTCATATTTACTGGACAAAAGACGATGATAAACTTCACCAAAACAACCAATTTGAGTAAAAACAAGCAAAATATTTAGAGAAATCTTAATTGCAATCATGTTTACGATGTTTTACTAAAAATGTAGTCCAAAATGTTGCACTTTAAGCTCAGAATGAGATAAACTGTGTGTGACTATGTTCCTTAATGTTTTGATGTGTTTTAGGCTGTATGATGAGTGAATTATTTACTGTGAGGTAGTCAAAATGTAACTGAATTTCAAACTGCTGTAATCAAACAATCTAGCCAAGCTCTCCACTGTGATTGCTGCATAAAGGTTTTTTTTTCCCTATACTCCTCAAGACAAGACTTTTTCAAAGCTCTTATAAATTGCTACATTTTCTGATGGTTCTCCGGCGAACTGTTCCATAATTTGACGCCTGAGGTTATATTGTCCCTCTGTGTCTTTGAACAAATTTTAAGGAAGTAAATTATTTCTAGCTTTAAACAGGATTTGCACAGTTTTAAAATTAGCCAGGTCAGTACATTTCAGCACTTTCATCATAAAGTTATTATGTGTAGAATTGAAGAGATTGGACATGAAACTATAACCCAGCTTCTCTCTTCTCTCCTCAGACTTTCCGTCCGGCCGCGATGGTCATTGAACGCTCCTCAGACTTCGGTAAAACGTGGCAGGTTTATCGATACTTCGCGTACGACTGCGAGAGCTCGTTTCCGTCGGTGTCCCAGGGCCCGATGAGGAAAGTGGACGACGTCATCTGTGACTCCAGATACTCCGACATCGAGCCGTCCACAGAGGGAGAGGTACAGACTCACACCGGCAACGGACGAAACTCAAACACTCATGAATATAGTCAACACTTATGTTCACTTCTACTACATGCTTCTAGTTTCAAAGTAGTTTTTATGATGTTTTTTTCCTCTCTAGGTGATTTTCAGAGTTCTGGACCCAGCTTTTCACATTGACGACCCGTACAGCCCCAGAATACAGAGTAAGTCACTTCACAACTAAGATTTTATTTAATATAAATGTAATAAAGTACAATCGTGTTTTGACTGCTGTTTTGAAAACTTTGAAAACTTACATCAGTCTGAACTTTGAGTATGACAGGGCTGCAACTAATGATTATTTCTTTCAATTAATTGCCCCATAAATTATATAAAAGTGTACACACTACCGTTCAAAAGTTTGGATCACCCAGACAGCTTGTGTTTTTTATGAGTAGAATAGCTCCTGTTCCATGAATACACTGTTGAGTTTCACATGAAAGTTTTTTCTGGTCATTTTGATCGTTTAATTGAGCCTATAAATACGATGCTCCAGTTACTCAACCAGCTCTAAGGAAAGACCGTTTTACAGCTTTTCTAACCAGCTAAACTGTTTTTAGTTGTGCTAACATGATTGTGCAAAGGTAATCATCCATTAGCTTCTGACACAAAGAGCAAACTCAGTGAACCATTAAAACACTGGAGTTATAGTTGCAGCTAGAACAGTCATTTACCACATTAACAATGTACAGTTTATTTATTTCCCCTTTAAAAACATATTTTTGCACAGTTCTAGTGTCATTTTGGAGAAAGGTAGGTAGCTGATTTTTACACTGCAAACACAATTTAGGTTTTAAATCTGACCACTTCTCATTCAACTTAGTGCTTAGTGGCACATGATTGGCTGAAAATCATGTCGATTGGAATGTGCTTATTAAATATCTTTCGATTTTTGGCACAGGTCTCTCCAACCCTAACCTGGCTCACGTCAGATGGATCTGTGTTGAACTCTGATCTTAGTTCTTCCACTGTATCCATCTGGAACTTCACTCGCGAAAAGTGTTTGAGAAAAGATTGGACATTTAGTGAAATACATCAAGCTGATTGGGTGAGCGGCCTACCTTATTTGTGCCTAGCCAATCACAGCAACGAATCGTAACAATGTATCCAAGGTCCGCGTGGGATAGAACAAATACTGTATCACACACACTGCCCCTCTTTCAAAAAGGAATTACTCCATATTTCTGCTAAAAAAGAATCCAACGCAGCTGAAACACACATCCACAGGAGTCGCCATCTTTGTTTTGTATGAATCAAGCGGTACTTCCTGTGGTCGTTGCAACCAACCCCCCTAAACCCAAACTGCTGCAATGTGATTGGGCCAGTAACTCACTGTGTTGGACTCCAAACCAATCGAGTGACTGGAAGGCCAGATGGATTATTTCGAGTTAGTGAATTCACAAATATCGTAAGGTAATCCATTTGGCTCGCCAGGTTACTCCAACCCCAGAGGTGTCCCAGTTTTTATTTTTCAATGCTAAATCAATCCAAAATAAATAAATACAATACAATTAGCAATGAACAAAAGCATTCTCAAAGAAGCAGTTGTTAAGCTAGTTCATTGTGCAATGAGCTAGCTTGTGCGCTGCTTTGCAAAAAGACATTATTTTCCGTTTCTTTCATCAGACATGTTGAAGATCACAAACCTGAGGGTTAAGTTCACGAAGCTGCACACGCTCGGAGACAACCTGCTGGACTCTCGGATGGAAATCAAAGAGAAGTACTACTACTCCATCTACGACATGGTTGTCAGGGGCAACTGCTTCTGCTACGGCCACGCCTCCGAGTGTGCACCCGTCGAGGGAGCGGGACAGACCAGCGAGGGCATGGTGAGGAGGCAACATCTGAGCCCAAAATCACACAATATTCTGTTCTAAAGCTGTTGTTTTGGAGTGGTGTGGCTGAGCATGGGGAAGGAACAAAAACACGATAAAAAGTGGCGACAATAATCATTTGTGGTAGTTTTTAAAATATATGTGAGAATCGTCAACAAATGTAATTGTTATTTCACTATGTAGAAAAGCAACTAATACATAATATTCTCTGGATTGTTGCTGTTTACACTTGCAACAAAGTAGATTAAACAATTAATAAATGTAAGCTCTTTTTGAAAAGAAAGCCAGCCCTTTAGGGGCAGCTGATCACGTAAACACAACTGATTTTGCTGGGGAAATGAAAACACACATGTATTTCCTGGTCACGTGACTTCCTCTGCATCCTTGTGCTCCTCCATTGCTCCCCTCTGTTGGTGAATATGTGAAACTGCACCATGTATTTGACAGTAGACAAAGTCAGCACGTGCATCAGAGAGCCCTCTATATAATAAAAGTCCAATGACTGAAATAGACATCATCGACAGGAAAAGAGTTAAGTGCTACTATTAAGGAAAAAATAAGTTTGCATGGCATCATCTACAATTATAAAACTTATTCTTCAAAATCAGGTGGTGTGTTTTTAGGATGCCATGTTGTTGGGCTCTGAAAAATGTGAAAAACACTTTGATTAAAATTACTTGGGGCTGGTATGTGAGAAATGACTCTCATGTGCTTGTTTGTAGATAAACTTACGAGACTTGTCCACAGCTGTAAAAACAAAGCTTGACCCACATTTGGACGGATCTCATTCTCCCAGTTCACACATAAAACTGTTACAACGTCTGGATACATTAGATTGAAACATAAAGCTAACCCAAGCATGTTCAAACTACAGCCCAGGGGTCAAACGAGGCTTCTTGATTAATTTTGTTGGCACTGAACTTCCTGAAAATGTTTTGTCTTTCTTCAGGTCCACGGTCACTGCATGTGTAACCACAACACTAAAGGACTGAACTGTGAACAGTGTCAGGACTTTTACCACGATCTGCCCTGGAGACCGGCCGAGGGACGCAACACCAACGCCTGCAAGAGTGAGTCTGCTGAAAACAAAGTTATACAAGAAGTTACCCACCAAAAATAACTGCCTTGGTTTAGACATGTTCTGCTCTCTTTTGTGAACTGACAGAAGATGAAAATTATGCTTTTTTCCCTGCAGAATGTAACTGTAACCATCATTCTGACTCCTGCCACTTCGACATGGCTGTTTTTGAGGCGTCTGGAAGCGTGAGCGGGGGAGTTTGTGACGACTGTCAACATCACACCGCAGGACATCAATGTGAACTGTGCCAACCATTTTACTACCAGCACCCAGAGAGAGACCTGAGGGACCCCAACATCTGCCAACGTGAGTAAAAACAACACTAAAAAAGAAAGACCTGAGGGACCCCAACATCTGCCAACGTGGGTAAATATAACAATCAGAGAGAGACCTGAGGGACTGCCAACGTGAGCACAAAATGCTTTTTGATTGATTGATGCGTACTTGAGTAAACTTGTATTATGCTGTAGATCACATATGTCAAACTCAAGGCCCGGGGGCCAGATGCGGCCCTCCACCTCCTTTCATGCGGCCCCCAAGGTCTTGTAAGGTTTACTTAAGGTTTGAATTTTAAATAGTGCCAGCAGTAAGGTCTCTTAACCTAATGAAATGATTTGTCTAAAACCCTAAAGAGTAAGTAATTTTTCAGACTAATGCAGATGTATATTCAGTATTTGTCAATTCAAATAAACATACAGTACTCAAATATAACTATTATTTGTAGTACGTCAAAGATTAAAAAGGTTAATTTTAGTTACAACCGGCCCTTCGAGGACAACCCCAATGCCAAAGTGGCCCTTTTGTCAAAATGAGTTCGACACCCCTGCATGGTCCTCAAGTGTTCAAATAGTTCCTATCAGAAGTTAATTGACCTGTTGATATTTCTAAGCCGTTTTATATAAAACGAGATGACACATCTAAAGGGATTTTCCATAAATAAATTTGACAATATCGCCGTTTTGCTATGAACCCAACTAAAAGTAAATTACTCATCTACTGATCCCCCAATTACACACAGATCATCAAACTAACACCTGTACGAACACTAAAATACATTTGACTACGTTCGTGTACTGGCTACATTATGCTAGTAGAGAAAGCACCATCAGAGGAGCCATCTGAACCAGGAGCAGAGAACCAACTACAGCCACAAACATATACAGTGTCTTTGTGTCTTTTAATTGCCCCTCGGGGATAAATAAAGTGATTTATTATTATTATATTATTATTATTATTATAACCATGTTATAATATTGTTCTCTTATCAAAAAGTTGGAGTTGTATTTACCTTCATTCATGTTTATTAATCCAGTTTGGTAAGTTATTGCCTGTTGAGTCTCAGAAAACACTTCACTTCAATAAATAATAAACACATATACTTATTACAACTGTGTGCTTGCATTAGCATGTCAGGGCAAGTTACATTTGATATTTTTCTCCATGATAATCCCAATTGCTGTCACTAGATAGTACCAATGACAACAATTTTGATGAGGGAACACCTGATGAAAGGAACAATACGTGAGATTTTCAATGTATAAATATATTTTTGTAACATTTTAAAGCATGACATGACATGCAGAGGCTCTAAAGAAAGGATGCCTAAAGCTCAATAATAGTACAAATAATCTACAGTGTCTAACCCTGTCCTCTCTGTGTTCTCTCTCAGCCTGTAACTGTGACCCGGTGGGCTCTCTGAACGGGGGGATCTGCGACGGTTTGACGGACCTTCGGGGTGGCCTCATCGCGGGTCAGTGTCGCTGCAAAGTCAACGTGGAAGGAGAAAGGTGTGAGCGATGTAAACAGGCCTACTTCGGACTCAGCGACGAACCAGAAGGATGCAAACGTAAGAACACTTTTAAATGCTTTTTTACAATAAACATTTACTTTTGGACAAGACTAATTTTACTCAACAACATGGACAAAAGTGAACCTCTGTTATAGTTTGTTATAATCTTTTGTAAATGACTGTAGACTGACAATTCACTCTCTATTAAATCCTACTAAAGCAGAACTAAGTACTATTTTTTGTCTGTTTTGCCTCAGCTTGCACGTGCAGCCCTTTGGGGACTCTTCCTGGAGGAAACCCCTGTGAGAGCGAGACAGGAAGCTGCTTCTGCAAACGACTGGTGACCGGACGAGACTGTGACCAATGTGTGGTGAGTCACTCTGTGGATCTGAGGGCAGCAGCTGTCTGACTGGAAAAGAGTGGAAGTTTAATTAATAGAAGGAAAGATGAGCAGACTTAGCATAAACTTTTTTTAGTTTCACATTAGAGTGTAAGATGTTTTCCTGATCCTTTTTGCCTCAGTCGATCACTTTGACTCTATGACTGTATTGTTTTGGATAAGACACTTGTGTTTAAAGAACTTCAAAGCCTCCAACGACTTCCTCTCGCTCAGTTTGACAGACAGTAAAAGTCTTGACTCTGGGTGGTCTAAACTTCACACAGATGTCAAACTATGGAAACTTCTACATATTTCAGTTGTGCTTTGTTCTGTTCATTTTATTACTGTTACACTGTTAGACGCATGACTGTCCTGTGTGCTTTATTACACACTTGTATGTAGCTTCGATTACTTACAATATCACAGTAAAAGCACTCGAGCATTTTGTAAAGACAAGAACTATGCAAATACATGTTTTCTTCTGTGTTTCAGGCTGAACACTGGGGTCTGAGCAACGACATGGACGGATGTCGACCCTGCGACTGTGACCTCGGAGGAGCCGTCAACAACCAGTCAGTTTACATTTATATTTATTTGTCTTTTAGCTAAATATTGCAATGCTTATCTGATGCACACTAATTTGCTGATGAGTTCACACGCGTCCTGAAAAACCTATAAAGTTGAAAAATAATCAGTAAATTTCCAGTCATGGAAACACATGGAAAATGAGAACAGCCAAATGTCAAGAAAATTAAATGTTGTCCTGGAATATGACTTAGTCCATCATAAAATAATGCACAAACTAAATTCAATTTTCAATTCATCTATTTAAAAACCAACAACAAGTACACATTTTTACTGTTCTTATATAAGGTGAGTAATATAGATAGAGTCCAAAGAAGACTTGCATGAAATTGCAGCTAATGGGATCCTATAAAACAATAAACAATAGATGATGTCCTACGCAAAGTTTGGTTGTAACTTATAGTCTATAATAACTGTTAATTTCTTTACTGAAACAAAGAACTGGTGCATTACGACCTTAACTGAAATATTATTTTTCATGGCTTAATCAACCAATATGTTGTTCACTTGGCCAGACTGCTAAAATTCATCAGAATACAGGAAATATCATAATTTGGGGTCAAATTTTCCTGAGGGAGGACCCCCAGACCCCCATTTTATGGCTGTGGACCTTTCCGGCCATGTTACAGTTTGTGTTATACATTGGGCTGCCGTAGACTTTTCTAAACAATTGAAAAAAGCAAATGTAGTTGTTGTGATAACCTAAAATCCTCTAATTTTTAGGATATGAGAGGGAACCCTGATCGGATATCGGTTTCATTATCAGTTCAGCCGATATTCTGGGACCTGGCCGATGTCCCAGAGCATCTCATGTTTGAAAATTTAGAAACTTCTAAAGCTATTTAAGTCGTTACACTGATATTAGTCGATATTCGGTGTCAGCAGATACTTACAGCTAGAGAAATCTCAAAATCTGGAAAAGCCGGATCGGAGAATCTTTACCAAAAATCACAGCATGTATTGTAAGTATTATTGCTGTAACTGAGCATAAGATGATTTCTGGATGCTCTCTCCTGCTCTTCTCCTATGAATTAACACGTGTGGAAGTATAGTACAGCCATAAAGTGTGAAACAACTGAAAATATGTCATATTCTCGGTTCTTCAAAGAAGCCACCTTTTGCTTTGATTACTGCCTTTCACACTCTTGACATTCTCTTGATGAGCTTCAAGAGGTAGTCACCTCAAATGCTCTTCCAACAGTCTTGAAGGAGTTCCCAGAGATGCTTAGCACTCTGGAAATTCTTTTGCCTTCAGTCTGCGGTCCAGCTCACCCCAAACCATCTCCATTGGGTTCAGGTCTGGTGACTGTGGAGGCCATGACATCTGGTGCAGCACCATCACTCTCCTTCTGGTCATTCATGGTTTGGATGCCCTCAGTTTGAATCTACAATGTTCATAGTCATGAAAATAAAGAAGACTCTTTGAATGAGAAAGTGTGTCCAAACTTTTGGTCTGTACTGTAAGTCAAAGAACTCTACATAAATTATGTATTTTGCGTTTGTATTCAAGAGGAGCAAGAAAAACGGACAAATACTTACTTTTCCATCAAAAGTTCGAGACGGCAAAATACAGCTCTGAAATAAGTTTAGTTTTTACATTTCTGAGCACTCTTGCACCAACTCTCCGTCTGTTATTTCATCTTCATCCAGTGACCGATACAACAAAATTCTTTCTGAAGCTGTTTCCAGTGACGTCTCTTTCACCTCACACTCGACACAAAAGCGACGTTTACCCTGAGCTCACACCAAACACCGTGACAAACCCAGACTTTAGTGATTTAAACTGAGCCCAAACAAGTGCAGAACAATGGAGAAAAGCCCCTAAAACCACATCCACAACAAAGACTCGTTAAACCAGAGACAAAAGAGAAACAGCTGGAGACTGAGAGACACAAATGTGGGGGATTATTTATGTTGCCGTGGAATTTACTGACTTATGTGACAGTATTTTGTAAAACTGGCTTTGTATTCAAACTTAATCCAATAACAGCTTTCTGTGTTATATTTCACAAGATCCATTCTGATAACTATGAAGGAATGGACAAAAAAAAGTTGGAAATCACAGGAAGTAATTTGAGTTTTAAGACCGAATCTCTCCACATTTCCATGTCATTTATTGGACAAAAAGACAGTCAGAAACCTCATCAAAACTATAGAGATAATAATAAACGCCCAGTTTGACTCTGATGCTATCGAACACTTGGCATCTGATCTAGTCCAGTTTGTTTTGAAGAACTCTGGAGCGCTCTCGTGTTTGTTTTCGTATAGCCGTTCGCATTAGCCTGCAAAATACGTAAGTTATGAAAGATGTGGAGAGTGTCAGCTGGTACAAACCTACCGACCACATTTAGCAAAGGTCAAAGCCTTGTTACAAGTTACTTTTTAGTGTTTTATTGTGGGTAAAATCTTGTATAAAACTGCTACCAGTTAGCAAACTTAAAAAGACATTTCTGATCTAGTGCATCATGTAAGACTAATGATACTAAGCGTCCTAAATCCCATGTTACTAGTGAAAACAACAGAAAAATGACATAAGCATAACCAAACAAAAGTTGTACATAGCTTCACTCTCTGAAGGAGTATCATCTGTAATAGCTTTTTTCTGGCTCTGAATGTATCAGTTTCTGTAGAAAAACATGACATGAAAACGCAAGAAAAATGGTTTACATGTCTTTTATTATGAGTTAACTACAGCAGAAATTTCACATTGGTAACTATGAATGTAATTTTTGATTCTCCCTTTTCACCTGCAGTTCCTTGTCTTAAGAAACAGGCCCAAGCAAACATGTCTGCTCTAAATGTCTCGTTCCTTACTTCCTGTTTGCTGACGTCACTTCCTGTTCCCTCAGGTGTGACCAGGTGACCGGCCAGTGCGTCTGCAGGCCTCACATGTTCGGCCGTCGCTGTGATCAAGTCGAGTCTGGATTTTACTTCATCGCTCTGGATCACTACACCTACGAGGCCGAGGACGCCAAGTTTGGACCTGTGAGTCAGAAACACATCTTCAGCTAGTTTAACACAACTTCCTGGTATAAGGTTACTAGTTTAATCCACATGTGTCAAACTCAAGGCCAGGGGTCTTAGATTAGAGCTGTGTATTGGGAGATATGGGGTTTGCTAGATTTATATTGCTACACACTGTTTAATCCACTTTAAATCCACTTTTCTGTAGTATTTTTTTTATTTATTTGTTGGTTTTGTCTGATTTCAGGGCGTGACGGTGGTGCAGAGGCCACACCCCCTGGACCGCAGCCCCACCTGGACCGGGATGGGCCTGGTCAATGTTCCAGAAGGAGCTTACCTCGAGTTCTCTGTGGACAACATCCCTCACTCCATGGAATACGACATCGTGATTCGCTACGAGCCTCAGGTAAGCCCCGCCCACAACCCCAGCTCTGATTGGACCATTTTGTTGTACGACAATCGTGTCAAACTCAATTTACGCCACGCCTGGGTTAAATTCTGATTAGCACATAACAATTTGAACTGAATAAGTTTTTAGCGAAACCTCTAAAATACACTGGAATACCTACAGCAAATTACATAAAGTTTGCCCAAAATATTCCTGGGATGGACAGTCTGACCTTAGTTACCTTAGTTGACCCTAGTGACCTTAGTTTTTTTTATTTTTGTAAATGATATAAAATAATGAATGTGGACATATATTATAGGTTATAGTAGGCGTTATAGAATAGAATAATCATATAACATATGTCAGGCCATTAAAATGCGGCCGTCAACCAACTCCAAAGACTTCTGCACACTGCAGGACTAGAGCTGGGCAATATATCGAATTTAGATAATATCGTGAATGTTGTTTTTAAGATATGCAAAAATTGAATGTCGAGTATATCATGCAGTAAAAACATCCAACAAAAGAGATCATTTACAATAAAAATAAAAATTAAGTGATGCTGTAAAGTTATTATTAGACAAAGTAAGTTCATTTCTATCAGGGTGTCAGATAGCTGCACTTTTGTAATTCATTTGACAAATATTTGTCTGATAATTAAACACCAGACAACGAGGCAATATGTGCCTGCAGTAAGTAGTTTTTTACTTCTTTTAGTACATTTTATTGGTTTCGACTAAGATTGTCTATGGAACAAGCATAAAACAAGTTGTTTTACATAAAGTAAGAAAAATACACACTGACTTAAAGGGACTGTACCTGATTTTTGCAATCTTAAAATGTAAACAAACAGAAATAATTAATTTAAGCTTCCTACTTCAGTCTACATGATTTGCTCTCGTAGCTAATGCATTCTGAGCTTCAGAATTGTTCATCATGATGTGTTTTAATGTTTTTCAGAGCTGTTAACAGCGATGTGAGTCACTATGCTAACAAAAGTTAGCCACAATGCTAAAAACAAAAACAGAAAAAGTTGGCGACAAACTGTATTTTATTAGACATAGACAGGACTTGACGGACTCATTGCCACATTAACAAGGCATCAGTGCTAGGGGGAAATTGTTTTTAAGTTATACTGTTGTAAAAAAATCGAGTACAGTCCCTTTAAAATTGAATTTAATTGAATCGAAAAAAACTTATGAAATAAGAACTAAAGTTATTTGTTCTATTGGCAAATCTTTATTTAAGAAAGTCATGTAAAACTTAGTCATTCAATCAATTTTAGATGTTTTCCGATATAGTAACAAGTTTGAAGATCGATTTTAACAAGTTTATGTGGACTGGCAAAATATCGTTCAAATATTGTTATCGAGATTTGTCAAAAAATATCAAGATATTCATTTTGTCAATATCGCCCAGCCCTAACCAGGAGTTTTGGCCTGATTTTAAGTCCAATGTGGCCTCCTACCAGTTTGGGAAGGCATTGACAGAGTTAGGATTTTCGTAAGAGATTTTTTATGTTTTCTCTCTTCATGTCTGTACGTCTCAGCGACTCTGTTACGACTTTTTGTCAGGAGCATCATGGTGAGGTTCACCTTTACAACAGAAGCATCTAGTGCATCTGTTTTTTGGTCTTATTTTAAGGCAAACTCTCTTATAAACAGCTAAAAATGACTTGAAACCAGTAAACTATTCCATTTAAAACCGCTTAAATCTGGATTAAAATTCTGATTCAAGCATAAGCAATTCTGAATATATGTTTTTGCAGTAACAGCAGCTCTTATAGTGTCAAATAAAGAAGAAACACTCAATCATCATCTGTAAATAAATGTAACGCTTTGTAAATGTAACACACCTGCTCCTTAAATGATGTGAGAAGTAACTTTACTAGATCATAGAACATGGTCAACACAGTTTGTTTGTTAAAATCGGGCCCAAACTCCTTTAGTGTGCAGAAGACTTTAACCAGCATTTGTCCGTTCTAAGATGAGATGTTGTGTCTGTTTTGTTCTCAGTTGCCGGAGCAGTGGGAGGAGGTGATTGTGACGGTGATCAGACCTGGACCGATCAAAGCCGACAGTCGATGTGTGAACACTGTCCCAGACGACGACAACCAGATGGTGTCTCTGCACCCGGGTTCACGGTGCGTCAAAACCACACAAGAACTACACAAGAACTGTTCTCCCCTAGATTATACACTTTCTTTTTGCTAATGCTTTGTGATTTAAGTTTTAAAAGAATAGAGTTGTAATTCTCAACCAGGATGAATAAAAGTAGACAGTGTGCTTACTCTAAATGATCGTATGAAGTCGTAACATCCTGGTTTTTGTGTTTACAGTCACGTGGTGCTGCCGAGGCCGGTTTGTTTTGAGTTTGGTCTGAACTACACCATTCGCCTGAGTTTGCCTCTGTACTCTGCCCTGAGCGACGTCCAGTCTCCGTACACGCTCATCGACTCAGTAAGGCAACATTTACTTACTTTAAAATCACAAAAATAACCAACAGTCTCAACTTCATTAAAAGAGTTCAAAGAAAATGTACATAGATAGATACCTATGCTTAACATTGCGCAAAACAAGATGCTGATTCGTGTTAAAAAACTGCTTAAAAACTGTTTATATCCTCAGATTGTGTTGATGCCAAACTGTAAGAACCTGGAGATCTTCACTGGGTCGGAGGGAGCGGACTCTGGGGCGAGCGAATGGGACACGTTTCAGAGGTATCGATGTTTGGAGAACAGCTTCAGCGTCGTCAAAACTCCCATGTCAGACATCTGCAGAAACTACATCTTCAGCATCTCCGCCATGCTGCACCAGGGAGCCAAAGGTACAGTCCACCTTCAGTCACAAGAAAAGAAGCCTACATTTTATTGTCTAAAGCAGTTTTTTTTTCATGGATATGGTTGTGTTTAAAGTGCCAGAGCTGCATTGCCAATTACTGAATGTTTTATTATGATCTGATTAGCAAACAGACTTTGCCCCTAAATCAGCTAATTGTTTAAGTAAGCCAGTTTCTGACTTGAGCGTGGACTGACGGATTGGTGCAGTGTCAGCAGTGATGAGGTCGGACCGTTGTGGTGAAGAAGAAGCTGAGTCGAAAGGCAAAGCTCTCTATATACCGGTCAACCTACGTTCCAATCCTCCCCTCTGGTCATGAGCTTTGTGCAGTGACCGAAAGAGAAATGAGTTTCTTGTACAGGATGGGTGGACGCTCTTTTAGAAATAGGGTGAGGAGCTGTCACAAGGCAGTAGAGCTACTCTGCCTCCACATCGAGAGGAGCCAGCCGAGGTGACTCTGGCATCTGTTCCTCTGCCTCCTGGACGCCTCCCTGGTGATGTGTTCCAGATGTGTTCTGTGGAAGACCAGGACATGCTGGCCGGACTATGTATGTCTCTCGTCTGGCCTGGGAACGCCTCGGGATTCCCTTGGACGAGCTCGAGCCATTACGTGAACTGCTGCCTCTATGATCCTACTTCAGATACAGTAAAGTGGAAGAAAACAAAACAGGCGTTCATTCATTTGTTCATTTTCCACCACTTGTTCCCGTTAGAACTCGCAGGTGACCGAAGCCTATCCCAATGACTTGGGCCTTAGGCGGGGAACACCCTGGACAGTGGTCGACTTGTTACAGCAGGTGTGGGCAATAATTTTCCCCTGAGGTCATATTCAAACCTGGACAAGTGGTCGAGGGCCGAACCATGTCATTGGTGTGACAAATTATCATTATTCTAAGCACATTTTTTGTAAAACAGGCATTTTAATCTACTATTTTGGCCATTTACTATGATAATTATAAGGACATCAAGCAAAAACACATGCTCTAGCTATATCAATCAAATAAAAGAAATATGAAGAGTAACACTTATTCTCAAAATCATACCGCAGGGCCCAGATTAAAACAGTCTGAGGGTCGCAGCTGGCCCCTGGGCCGCAATTTTCCCAGGCCTGTGTGACAGGGTTAGAGACAGACAAGCATCCACTCTCTCGTTCATTCACCAGGGGAATTTACATGCATGTTTTGTGAGGTGGGAGGAAACTGGAGTACCCGGAGAAAACCCAGGGTAATACAGGGAGAACCTGCAAACTCCATCCAGAGAGATCATGGGATGTTTTTTTGGTTCGACCTGAGAGTTGAACCCATGATCTCCTTATTATGAAGCCAGACCTTTAAGTCACTGAACATGCATTAACTCACTGTGCACTAGAGCTGTAGTTTGTTAGTCGTTTAGTCAATTAATCGGTCGATGGAGTCTTAGTCGACCAAAATTTGTATTAGTCTACAAATTCTTTTAATTCGATTTTAAAGATTTCTATTGAGTGACAACAAAAATTATTGAATTTGTTGAAGATTTGTGACCGAATCATTGGTCTAATCTGCCTTTTTAGATACAAACTCATTTTCTGTACAAATTGTTGTTTTTTGAATTTTTTGAACTACTTTGTATTTGTATTCTTTTTGAGCATAGTTTGAGTGAAATTAACCGTAAAATCAATTGGATACTTTTTCTAGCCACGCCCCTTTTTAGTCGATTAATCGGTCGATGGAACATTTCTTCAGTCAATCAAGAATTACTTTGGTCGGCCTACAGCCCCACCGTGCACACAACACAAACAGACATATTTAAATGTAATCATTGATATCGCTGACATTATTGACTAAATGTATTAGTTCACAAACTGTTGAGACACCTGAAAGATTTGCCTCTGCATCATCAGTTATGGACCAATCACAGCGCAGCCTTGCAGTTTGACTATTTCAGCAGAAATATCAAGTTCACCTCTTTTACATAACAAAGTGCCACTGAATCTGTATTCTCTCTGCGCTTTGCTGAAACCAATGGTTTAGGTAGTTTTTGTTGGACACAGAAGGGCGTTCTGAGCTCATAAATAATGTATAAATGTGTTTAAACTGACCTCAGCCTTAATATGTGCTGTGATTGGCTGTTTGCAATTGTTATGTAAGTGAACCATGATGGCAAAATACAACAATTTCAAGACTCAAACATTTAAATTTCCCAAAAAGCACTTGGTCTAAGAATCACCTTTGTTATCTTCGGGTTGAAAACAGAAAAGCTACATTACTTCTTTGCTGTAATATTATGTTGTTGGTTTAGTTTGAGACTAGAATTTCTGGGCTTCGTTCAAGTTTACTTTATAAATGCTGAATTTTGTCAAAGTAATTTTCTTAGAATTTTAGGTTTAATTTAAAACTAGTAGAAACTGCTTTTGCCCATGTGGACTCTCTTTCTCTCTCTGCACGACTGTCACCTTTGACCCCAGAGGAATGAGAAAAGGAAGCAAGGAATTCACCCCCGAGCTTTTAATAAACAAGAAAAGAAAGATTAGCTTTGGCCAGGGACGGTGGAGTCTCCTGTGGAATCTGAATGAAGTCTCAGGATTATTATCAGGACCAGACAATAAAGACACAGGACTCAACAAAAGAGACAAGCTCCCCTGGGTCAAGAGGCAAAGGAGGATTAACCCGGGACAATGTGGCTAAAGTGGCAGACGTCACGGTGGCAGGAGCTGGTGCCAAAAATGGATGTATTGTATTGAATGTGAGCTTTTAGGGCTGGGCGATTTGGGGAAAAAAATAGATCATGAGTTTTCTTCTTCATATCGATTTGATTTCTTTACTCAAACTATCTTAAATTTCAATTATATTATGTAGTACCATGAACACAAGCAGAGCTGTTTTAAAGTCTATTCTCTGAGCCACAGAAGCCAGTTCAAAGACCTAAGCACAGGACTAATGTGATGGTACTTCCTGGTTCTGGTCAGGACACGAGCAGCAGCGTTCTGGATGTACTGCAGCTGTTTTACAGCTCGTTTGGATAGGCCGGTGAAAAGGCCTATTGTAGTCTAACTTACTGGAGACAAATGCATGAATAAGTCTCTCCAAGTCAGGCTTTGACATTACAGTATACCTTTAATTTGGCAATGTTTTTAGATGGTAAAACTGCTGATGTTATTATTTTTTAAAGTTCAAGTCTGAGTCCATTATTACCCCCAGATTTCTAACTTGACTTGAAGGTTTTAGAGAGAGAGACTGAAGATGACTGCTGACACTTTGTTTCTGTGGGCCAAAGATGATAACTTCAATCTTGTCTGAGTTTATCTGGAGAAAGTTGTTTGCATCCATACGCTGATTTGTTTGATGCAGTAAGAGTGGCACAAATACAATGCGTGGCTCGTCATTATTATAAGTTGTATAGGTAGTGGACGGCAACTCCAACTTTGTGCTGCGTGCATTTACATTGTTGTGATTGGCTAAAACTACCATACAGCGCCCCATTCTTTTACTATATTGTGATTGGCTGATGAACTTACCGATCTTAATGTGCAAGCCTTATCATTGAGATCATGATCTTTCGATTTTTGGCACAGCTGTAGCTTGCACTGTACTTGGGTCTGGCAAGTGTCTACTCTAGGTGAGAAAAATGGATGCAATTCTGGACAAACAAGCAGCTGTCTTGGAAATTTTAAAAGCTGAATTCCGTGCATGTTTGGAAAGGGCTGATGTGCCATTTAATTAAAACTGCTGCCCACTGACCACAAGCTTGACCTGTAAATGTATTTATTTTATGCAAATGTTTTAATGCCATGCAGCCGTACATTTCAAGCATTTCCATTTGAATGCAGACGAGCAGAGAGTTGACCTCGAAGGCAGAGAAATGGCTTTGTTTCCATTGATTTGCTTCAGAGCGGATCACTACGGCCTGAAGGTGTTTACTCTAGCTCAAGTGAACCGTGCAGGTCCATTATAGCACTCTTAAGTGGTTACTACCTCCCAAAAGGATCTGCTTTAGTTTAGGAGAAGCAGCAAACCGCAGTGAGATGATTGGATAAGATAGAACTCGGACAAATAATGGTTTACCACAACTGCCATGATTTCACTGAAGCTAACTTATATGTTCTCTTAACATACAACAAAACATTAATTTCAAGACAACATAGAATTGCCTAGTTCTTGAATTGTTAACAAAATTTAAAATAAAGACCAATTTTAGCTCAAAGGTGGGGTAGTTGACTTTTTTAGTTGTAAATTCATAAGCTTTCTACCAAAAAGTATATTGCATAAGCAGCAGATTGTGACAAAATCAGATCACTGTGTACAAAATTAAAGGCATTTTATTTCTCTTTAGAGCCAAATTCAGCGCTCTGATTGGCTGTGCTTGAGTGGTCACCTCCAGTCTCCATTTGCCGTCTGTAAAAATATGTTTTTAAGGTTTAATTGCAAAGAAAAACATAATGCACTTGGATATTACTGTGTGCTAAAGCATTTGTGAGAGTTAGAAACTAGTTGGACCCTTCTGCAGGTTTTGTGGTGTGAAAACTGGCAACCCCACCTTTAATTGTTTATATATTATATTTACTCTTCTGTTACAATTTTGATGCTTTGAGGACAAACTGGGATGGACACATGTCAGAGAGAGATGAGGAACCTCCCTAAAATCAAGTTATTATTGTTTATATTAGATTACATTTCATCATGTCTGTAACAGTATTCTTATGACTTTGACTGAACTGTGGCTCAGGCTCCGCCCCCTTTCTCTTCCCCTCTGTTGCTGCAGACAGACGCTCACAGAGGAGAAGGAGCACGTCTATTCTACTTTTTACCAGGTTATTGATGCATTGGGTCAAATATCTCCTTATGGATCCTATTTAAATTATGCTTAAGTGTGACCTGCGCATATTTGACTGTATTTTTTTTTTTTTTTTTTTGCATCAATTTTTACAATGTTTAGGACTAATTATCTTTGTCAATATTTGTCCTATGAATACGAAACAAAAACTGTGACAGAGTTTAGACTGTTTTCTGTCCAATGATGTGCTCTACAAGTCTATATGTGGAGGAGACTTTTTACTACAGCTGCTCAAAGATACGCAACTGAATGCTTTATGAACATTCCAAAGACTGCACAATGTATCGTGACAATTGACCTTGCGAGATTTCGTGCCACAAGATCTCGTCCCATCCCCAGTAAATATTGACCGATACAATACTGTTACCGATTATCGCTCATCCCTACAAACAATAGTCCATTTGTGTGGCCATGGAAGCCCGCTCAGAGTAAAAATTTAGGTTTTTATTACTTATTTAGTACAACAAAAGAATCTAAATGACAAAAACATGCTTTACTCCAAGTTTATTTTTGTCTAAAAGCTGCACAGTACACATTTAATTGTTTGTCATCAGAAAATGTATATTGTTCTCATCTTCCTGGTGTGATCTAATCAATTTAGCTGTACTTTCTGCTTTTTTCAACACATTTTTAAGCTTTAAAACAAGTAAAAGTATAATTTACAGCCTACTAAAGTAACAAAATGCATTCATCTTCCAACATAAAAGAAATCATAAGTACTTAACATGTTTACTATAGCCTTTCTGACATCGACTTTATGAAGAAGAGGCATAATTCAGATATTGTGGTACCAAAGCAAGCCACATTATGAGCATTTAAAAAAAGGTGTTATCGTGACAGACTTTGAAACCAAACGTTAGTCATAGCATCACTGCGTTGAGCTAAAAGCCGGTGTAAAAGCCCCTTTGTTGCCCCTGCAGCTCTGCCTCTCTGATCTCTATCTCTCTTCCTCATTGTGTGGTGTCATCCTTTAATTATCGCCGTCTGAGGTCCGTTTGAACAAGTCCCGACTGGAGCGGGCCCGACTTCACAAACCCCCCGTCTGTAAATCTGTCGTCAGCTGCATCAAAACGACAGGATCTGAACTCCAGACGCTGCTCATTTTGGGTTGTTCGAACTTGTCGGGCTAATTTTTGTTTTATTATTTTGTAATTTAGTCAAGGTTTTGTTCCATTTAAGTTTGCATCTGTCTTAACCTTGATTTAATCCTGCTTTGCCCAATTTTAAAGCGTTTTGTCAGCTTATAAATCAGCCTGGAGAACTAGAAGAAGATGAGGATTAGTGCTGGATAATGAATAAATATGATATGCAACAGATTTGAGCTTACACCTCAGCGAGAAAAATTATCAAGAGTAGAATATGATAGGATAGATTGTGCAGAGATGGTGCTGGGGTGGAGGAGGGCTGCAATAACCATGCTGCTGAATGAGGAAGTGAGAGCCGAGTGTTGATAGGCTGAGCTGAGGTGAGCCCCTGTTGTGGCACTGTGGAGTGGTGTAGAAAAGCAGGAGTAGTAGTTTCTCAGGCGGAATTACGCTTTTAGATACATTAGTCTTTATTGATTAATAAAGGTGGTATATTAAAGTGAAGCTCATCCCCTAAACTCCACCCAGAAATAGATTTCAAACACAGCAAACTCATTGAAAAGCTCTGTGGAAATGGAAAGCGGGGCTTAGAGAGGAGAGCTGCAGGTGTGTGTGGTCAGTGGTCAGTTTTGAGTGACCAGAACACGCTGATGTCACATTGCTTCTAGAAATGACTTTGGCCTTTTTTAGTGAGACACAATCAACTTGTGACAATGTTGGCCTGAAACTTGTTAATTTTCTCAGTTTGCACTAAAATTGCTAAAACACAAAACAGTAGGTTATGCTTTTTAAATACCATATACACAGTTTTAACGCCTCCCGTACAGAGACTGTGAGGCGAGTTCGGTCTGAGACGTGTCTGAGTTTCTTGCGACGTGCCTTGTTCGCCAGCAGCAGTCTACTGCCGGATTCACGTGGATTATTGCGAGAATACTCATATTATGACGCTGCGATCTCCGACAAAAATAGACTCTCTACGCGCGACTCTCGGGCGTGCGCTCCCACTGCACCGAGGTCTATGTACAAGGCACATTGGTTGAAGCACTTTTTAAGTCGTGCGAGAGTCGTGTGAGTGATGAATCAATCTGAGATCTTCTGTTTTTAAAGCAGAACTAAGTCACATTTTTACCTTGCTAAATGTCTTTGTATGTATCTGTGATGATATTTATGTATTGTATTTTGAAGTATTTGAAGCATGTGCCCGTTTTCTCAGTTGTCTCCTATTTGAAATACGGCAACTCCCCGCCTCCTTCCCAAAACATTCCGACTCGAGTTTCTGCCCTGGCGTAGGCGATCTAGGCAGTTGCCTACGACACCATCTGATGTTGAGGCCACTAAGTTGCAGCCATCTACCATTCATAAGCTATTTGCCTTTTTTTTATTTTGTGTCAATAGAACACAGAGTTATGAGCATTGAGGTATGACCACAAACAGCTGATGAACTTGTGAGTCTGCTAATTTAATTCCACAAACTAATGCAGCGGTTGAAAGATGAGTCTTTTTGTCCTGACAAAAAAATTCAGACTTAATTATTTTTGTTCACAAATTAATTCTTGCCTGGGGCTAGGGCTGGTCCTGGTTCTGAAAAACCCTGGCTCTTAGATTTTTTTTATTCTAGCTGTGCAAAATGTGCTTTGATTTGTTTTGGCTGCCTTATGTCAATCTTAAATTTAGGAAAAAATAAGAAAATATATGGCTTGTTTATTTACACAAGAGATCTGTAGGAGAAGCACTGCCGCTGAAGTTGCTTTGTTTTACTTTAAGTCAGGCAAGATCGGTGATAATTTCTATATAATTTCTTTATAATCCAGTGTATGGAGCTCTAACTCAAATGCTGATGTGAGAAAAACATGACTGTAATGTAGATTCGGGCAATTCATGGAAAAAATTAGGAGCTCAAAATTATTTATTCGGATGTCTTGAATCAAACAACTGACAACCAATCTTTTGTCTGTAAAAACAACTGGTTGGAGCAAAGTTGAGGCAAATTATTGATGTATAGGTTCAAGACAAGAAGAATTCCAATCATACATCAGATTTGTCCTTTTGCACAGGTTTTACATACCGCAGCTTGCCGATGTGCTGTTCTGACCTGTGTCTTTTGTCCGTCTTTTCCCAGAATGCCAGTGCGACCCCCAGGGCTCGCTCAGCACCGTGTGTGACCCCAGCGGAGGTCAGTGTCAGTGCAAACCCAACGTCGTGGGCAGAAACTGTGACAAATGTGCTCCAGCCACGTTTCAGTTTGGACCCAACGGCTGCAGAGGTGAGTGAGGAGCAGAGACTACAGGAAGACTGCAAAAAGGAGAATTTTATCTTAGACAAACCTTATTTATTTATTTTTTTTATTTATTTATTTATTTAAGGATAGCCCTTGAGATGTATCATCTCTTTTTCAAGGGGGTCTTATGTTCAGCAGGAAGGATTTGGCCACAGCTCAAACAGAAACAATGAGTGATAATAAACATAAATAGGTCTTAAATGTTTTATTTTAGAGATTTGTGGTAGTTTTCTGATCTATTTAACTTTGCTGCAGTTTTTTCCTGTCAGAATACTGGTACATACTTCAGCACTATTGACTGACAGAAATGATTGACAGTATTTCTGTCATAACCGGTCAGAGGCCAAGAGTCGAAATGTTGAGCTGTCATCCTTGAAGAGCTGCTCCATAAGTCGACCTACTGCCACCACCATGGGGCAAAATAAGTGTATATTTAAGACCCTTAGATCTATAAGCACTTTATTACAAATATATATTTACCCTAACGCGGTTTTGATTTAATTCAGGGGGGTCTGGGGGCCTTCCCCAATAAAACTTTCCTGTATTTTGGTGTGTTTTAGATGTGATATTCTTATTATGTGATGTCATTTTACTGTAAATAAAAGACACGACTGTCCTGTGTGATCAGAGCAGAAGAAACACTGCTGCACAAACTTCAGTCAGATTAGTGTCTAAACTGTGTCACATTCATGCAAAAGCAAAGGGGAAATTTGTTGTGGGCTATAGTGCTGCGCCCACTGCATATGGAAAGACAAACAAACATTAATACAACTCATTCCTCATAGGGCAAAAAATGCTCTAACGCTTCAAAAAGTTCATCTCATCTGGTTCACATAAAAAACTTTGTCACATTTAATTTCATTTATCCAAGTTCTAAAAACAACATAAATATGCTGAAGTGACTAAGTGCGGCTGCCTTAAAGTGTTTTAAGCGTCTCTTTGAAGATTTCTGCGCTGTTATTTTTGCAGATTTTATTTCACTGTATATTTTGGACTTTTTCTCTGTGTATATAAGGCAGATTTACACAAATAAAGATCATTATGAAGGTCCAGTTTCACAGAATAACACGGGGATGAAACGCCTCTCAAAAGAAACTGTTAAATAGCTCCACCGCTTTAGAGGGAGGAAAAAAGAGAGAGCGTGTGGAGGCGCAAATGTTTCTGAAAGAGCCAAAGAGACACACTCTGATTGGCTAAGAACTGCACATGGCTCACGACCAGTCACCCATAGAATTGGGCAAGCGAGTATCCTCTAGTGCTGTAGTTCTTTAGTCGTTTAGTCGATTAATCGGTCGATGGAACATGTTTATTAGTCGACCAAGAATTTCTTTGGTCAACTACAGCCCTAGTATCCTCATTGGAAAACATTGGAAATTGTATGTTATTTGTGAAATTAGTGTATTATTTATGTATTTTGACACGGGCATACATGTGGATCATACAGCTGTTGCATTTGATAATTTATTTGATTAATTTATAAACATAAGAAACTCATTAGATGCCATCTAGAAAAGAAGCAGCATTGTGGAATACTGTAGTTCATGATTTGTGAGTATTGTAATTGGTTGTCCTAAAAAGGTCTTAACATTTGACCTCTCCATCCTTTCAGAAACTCTGTCTAAACTGTGTCTAAAAAACATCAGATGGCCAAAAGGCTCAGTCAAAATTTCAGGCCCTATTTAAATTATGTCCCCCAAAAAATACAAATTAAATGTAATATCTGACAAGCTAGTAACAATAACTGACATGCCAACAGTGCATTTCCTGCTTTGTTATTTGAAACAATGTTATATATATTTTTAGGTCAGCTCTAAACCACATAAACTGATTTAACAATGCGTACCTTTCTTTCCCCCAGCGTGTGAGTGTGACCCGCAGGGCTCCGTCTCCCCCCTCTGTGACCCTCTCAGTGGGCAGTGTGGGTGTGTGCCGGGGGCTTACGGGCGTCAGTGTGACCGCTGTCTGCCGGGACACTGGGGTTTCCCGAACTGTCGCCTCTGCAGCTGTAACGGACACACAGAGGAGTGCCATCCCCAAACGGGACAGTGTCTGAGCTGCAGAGACCACACCACGGGACACAGCTGCGAGAGGTGAGCACAATCTGACAAGTGTTGCAAAGAAAAGATGTGTCTAAGTGCTATGGTGTAAGAAATATTAATCACTGACAAAATCTAGAGAATTCATCTGAAGAGAAGATGGCCACAGTGAGCCAGACCAATCACAGCGCACCATTGTGGTTTGTTAGTCACTTTCCAACAGTGCTTAATTTGTAACTCAAACGTTGCCGGAACAAAATGTGAGTTTTGGACCGGGCTCCAGACAAGGTCGAACCTTTACCAGAGCGCACACATTAAGTGAACATAGAGGCTTAGAAATGCTAAAATACAACCCAACTGTCCATCCTACTCGATGTAAAACAATATAAAAGTAATTTTGTCTGTGTTATACTGTGTTATACGTTTTTTCACACAGAGATTTTCATTCATTCTGACAGAAATCAGCGCACCTGCCGCTAAATCTGATCCACAGCAAGTTGCCCTCCCACACGCTCCTCGTCCTGCACCTCAGCTCACTGCCTTCGCATCATATGACTCTCCACAAGTCACAACAACAACGCAGGACAAACAGCTTTTACAAAGCAGACACAGGTCACAAACAGCCTTTACACAGCAGACACACGGGTCTCATACATCAAATGTGACGCTAAAATACACATTAAAGTAACACAGTAAAGTTAGTTGCACTTACGAGAAACTGCGACCGCTACATCCGCGCTGGTTCTGACCTCTTTATCGTCCCGTACACTCCAAACACACGTGACTCTCCCGCTGCTTTTAATCCATCAAAACGAGTTGCAAATAACAACAAATATTCACAAAATCCACTTAGACGCATATTTCCTGTTTTAGAAGAAGATACAAGAGCGGGCCTCGCCTGGAACCAATGAAAAGTCTTAAACCCGCCTGCGCTGCTTCTGATTGGTCAAATTTCCTGTCAGTTCCGCTTTTAACCAATTAGAGTCTGACTCCGTTTTCCCCACAAATAAGCCTGTTCACTGTGAATGAGATGAGAGACGAGAAGGAGCAGAGCCGCGTCTCGTAGAAGAAAGACAAAAAGCTTATTAGAATGCGTTACCGGAGCAGACAAAACTGTTGCCGGAATGCCCCACGAGAGTTCCCGGATCTTATTCCGGCTTGTTCCGGGTCAAATTAAGCCCTGCTTTCCAACAATAAAAATTAATCTTTTCAAATCTGTTGTATGTTACAGTTACATTTTAAAGTGAAGAGGCGGGGCTTAGTACTTCTGCAGTTTTAAACAGGAAGTCACTGGAGCTGTTTCTATTTTTAAGCCATTTTCGATCATTTTGGGGTTTAACAGTGAACAAAATGTAATCTACATATGTTCTATTTTATTACTAATGAGTTGAACAAAACACGATAGGGCCCCTTTAATGTATGGATAGGTTGGACTACATTTCTAGTAAAACATAGTAAACATGATTATGATTAAGATTTCACTAAATATTTAGCTTGTTTTTACACAATTTGGCTGTTCTGGTGAAGTTCATTTTCGTCTTTTGTCCAGTGAATATGAAACATGTGAAGGCAAATCCACAAATGTTACCTAGCAACCACAATGTAAATCTGGGCCAAAATCAAACTAAAATAACACAAGAAATTATCATAACTTGTAACACTTTAATTGTGTTAAATTATTGCTTAAACTGTGTGTGTGTCTTTGCATGTTGGTGCAAAGACACACACACAAAGTTATGCAAAGTCAGGGAAACCTTTAAGTCAAAATATGTACAAACCCAGATTTTAACTTATTTGGTTGAAGATAGATTGATTTTGCTCAGTGTACAATAGAAATGACTCGTTAAATCCAACAATAATTCTTAGTTGCATCTTCATATTTCATCTTTTTATAGCTCCTTTTGTTTTCCTGTCTCCTCAGATGTCTGGATGGTTACTATGGCGACCCGGTCCTGGGGTCAGGTGACCACTGCCGACCCTGTCTCTGCCCCGACGGACCCGGCAGCTCCCGACAGTTCGCTGGGACCTGTTACCGTGGCGACAGCTCCGTGCAGGCCATCTGTGTCTGTAACCAAGGATACCGAGGTAAAAACTCTGCAAACGTGTGGGATGATTTACAATGTGTGTGAAGCAAAGTTTGTTTTAGACTGCATTTTTAAAACAACAAAAGAAACTGTAAACTAAATGCATAAAACTCTGAAAAATCCAAGTAAAAAACTGCGCTTTAGTTCAAGTCCATCTTCTTGCTAAAAAGTTACATGATGTACCTTTTTAATATGTGTGTTGCATTGGATTTGATGTAAGTCTGAGTAGCATTGACCCACTGATTTATAGTTTGGCTGCAGCAAGTTAATCAACAAATCACAACTAATCTAGAACTTGAATAATTGTTCATTGGTCTTTAGAAAGGCTTGTTTTTGCAGAGTTGTAATTCAGTCTTAGAGTCGATCTCAAGACCGTTTTTTAAGGTCTTTCGGGGACAATTGAACTTTGCCTTGTCTTGGACTTCGTGTCTGACCCCAAACGTTTAATACCACCACACTCTGCTAAACATACACCAGGAGTCCTAGAAAAGACCATGACAAGACAGAGTCCAAGCCCCCTGGAGTTCATGACAAGACCAAGTCCAAGCGCCCTCAAGTCCTTGACAAGACCGGATCCAAGCACCCTTGAGTTCATGAAGTCCAAGACAAGACAGACTCCATGCACAATCAAGTCCATGGCAAGACCAAGTCCAAGACAGGACAGAGTCCAAGACAAGACAGAGTCCAAGACAAGACAGAGTCCAAGACAAGACAGAGTCCAAGACAAGACAGAGTCCAAGACAAGACAGAGTCCATGACAAGACAGAGTCCATGACAAGACAGAGTCCATGACAAGACAGAGTCCATGACAAGACAGAGTCCATGACAAGACAGAGTCCATGACAAAACAGAGTCTAAGACAAGACAGAGTCCAAGACCGAGTCCAAGGCCCCTCGACTACATGACAAGATCGAGAACAAGTCCCCTCATTTTCTTGACAAGGCCGAGTCTAAGCTCTCTCGAGTCCATAACAAGACCGAGTCCAAGCCCCAAGAGTTCATGACAAGACAGAGTCCAGGCCTCCTGGAGTCAATGACAAGACAAGGCTGGGTCCAAGCACCTTCGAGTACATGTCAAGACCGGGACCAAGTGCCCTTGAGGCCATAGCAAAACAGAGTCCAAGGGCCCTCAAGTCTTTGACAAGACCAAGTTCAAGCACTCTCAAGTTTATGATAAGACCGAGTCCTAGCTCTCTCAAGTCTATGGCAAGACGAAATCCAAATGTCCTCGGGTTTATGACAAGACCAAGTCCAAGACCAGATCGAGTTGAAGCACCCTCGAGTTCATGACATGACAAGACCAAGTCCAACGCAAGACCAAGTTGAAGCACCCTCGAGTTCATGACCAGACCAAGTTCCAATGGACTGGAGTTCGAGCAGACCTTAAAAAAACACTCTTGAGTCCAGTCTTAGGAAGAAGATCTCAGTTACTCTTGCACCATGAGTTTCTAGTTGCAGCTTTTTTCGATTCCACCCAGAATGGTTGATTTGACTAAAAACAACAAGATGACTACAGCTCTCCCAGAAGCTTGACATCCCTTTTATCAGATGGTGGGCAAAAACACACCTGTACTGTAAAAATGATTGCTGTTCTTGTCATTTTCCTAATCCTGACGAACTGCATCAGCCCTTTTCCTTCTCTGCTCTGTCCATAAACTCCTCCTTCTTTAGTCTGCACTTTACTCCTCCGGGCATTTCAGACCCACAGCTGTCCCGTTCCTTCACAGCTGATTACACTGTACTCTTCATCCTCCTGCTGACAGACGTGGATAAATAAGGTGTAATCGAGTGACAAAAACACAATGGAAACGCTGAGTCGATAATTACAGTGACTGCGTGAACAGCCAGAGGACAGGAAGCAGTTTTGGCCAGCTCCTGTCCGGATACGTTTTGATTCAAAGGCGTTTTGTAATGCCAGTCTGGACAGGAATGCGGCAAAATGTGTTATTTCCAGCAGGTAAATATAGAGTGAATCATGAACTTTCTCCTTTGTTTAAATCAGAGGAGGTGGAGTGAAGTTTACGAGAATAGCTGCACGCAAGTTTAAAGAAAGTAGTGTTGACAACAAGGTATACAAGTGACACAGTTGTGTAAATCAGACAATGAGAAGATTAAACAAAGTCTGAAGGGCTTTTTCTTTTTAGAGATGACTTTTGAAAACTTTTTGGCATTTCTGTTGCAGAGTGGTTTTTCTTGTCACTGTTTTCGCTTTGATCTTTGCCCAAACAGATAAACAACAGTACAGCTCAAAGCAACTGCAAAGAATCTCTGTGAATGGAAACTTACTCCTCTATATTTAGTTTATATTTGATATTTTATATGGCCTTTACTCTGACATTCCCCTCAATCGCAGCTACAACTTATGCTGTGTTTAGACCAGACGACACTAAGACAACCAATTTTGTGTGTTTAAGCAAATTTTGAAGCAGAATATTATCAAAGCTAAATGCCCCAAAGCACTTCGGGACGTTGGGAGACAAGGACACTTTTTACGCCACGATGCAAAAGGCTTTGTTTCACACATAGATCACATTGAGAGAGAGAGAAGGAGGGAGAAAGACTGCTGCATTAATAAAACGCAGCTAACTTACCACATAGCACAACTTTTTGCAGTCTCTGTATTCCTCATTGCTACGTTGCCTCGTACAGCAGTTGTTCAAACGCGGCAATGAGGATTTTAATAGATACATATGAGCTCTGCATCAGTCCAGAATATCATATCCCGTATTGTTTGTTTTGCCGTGTTAAGGTTGCCGATTTTCAAGAGCAACGAGCGACCAAGCCTTTGAAAAAAGCTTGAAAAAAGCCCAAAAAAGACCTTCGACAAAAAAAAGTTGTTAAAAACCAGTAACAGTTCTTTTCATCCTGATTAGAGGAATTCACATCAAGGTCAAGCAAGCGTTCAGGTGTTGGAAGTTCAGCAGTGCCAACTCAAGCATCGACACCTGATGAGGCAACCAAAGCGTTCGCCGTTGAAGCGTCTACTTCCAAGAGTTGAGGTCTACTTCTTTACAAATGAATTTAGACTCTAAAACGTCTTCTGTGACTGCAAGACTAATACTGCTGAAAAATGTCTGTGCTCTACACTTTTCTCATTTCTGAATTTTTCAGTCCTTTTTACTCATGAGAAGCTGTTTACACAGTTCAGGTGTCAGCAGACACTGAACAAGCGAATTTGACGCCAGACGACATTGACGAGGTTTCGGACTTAACATGTAAACTGGACGCTTTGGACGCTCAACGCTGTCTGGTCTGAACGCAGCATTACTACGTGAAACAAAGCACAATGACTGTAGTGTTGACATTCAAAAAGTAGAATTCTTTTGATTGCACACAGCCAAGACCAAGATTGTGCTGTGAAGTGGACACTCAGCTTTAGACTGGCCATAGTAAATTAAAGGCAAAACAAATTTATTTGTATAGCACAATTCTTACACAAAGCAATTTAAAGTGCTTTACAAAGCAGGAAAATATGGATCTAAATTACAATACAAAAACAAAACAGCATTATTAAAAATATAAATAATCATCATACAATTTACTTTGAAAGAAATAAAGTGTGCAGACAAAGTTTTTCAGTAATATGCACAGATAAACAAACATGTTTTGAGGCTAGATATAAACATTGTCACAGTGGAGGCCTATCTTACATTTTCAAGGAAGACTGTTTCAGATCTGAGCTGCATAAACCTGAAGTATTTAGTTGTTTTAAGGGAGTGTGAAATGTCCACCTGAACTGCTGCCCTGGATTGAATGGTAATTTTTCTACAAAAGTTGTCTCTACAGATGTTTTAGAGCTTTTTTTCACCTGAGTGCACTGTGGGTGTTGCGTTTACATTTCTGTTTAGTGTCTGCTGCTGACAAGGTTTTCATCACGAGCCTTTATAAACTCACAGTGTTTTAACTTCCTGTCTGTCATCACTTTGCCTCATTCACAGTCCCTCCTCTGTCTCTCTGTCTCTGCAGGTGCGCGCTGTGACGAGTGCTCTCCGGGACACTTCGGGAACCCCAGCGAGGCCGGAGGGCAGTGTCGTCCCTGCGAGTGCCACGGAAACATCGACATGCTGGACCCGGAGTCGTGTGACGCATGGAGCGGCGTGTGCGTGCGCTGCCTGTACCACACCGAGGGCAGGAACTGTGAACTGTGCAAACACGGTTACTATGGAGACGCTCTACGGCAGGACTGCAGGAGTGAGTGAATAATGATTAAGCTGATGATGGTAGTTTTTTGGGATATTTTACTGAATTTGGAATCAGATAGATGACCTAAAGACACTATAGAAATGTATATTTAATAGGCCTGTAACACAACTGTGAGTTCTCCAGCCTTGTATCCACAGTCTAACTCTCCTGTCCCTCCGGTAGAGTGCGTGTGTAACCACTTGGGCAGCGTCCCGTCGAGCTGCAGCGCCCCGGAGAGTGTGAGTGCGACAGGAGCAGCGGCCAGTGTCAGTGTCTGCCCAACGTGGAGGGTCAGTACTGCGACCGCTGCGCCACAGACACCTGGAACATGGCCAGTGGAGCCGGCTGTGAGAGCTGCGCCTGTAACCCCCTGCACTCCATCGGGACGTCCTGCAACGAGGTATCAGGACACACTAAGAAGAGCTGAGGTTGCTTGTTTTGGGATTTATTTTCTAGGCTCGGTCACTTGTTTCACTCTGAAATCTGGCAACAGACTGCCTTTGACAGCTGGATTTAGCCACTGACGGTGAAGTAGGAACTTTCTGAAAATCAAATACTTGTTTTTACCTCAAAGGCAAAAAAAATTGACATGAATCGTGATCAAATCAAAATCGTGATCTGGCTCTGAGAAAATTGTGATATAATGTTTTGCCATATCCCCAGCCTAATTTGAAATACAATTTAGTAAATATACAGACCTTAAGCTGTAGCCTGGAGAAAACAAATTTTAGTGATGCAAAAATCCAATACTGAGTGTCAGATGGTGCTAATTTATGGAATTCTCTGCAGTAACGATTCAGCCAATAATGACCCTGAATAATTTGTTGGTCCAGATTGCCTCATAATGTTTAAAATTTTAAAAAATATATAATAATAATAACAGCTATTTACAAGCAAAATCAATACCTGAAATGTAAACAATACATGCATTCTTAACGCATGGCAGTTAGCATTGGCATTTTCAATGACCGTGGTATAAACCACATTATTTTATATCACTGCTGCTTTAGGCTGAGTCAGGAACTTTGAAAGCATTTCAAACTCATAATAACCAGGAGTCTGGAAGCAATATTCCGACTTTGGCTTGGGTAGCTCTCTCCCTTCACAGCAAGAAGGTTGCTGCCGCCCCAATACACACATAACGCAGAGCGCATAGGGACCACCTGGTCTGGGGGCACCAACCGAGTTGTGCTGTCCACTGTCCGCGTGCTGAATTCACGATGACAGAAGTCTGTACGCATGTGCCTGATGATTTTTAACACACAGCGCGAAATCAAAGACTCAAAAATTATTTCGAAGACAAGAACATGTTTAGCACTCATAAGCTCTTTATTTTGCGTCAATAGGACACATATTGGGCCAGTTACGAGGAGAAACAGCAGATGAATTAAGACGGCTGCAGATTTGATCACGCAAATTACCGCGGCAAAATACGGCGGATTTTTTCAACTTTTATGTTTAGATTCTTTCAGAAGGAAACACAAACCATAAATTTGTCCAGACAAAAGTTATACGCTATAGTGTTTCTTCAAACTGTAGTGCGAGGATGCATCTTACGCTGAGCTGTGTTCAGTCTGCGGACGAGAGGAACAGTGGCAGCGCAGAGGGCAGTTTGAGTGGGTTGGAGGGGCGATGTGGCTGGGCTGGTCTAAACATTCCAGATTAAAGACAAATGAGTGTTGGGGGGTTACTGTGTGAAGCACTTTGAAAGACATCTGTCTGTGTAAATGTGCAATAAAAAATAAACCATTCATTCATTAAGGGTTAATATATAAAGATAAACACAATGCACCTGTAACTGTAAGTCAGAGTGTGTATTAATGTGCTTCACCTGTGTGTTGTCCTCAGATCAGTGGACAGTGCTCGTGTAAACCCGGGTTTGGAGGTCGGACCTGCAGTGAGTGTCGGGAGCTGTTCTGGGGAGATCCGGAGGTCAAATGTCACGGTAAGATTTACGACTTACTATTTATGATTTTGTTTGTTAAAAATTATCCTTCATAAACCTGGATTAAGCTATTGGCATTGGTACTGCAACGAGAAAATCATTCTACCGGCTGGAAAGCATTTTTTTCAGAGAGTGCAATACAAACACAAACTGATTTCTATAGTAATTCTTAGCTCTTTTCACTTCATAAACTTGTTTCTGGTTCAAAAGTCTTCAATGTGGTAAAACAGCCTTTTAAGCTTCAGCTTCGGCTCCCGCTCTGATTGTCAGAACAGTCAGGCTCATGCTTGTAGCACAAAGAATCGTGGGGGAAACAAATTGTATAGACGGAAAATTACAATGATTTTAAAATTTGATCATAAAATCATAATCAATATTTGAACTAGAGGTGTGCAATATATCGAATTTTAGATAATAACGTGATTGTTGTCTGGAAGCTATGCAAAAATGGAAAATCGAGTATATTGTTTGTGGTAAAAAGGCAACAAAAAAGGTTGCAAAAAAAACAACAAATGAATAAAATTACATTGTAAATGTTCAAATAAAGCTAGATGGTGATATTTCTGTCAAGTGATAACTCATTGGTGTTGTAGTTGACCAATATTTGTATCACTTAGAAAGCACATTGTAAATTTATTCAGATTTTTTTTTGCATCAAAATCTTCTTTTGATGTTTTATTTTTTTATTTGGGTCAGAGTTTTAGACAAATCACTGAGACACTGAGGCTAGTTTTGCTTTTAGTCGACTAATCGATTGATAGCACCTGTCTTAAGTCAAAGAATGTCTGTATTTAATCCAGTCAAGACCATTTTTTCTGATCATTACACTTCAACTAATTAGTTTAAACACATGCTGGATGTTTGGTTCGAAATATTGTCTGAATATCGCATCGAGATATGTCAAAAAATTATCTAGATATTCATTTTTATCATTATTGCCTAGCCCTAATCTGAACCTTATCAAACTCTAACATGTTTACAAAAATGTATGGTTTTCCTAACAAAGAAAGCAAAAAGTAAAGTCACAGTGAATTAACCCAGTGTCTACCAATCAAAAACATTATTCCTCCCTTTTCGACAGTTCACTAAAAGCTTCCTTCACCTTGCTGCGCTGTCTTCTCTTTGACTTCAGCCTCTCGCAGCAGATCTGTTCTTAATTAAAATCTTGTGAACCCTAAAGTCCGGCTCAGTCTCAGGCCTGATCTTCCTGAAAAAGCGGAGTCTGTGAGCCGACCTCCTGCTGCATTCTGGGAACATTCCTCCTCTTCTCCTCTCTTCTTATCTCTCTATCTTTTTACCCATTTTCATTCTCCCTCTCTTGACTGTTTTCCCTCTCTAAAGCGACCATATTGTCTCCAGATGTGGGACAGAAGAAACTTTCATGACTTCAGGGTTTTTGCAGACCGTGAACAAGTCGAGTAAAGAAAAAGAAAGAGGAAATTACTTTTGGTGTGGCTTTATTGGTATTTACATTTTGATAAAACTGCTCAGGACAAAAGTCAGGTTTCTGCTGTTAAGAGTCAAATAAAAACTGTAACTGAATGTCCACGCTATTCCTTACTTAGGGCTTTGTTTAGGGGTCATACCATTTGAAGTGGCGTTTGTCGAGCAACTGAAATACCAGTGCACTCAGAAGATCAATACATTTTTCTAATTGTTGTGATAATCAATTATAAACTTGTCCTATGCATAGAATTTAGTTTTACTCACTAAAATTGATTTATTCAATGAAAATTTGCATTTCGACTTCCGATGTGACATCCATTTGCAGGTAGAATTAAGTGTGTCGAGCCAGAGCACATTAGCAAAGGGAAACAGGCTCATCTGGTAGGACGAGGATTGGCTAATCTTGGAGAAGGAGGTTTAATCAGGCTGGTGCAAAGCAACGACGTTATTTAGAAACTGCTTAAGCCAGGGCTTCTTAACCTTTTTGACCTCGAGGCTTGAATAGTCATGTGCAAAGTAACCTGGGGCTCAATCTCATATTTAATGTAATGTATTTTACTGATATTGTACTGATTTTGTGCCCCGGTCCTATGGTTAAAAATCACTGGCTTAGGCAATGTAGTATAATTCACTTGTTTGAAATATGAAAAAGTAAAAAGTATTGGGCCTAGTATCTGAATCGCCATAATGAATGTGAGCAGTGACAGTGTAATGTGTAATGGTTATAAAATTGTAATACATTATACAGTACAGAGAGAAAAATGTAATACATTTGTATTACAATATTACTATCTCCAAAATGTAACTCTACTGTGAGTGACTTTGAGCTCATCACACATTTGTTAAGACATTGTACAACACTGATCCTGTTAGATTTACACTTGATACTGATTCATTTTTGGAATGTGACGTTACACACATTTTCCGCATAATATTTTATTCATCTTTAAGCCAACAGACAGTATTTTAGTTAGTTTGTTTGTTGTTTGTTTGTTTGTAGTTCCTGGAGTGTTGCATTTTTATACCATTTTTATAAGTAATCTCCCCAGGACTACAGATGAAAATTAGCTGTAAGCTACAATCTGGTACAAGCATCTCTGCCACTGTGCTTAATGTAATTGTACATTGTCCTTATAAACATTACCTATTAAAGGGACCTATTATGTCAAATTCACTTCTCTAAGTTTTTAATCTGGTTTTAATGGCCTTCCCTCATCATTAGTTTACTCAAAGTTATATTTGAATTGATTCATGCATGTTTGAGTAATCTTGTGTTGTTCTTCAGCTGCAGCTCAAGTGTTCAGAAATCCCCGTTCTCACCTACCACCTATCCCCTCCCACTTGTCTGTATTTACTTGTTATAATTCAAAAGATTAAAGCTCAAAGTGAAGCATAAATGGTTCAATACTGTCCCAGAGTCACTTTACAATAATAATAATTAGTTACTTAAAATGTGTTGCTTTTACAGTTAATTTTTAAACAAACAGGCGGGGCTTATCAGTTCTGCAGTTTTGAACAGGAAGTCAGTAGAGCTGTTCCTATTTTTGTTGTTTTAGATCAACTTTGTGTTTTGCAATGAACAAAAGGCAAATTACTGATCTGCACATGTTCTAGATTCTTACTAAATATTAAAAAAACACACAATAGGTCCTCTTTAATGAGTTACACTACTTAGTAACTGAATATATTAGGCAGGCAAGTCAAGGCAAATGTATTTGTACAGCACAGTTCATACACAAAGCAATTCAAAGTGCTTTACAAGAGTGGAAAAGATGCGTCAAAACAAAAACAAAAACATTATTTATAAAATCATCCAAAAATTACTTTAAGGAACAGATGCAGACAGCACACAGCAGTCTCACTTTGACCCCTAAAGCAACTTCTCTCTCCTGGAACTAAACAAACTGCTCTGCTACACGAAGAAACAATCCTCTTTAATTAAACCTTCACGTTTCACAACATTAGCTCGACCAAATAAAATGTAAATTACACCTCTGTGAACATTTCATTTTCACAACCCTGACCTCTTTTACTTCCACGGCCCACTGCGTCTTTTGTATTTCCACATGTGGCTTTCGGGAGCAGCTCCAAACTCAACACGGTCCAGATGTTTTAGGCCGGTCCCACAGAAACTTCCGCCTCTGATGTCCGGACCGCTGGGATCTGAACTCCACTCTACAAATGTTTTCAGTGTGAAGTTAGACCGCAGGATCTATTCAGCCGTCCAAAGTGTTTCCTCTTTATGTTACATGGGTCAAATAAATTAGAAAGGCCGTGTTAAGAGAGACGTGTGATGGTTTTTAGGTGCTACAACTACTTTTAGTGACAGTATTCTTTTTAGCAAAACATAGAGCTCCTGCACCATGTGACTAAATTCACTGTGGCTCCCATTACGACAGTGACGCTACCATTGAATCCAATAGGAAGAACCCTGAAATTAACTTCTGTGATTAAATATTTATAACTAATAATAAAAATTGTACTAAAAAACAACCCCACTAAACATTAGCGACCATTTTGTGGCCAGAGTTTGCTTTTCACAAGTCAAGAAGCTTACATTTATTTATTTGAAGAGACAGAGCATACTAATGATTTAGCATAAAGCTCACTTTCATCTGTGGTCCTAGTGAAGTATCAAGTAAATTTCACAGTGAAGAATAAAAGCATTACAATAAGTAGGAAAATCTTAAAAGGTCAATTTTCAGGAAATATGAAACAATTCATACGTGTTTACAGGTGACAGATGTAGATATCGGCTCTGAATCTGCCATGTATCTGATTCACTTTCCACCTTCTTATCTCATTAAAACGTTTGCCTGATGATACTTGTGTTAAATATATTTGACTATAAAGCCCTGTAAATATAGAGGGATTTTTTGTTTATCAACACAGGCGATGCGCGTACACCCAACCTCCAGAAAGAACCTCCGCTCATAGACACAAACAGTGGAAACAAGTCAAAAAAAAAAACACTGTTGTCAGGTAACTACAAAGTTTTAAGCAAAAGTTCTGCTGCTAAATCAACATTTATGAATGAAATTCAACCTTACGACCCTTAAAAGTCACATTCAGGTGAAAAAACAACGAGAAAAAACACTGTCTCAAACTTCAGGAGACAGACGTCTGTCAGACCGGTTCAGACCCGATTAAAACAGCTGCTCTCGTCCCGTTTTGTTGTTTTATTCAAAGAAGTTTCCCGAGCTAAGCAGATGGAGAGCGGCTCGTTCTGCATAAGCATGCGCAGTAGAGCGGAAAGTGACGTCGACAGAAAATCTATAACGTTTACTTAGACTGACCATTTAAACAATCTAATGTGAAGCTTTTGTTCATGACAGAAGCTCATTCTCATGTAATTGTGATAAACACTGAAACCATTTTGGTTAACATTGGTTCACTTGATTCACATGTTAAAGTTGCTTGATTGTAGGATTTGAACCTAATTCAAGCATTTTACTAATTTAAGCTTGATTTATTGTAGAGACATGGATTATTTCAAACTGATTTCAAGACATTGCTTCTTATTTCAAGTCAAATTATTTGCCATGGGTTAAGGAAACTGTTCTTACTCCATGGCAATGTTTGTTTTTATTTTAGCGAAATTCCCTTAAAACCACTTAAAATGTCTTAAACCAGTGAATAATTCAACATTACATAAGCAATTAAATCTTATCTAGTGTAAACAATTTAAATATGGATTAAATTCAGATTCTAGTCATTTTAGCAAGTCTAGATTGATAGTTTTTGCAGTGTTTAAAACATAAATCATTCAAAGACTAATTTGAAAGGCATTTGCTGACGTTTTCGCCTCACACTCCTCACTCGGCTTATTCAATAAACTAATTAAACATGGAATCATCAAAACACAATTGGAACAAAGATTTTGAATTGTGTCAAGATAACAGATAAGTTAATAACCATATTAAAATACAAATCAATACATCTGCAGCTTAATTGATAAGTCTTGTCTCACTTCTAGTTAGTTTAGCTGCAGAAATCCACTTTTCTCGTCAAAGTGTTGTCTGTCAGCCGCAGTATTGGCCTGACTTTACTTTTGTCTTTGATAATTTGTTAGTCACAGTGTGCAAAAGTTATCCATAATCCCGACCGCCGCTGTTGAACTCTAAGGTATTGTCCCTGCCGGCCCGAGAATATGCTCTGTTTCTACATTATTGTGATAAAATCGTAATCATGATCTCGCTCCAAGAAAATTATGCAGATGTTTTTTGCCATATTGCCCAGCCCTAGATCAAAAGGTACATCAAAGTAATTAAAAACGGTAAAATATCTTGTTTAAATCTGGTACAAATCATTGGCTTTGGATGAGTCTGCTGGGACACACTGCTCAAAAGTGAGACTGAGGACGACTGGTGGCCTTACTTTAATAGTTTAGACGTTTCTTGATGTAGCTGGACTTTGTTTGTCGTTTGGAGAGAAGGGGAATGTGGATGTTGAAAGTCTCTGAGGTTTTTTTTTTTAGTCGTGGGTGGTCCTGAAACGTGAGACCAGTTCCTTTAAACCTGTGGGAAAACGCTTCAACTGTTTGAGGACAAATACTGACAGGACAACGGAGAAGTCATACGTGTTTTTGTCATCACATTTTAATCAGTGTGAGTGCAGGTGCTTGATTAAAAGACAGAAAAGTACTGTAAATGTAACTCAACGCTTATTCTCTATCTACATATTGTCCATAAATTAAAAATCACAGAAACAGAGGAAGGCAAGCTCTGACAAAACGTCAGTGGAGTATTAAAATAGGACCAGGTTTTTTAGACTGACGGCTGACAAAGAGAAATCCACTTTGTTTCTCTCTTAAGCCGTGCCGTCTATCAGCGTTTTTTTCCCAAGTTAGAAACTAATCTCTCATTCATCCAGGAGTGGTAGAAAAATCTTCAGGGGTTGTCATCATGGGCAAAGTTTTAGAAGATGAGGTGTTAAAGTTTGGCCAGTATTTGTTGTAGTTTGATCCAATGTTAAGCCCGATGTGCTCTCTATAAGTTCGAGGAGGGTGGCCCAAGTAATGTTTTTTATAAGAGATGATTTGTCACTTTGTCACGCATCTTTACTTTTCCAGTCATCGTGTAGACAGCTTTAGGACCCAACAACAGCTAAACAGTGTCTGACTTCACTGTCTTGTAACAGCGATCTTTAAATGTGGAACGTACCAGCCCACTTTGCATCTTTTTATTAATCAAATCCACAGTAACTCCTCCGTACACATGATGGTTTTTGCATTTCTTCAGTGTTGTGCCACTTGTAAAAGTACGCCGGCAAGATGGAAAATGTTTTAGCACTCTGCTCAGCAAGAGGGTTGCAGATTCAACTCCCAACGGCCTGGGCCTTTCTGTGTGGAGGGACAGGTTGATTTTAGTAACATGCAGCTCCAGCTACAATAGTCTGACCAAGCCTAGCAAGAACACCTGAGGGGAGGATCAAAGGTCAGAGGACAAATTTCCCTAAGCGGGCTCTTCAACTTTTTCGAATTGAGAGCTAGTTTTGCAAAGCAATAGCAGTAAGATGCCTATTTTAAAAAAAAAAGATTATACGGCATTAAAATCTAAGTGAAGGAAACGCGCTGCAGCTTCAAGTGAAGTCTGCGCTTAGCGACCAATACAGACACAAGTTACGCTGCAGAGAATTTAATTAAAGTTAAACTTGTGTCTGAGCGAAGTGATGCTAGATCCACAGCCAAATGTTCACAAGTGCAGTCGTCATAATTCTGACAATAAAGAGTTTAATCATACACAGGATTCTTCAGTCTAGTTACTGTCTGACATAGCTAAAGATCTCATGGCTCCTTTATATATGCCGTTATTTCACTTTTATCATCTCCGTGCCCTCTCTCCCCCTCTCTCTTGGACTCGATCATGTGACACTTTATGTCTTGTGTTGTTTTCCTGTGACTGTGAGACAAATATTCATTCAAAATGTCATTTGCTTGTGGCATAAAATGTAAAAGATTTAACTCATCTAGTGTGCGGCCAACTAACCTGTGCTTTTCCATCAGTACTTTTAAAAGCTGTAATAATCCTTCTCCGTCCTGCAGCGTGCGACTGTGACCCTCGAGGAATCTCCCAGGACCAGTGCGACAAATCCTCCGGTCACTGCGTGTGTGTGGAGGGAGTGACCGGCCCTCGGTGTGACCTGTGCGCTCGCGGCTACTCCGGCACGTTCCCCGACTGCCAGCGGTGCCACCAGTGCTTCAGCGAATGGGACGTCATCGTGGGGCAGCTGTCCAATCAGACGCACCGCCTCGTGAGCAAAGTGAGAGCGCTGAAGCAGAGCGGCGTGGCGACCGGGCCGTACCGCAAAAGCATGGACAGTATGGAGCGCAGCGCGGAGGACGTCAGGCCATTCTCAACTCCAACCCGGCAGCGCAGCCTCTGAGCGAGATACAAGAGCTGCTGCAACAGGCCAGGTTAGTGTTATAGCACACATGATCACACATAGACGGACCAAGGATTATAATCAGATGTGTAGACCTTAATCAGACTGGAGTCACTATTTTAATTACTTTGTTAAAATGGAGACTTGGGACTCAACTTGGATTTGAAGGTCCGTGACTCTGTGACTCTTCCCCCTCTTCATTTCTTTCTCTCTCTCTCTCTTTGCCCCCCCCCTCTCTCTCTCTCCCTCTCTCTTCTCTCTCTCTCTCCCTGTTCTCTCTATCTCTCTGCCCCCCTGTCTCTCTCTCCACAGTGAGCTGATCTGAGTTATTCATTTGCTAAAATTAATAATCTTGGAAGTCCTCAGAGACGACTGTTGTTTGATTTTGGCTATACAAAATAATTGATTGATTGATTGATTGATCTCTCTCTCTCCCCCAGTGAGCTGATCTCTCTCTCTCTCTCTCCACAGTGAGCTGATGTCGTCCCTCTCAGACTCTCTAAACTCCACGGAGCAGCTCTTGGTCCAGACCTCAGACCAGGAGGAGCAGGTCGTGAGCCGACTGGACTCTCTCTCCTCAGACTCACACAAACTGGAGCGAACGGTGCGAGAGCTGCTGGACCAGGTCGAATTCATCAAGAACTCGGACATCAGAGGTCAGAGGTCACACACACAAAAAGGGCTTCTGGGATATTATTATCTTTCACCACCTAAGCCCACAGCTCTGAAAAGTGCCTGTTGGCAACGTCAACATCAACAAAACTGCAACTTTTTGTTTCAGTTTTGTTGAGTGCCTCAAGCTTCTGCCTATTTTTTAGCCGTACCTCTTTTTTGATAACTCTATGGCTGTGGCATTTTGTGAGTGAATCAAAGTCCAAACTTTATTTGGAGGCAGATGCATCACAATATTAAAGTGTTAACAACCGGCTAAAGTTTGGACATATTTGAAAAGTTTGCAGCTAACAACTTAAAAGTGGGGTAGCTAACTTGTTAAGTTGTAAATTGGTAAACTTGGTGCTTTCCACTAAAAGTATATAGTAAATACAGCACTTTGTGATCTCTCAGTACTGTCTGGGTTATGCACTAACGTCTTACGGTCTCAGATAGACATAGGCCGCCACATCCGGTGGCGTAGTTGCCATAGTGACAAAGTTGTTTATTCCAAAGAAGCTGGACATCACACGAGGTTTTTTGTACAAGTTCTGAAGCAATCCTCTTAGGAAAAAAAACATTTTCTTTTGTCATCTGTTATGACGCAGCGACGGCTGTAACAGCAGGAAAAGTGACGCTTCTGAACCAGGTTTTCATAAGGAAAAGTTATAAAAGTGAGCGAACTACTCGCACAGACCAAGACTCACTGCTCATGAGCCCGGGCAGAGGTGCTGTGGGCCGTGAAGAAGTGAGCACACACTGCTTGGTGTTGCCAGACAGCTCCCGGCCCTCGGCGCCTCTGCCCGGGCTTATTAGTGCAGTGAATCTTGGTATGTGCGCGTAGCTTCTGTTCGCGTAGCTCGCTCGCTTTTACAGCTTTTCATTATGAAAACCTCCGTATGTGGGCGGAGCTTGTGTAGTTCGCTCACTTTTATAACTTTTCATTATGAAAACCTGTTTCAGAAGCGTCCTGCTGTTACAGCCGTCACTACGTCTACAACAGATGACAAAAGAGAACTTTTTTTCTAGGAGGATTGCTTCAGGACTTTGGAGTAAACAACTTTGTCACTATGGCAACCACGCCACCGGATGTGACCTGTCAATCTGAGACCGGAAAGTTAGTGCATAACCCCTATTTTAGCTCTAATCAGGAGCAGAATGCTGCCCTCTGATTGGCTGAGCTTGTGTGGTCCTCTTCAGTTTCACTTAGTTGTTGTAAAAAGTTTATAAGCAAAAAATGCAACCAAAATGAACACATGTCGATACTAACAATGTGTCGAAGAATTTATGAGAGGATTTTGTCAGATTTAAAACCTAAATCAGCTACCCCACCTTTAATATTTAAGAATGTGCTGCTGTGGAAAAGTGAAACCAAACAGCCTGTGTACAGGGCGCCCTCTGTAGGATCAGCGCTGTCTTAACACAGATCATGTAACCATAGTAACAGTAGCATGCTTTTTAAACACTGTATAAACAGTTTTACAGTCCATAAAGTTGTTTTTATGCTTAACTTAACTTTAAACAAAATGTATTCTAAAAACATGACTCAAAAACAAGTAACTAAATGATTCAGTTGATTAAAATGTGTGTGTGTGTGTTTGTGCAGGAGCGACGGCCAGTGTGCAGAAGTACTTCCTCCAGTCGCAGGCGTCCGAGGCCCGAGTGAACGCCTCCACGCTGGATCAGAACAGCACCGTGGAGAGCTCGGCCAGGCTACGGCGGCTGACGGAGGACAAACTGAACCAGACGGCTTTGAGCTTCCAGAAGAACCACACGGAGCACGCTCAGAGGCTGGACGACCTGGCCGGAGAGCTGCAGAGTCTGGACCTGTCAGAGCTCAGCCACCAGGTACCACAGGTTTTTCTACAGTCGTGGAAAGTTACAGTTCAGTTTCCAGGCCTGTTAAAAGTTTGAAAGTGTGTTGATTTAGTAAAAAAAAAAGATTCTTCTATATTTGTTGAAGTATCAAAGATGTTTAGTCTTTTAATGTTTTATGTTAAAATTTGCAAACTTACACAAGTTAAGCACCTTTTCGACAGTGCAGTAGAGCAATCGATCATAACAAGTACATCAGCGGTGCTTCTGCCTAAGAGCTGCTGTGTGGCGGTGTCTGAAGTCATTTGAGTTATAAAATGGAAGAAAAATTAATGTATTAAATTAACTGTCCTAGTTGAATAAAGGTCAATTAATATAAAACAGAATTCTTTTATGTGTGTCATCTAAAAGCAAAGATAATTTACTCACAACTGACACACTTTCCTGGGAGTTTAAACAATCATTTGTTGCGTTGTCTCAATGTCCTGCAGGTCAAAAACTAGTGCACACTTTAGTTTCCCCCAATGCGACTGAAACAGTAGTGCAGATGCATTTTTCAATGCATTGACTAGAATGGTCAATGCATTGCAAAAATCTGTAAAACAAAGTGCACAGCCTCAGGAAACAATATGACTGAAAGAAATAAAAGAAGAGAGTAGTTTAAGAGTAGTTTAAACGCTAATTAAACAAAACACTCGTAACTAAAACCTGTTGGCCATAAAGATGCTAAAATTAGCTGCTTGCCTTAGTTTGAGATGTAAAAGAGCTACATTGAAAGTTAAAGCGAACATGTTTTTAACACTCACCACTCAGATAACTAAATAAGCCAATTCGTCACAAAAAATAATTCCTTTAATCCAAACTCCAAACGACTGTCCGTAGTGAGAAAATCCAACTTCTGCTTGTTGTTGTTAACAGCTGCAGCCATGTCCTTTCTGACGAGGATATAGTCCCACTTCTCCACACTGACACTTTGATGAAATAAACTGTTGTTTTCTGTCTGTTGTTGCGGGCGTCATCTGTGAGGAAATTATTTCCTTTTCTTGAGTTAGTAGCGGAGTTGAGAGCATTTAAATCCAGCGCTGCCTCAGAGCGCTCTAGTATAATGCAGTGATGCAGAGAGTCAGGTGCAGTCCGACAATAAAACAACTCCACAGATAAATGTAATAACGGTGCTAAATATTGATCTGATTACTGATTGAATAGAATGATTGTATTCTGGAAGATCTAAGCTTTAAAACGAGGTACAACATGCCTCAAAATATTGGTGGTATAACGACCAGATTTTGGCCGATAACCGACAGTCCTGCAAGGTCTCATATCAGCCAACCGATATATCAGCCGGGCCCTAGTTGGTTAGCTAGTTAAAGTAAGTCTGCTTGATCTTTAATGTGGGATCTAAATTGAAACAAACTTGTATTATGATTAGTAGTCAGTAAATATGTGCCTGTCAGATGGACTTGAGCAGTATTTATTACAAATGTTTAATTGGTCTTCTGCTTCTCTTTTTTTTTCTATCAAGTGACAGACCTTTCAAGAGTGCGCTGAATAGTCACTGAACAGGACAGGACTATTAGTGATTGAGTGATTAGAGAACGAGTGTGGATGCTCAGACCTGTCATGTGCATTTTCAATTCAGTTCTCATCTCACTTTCCTCTCCTCTCCGCAGACCTGTGGCAGCGGCGTGTCCGGGACGCCTGCTCCTCGTCGCCCTGCGGAGGTCTGGGCTGTTTAGACTCAGAGGGACGTCCTAAATGTGGAGGCGAGGGCTGCAGCGGTTTACTGAGCACCGCCAAAAACACCTGGATCAAAGCCAGAGACACAGAGAAGGAAATCATCAGCGCATGGAAGAAGTGGACGGCTGTCGAAGATGGTGAGCAGAGCATATTTAAGTTCAAAAGATGACTAACAAACATGGTAAAACACTACAGTATTGTCAGGCTGTAGATGTGACCAGATGGATCATGCTTATTTAACATTAATCTTAAGAAATGTGGTACTTTTTTTTGTTAACTTTAGTGAGTAAATGTTGATTTTGTGCTGTTTATTGTTGCAGGTTTCTGAGGCCAAAGTCAAGGCGGACGAGGCCAAACTGAGCGCTCAGGACGTTCTTGTGAAAACCAACCGAACCAAACACAGAGTCGACCAGAGCAACGAGGAGCTGCGCAGCCTCATCAAACACATCAGAGACTTCCTCACACGTGAGTAGCTCAAACTGTGAATATGACTGTAGAGGAAAGACCCATTGTTACAAAAGCTCTTGGCTGCAAGTTGAAAAAAACTGCCAAATATTACTGCATTTACAGGCTTTTATTCTAAGCACTAAGCCAGTTGAAATACACACAGAAAATCCACAATATCCACAAATAAAACTGTTGCATTATAGAAATCTTTGCGTTACTAGTTTTACTTTTAGATCTAATAATATCTACAAAATGTTTATTGTTCTAAGCAATAGCATTTGCAGCTTGTGATTGTGACAGTACAATTTTGTTGCTACTGTGGCCTCAAATGTATGTTTTTTGATGTAATCTACTAAAAATTCAACTTTGTAATGTTATTCTATAAACCTAAACAGCCTATTCTACACGTAAAAAAAAAAAAAATCATCATTAATAATAATTATTGTCAAGTAGAATTTTCTTGGGCAAATTTTAAAAACAGAAATACACGGCGTGCAGAATTATTAAGTGCCCTCACATTTTTGGGTTTTCATGTTTATGTGATTACTTTTTTTACCTTTTGGATAATCTAAACTGTTTCTGGATGAGATTAAACATTTTTGACTGCAAGAACCAAACGACTTACAAGTATTTTACCAAAAATGTCCATTTTTGGCTTTGCAGAATTATTAGGTGTTAGGTAAGATGGGTGGAAGAAAGACTTCATTTTCAATTCAATTCAATTTTGGCTGAAAGTGATAAAATAGGCAATCTGCTGATTAAAAAGAACTAAATTTAAGAAAATTGTAAAATACTTGACCCAAAACTTGAGAATTGTAGGGTGTTTTGTTAACAGTTCATAAGACAAGGTAAAAAAAAGAGTTGAAGAGAAAAGATGGATGCTGAGTGAGAATAATCACTGCAGAATAAGTCAAGAGAAAGCCAGATGTGCCTCATAGCACTTAATACAGTGCACTTTGTGAAGTTTCTACAGTGAAAAGAGCACAAACTTGTTTTTTTTTTTCTGCCCATCTTTGGTGTTCAGTCTCAGCTGTTCAGTTCTTGCAGTCAAAAATGGTTAAATCTCATCCAGAAACAGTTAAGAATGTAAAAAAGTGACCACATAAAATGAAAGCCCAAAGATGTGAGGGCACCTAATAATTCTGCAGCGCTGTAACTGTATTTGCAATTGAGATCTTCATTGGGCTTCTTCAGTGGACATTTCTATAACCTGTACTTTCTTTGTGGTTTCTCCAGAGGACGCGGCAGACCTGGAGAGCATCGAGCTGGTTGCTAACGAGGTGCTGGCCATGCAGATGCCCACGAGCCCAAAGCAGCTGCAGAACCTGACCGATGAGATCCGACAGAAGGTGGAGGAGCTGGGCAGCGTGGGACACATCCTGGAGCAGAGCAGCCAAGACATCCAGAGAGCCGAGAGTCTGCTGGAGCAAGCCCGACAAGCCAGGTACAGCAGCACCGCACAAAGAAGGTTAGCACTGTCATGGATTTTAAGTCTTTTCTCACATTTTTCTTGTGTTTCTTCAGTTCTGCGGCGGCCGATGTGAAGGACTCGGCTGAGAAAGTGAAGCAGGCTCTGGACGAGGCTCAAAAGGCCCAAACTGCAGCTTCCAACGCGATTAAACAAGCCACACAAGACATCCAGACCACCAACAAACTGCTGTCTACGGTCAGTCCTGCTTTAGTCCTGCTTTAGATCTGTTTTAGTCTTGCTTTAGACCTGCTATAGACCAACAAACTGCTGTCCACGGTCAGTCCTGCTTTAGTCCTGCTTGAGGGGCAGTTTATACGACGAGTTTTCATGAATCTGAGACGTTTCTATGTCAGATTGGCTTCTCTTTTACACAACAACAAGCTACGTGTTCACTGAATCTGCATTCCTCTAGATACGATTCCAGAGGTAGTTTCAGGGGCTGGTTCAGTGGATGCACCGCAATGTAAACAGGGAAAACAGTTGTTAATGAAGACAGTTATGCCACTGATATGCACGCGCAGTAGCCACTACTTTAACGCCGGGCTCACACTGGATCCAGTCCGTACTCCGGTCCGGCGAGCCACGCGGCTCTGCTCTGGTTGTCCAGATCGTTTCCGTTTCAAGGAACTTTTTCCGGACTGCCGGAGCGCTCCGGAGCCCGTTTTGGTGAATTTGTGAAAACAAGACACGACAAACAGGAAACCAAGCGCTCGCGGTGAAGTGAATCCAGTGGTTTTCAAGGTAAAAAAATTACATTTCTGCTACTACAACAATACGTCAAAATGCTCGACATATCCGCGACTATTGAACACACAGGATGTAAATAAACGTCCGTACTATCCATGTGCGGCAAAAAATCCAACAGAAAATGAAGTGACGTGAAACAAGCCCAAAACTCAGCTCATGTGTTGTTTGTTTACATATCCATGTACCAGAGATGCGTAAACTCCCCGAAACTCCCAAGTTGAGCGTGAATCCTCGTAAACGAGACCACGAGGATGCATATTCTGGTGGCAGTGTGAGTGACGCCGGACCCAGACGGATCTGGATCTGGAATCTGGACTGGAGGCAGTGTGAGCCGGTGGAAGGCCGCAGAAAAAGACTTGCCATTCACCAAAAATCAGCAGACAGTCTCCATCGAAAACAGCAAACAGTTTTCTGTTCTGGAGTTTGTCTCTTTCAACCAAAGCCCTTTCTCACAAAGTTAAGCCAACAGAGTTCAGGTTTCTTACCTGTTATTGCAGAGGAGACTCCAAAGCCTCTCCAGGTGCTGAAGATTCGATTAGTCCATTGAATCTGTGAAGAAAAGAAAGTTTGAAGCTCCACAAGTATTATTCCACCGTGAGCGCGCAGGACAGCTGTCCAAGTGTCTGCGCCCGGTAAAAGCGAGCTGTCCTCTCCTGTTTGTGTCCAACTTCTGGATCTGCGTCTTCCCTGCGCACTGGTCCTGTTGCTTCCTTCTTCCATTTTATGATATGGATAACTTGTAAACTTGTCATGGAAGTATAAATGCCTGTCTTATTATAGCTGCGTAAGTTCACATAAGGTCATCTTGAGTGGCCTTACCAATTACGCCACCTCCTGACGCGAGAAGAACTACTGCATTTTCTGTCTATCTGGTTTCCATGTAAAGGAAGATTAGCTCGCCAATCCCCAATCTCTTCGTCTGTCCATGTGCATATCCTCTCAATCTCCAAACTTTACATTTAAAATCATCAATAAACATGTCATATTTGTCGTGCTGCTTCAGGTGGAGTCGGAAACTGCTGACGCGGAGCAGAAACTGTCGGAGGCCACAGAGCGAGTGCAGAACCTGGAACAAAACGTGACTTTACTGCGAGACAAGACCCTGAACGTGTCAAAGAGCTCCGAGCAAACCAAACAGGACGCAGCCGCCATCGAGAAGATCGCAGAGCAAGTCAAGAAGGTGAGAAGAACATGACATTTACTACAACACTCTAGAGCTAAAACTAGTCTAGTTTTTCACTAATCAATCCTTTTTGTTGATACATCTGTGATTGCTCTCTCTGCAGGACTTGGACTCGGAGATAAAGGAAAAATACTCGACGGTGGAGAAGTGGTGGATGAAAAAGCCGTGGGTTTGTCGGACGCAAAGACGCGAGCCGAGTCTCTGCAGAAAGAAGCTAAAGATCTGCTGCTCCAGGCCAGCAACAAACTTCAGCTGCTCAAAGGTCAGACTGATGTGGAGGTCGTTTTACTGAAGCACTTTTAACTTAGACAAATATCAGTCAAAACGCTGCTGCCTTTGAAATATTGTCAGTAAACACAGATCGAGCGAATCCACCTTCCTGTTTTCTGTAGCACATTTTACAAAGTCATTTCCAAAGTGGATACATGACTACATTTTCATTTGTTATTGTTTATTGTGGTTTGACATATTTTTTCCCGGGCTTAACATAAAAGGAAAAATAGTAAATGAACACAAACAATGAAACAGGTTAAAAAATAAACCATAAAATTGACTTTCATTATTATTATAAGTTTAGCTGTTTTTAGGATTATCGTTTGATTTCCTACTGACATTATGGCGCCATGGTAGGAGGTCACCAATGGAGGTGAACAAAGATTGAGCGGGCCGTTCTCCAGGACAAATAACTGTCCATTCTGTCGTCATGCTCATGCAAGTTCACTCAGAGTAAAGACACAGATTTATATTATTTGTTTAGTGCAACAAAAACATCAAAATGATAAAAACAGTTTAATGTAATGAATGTGGAATACAAAAATGTAAAAGCCTTTATTACACAGGGCAAAGGGTTAAACATGGTAAGTTGCCCTGATGAAGGCCCAGCTGGTCGAAACGTGTTTTTTTAACCCTTTGCCTTGTTTAAAAAGGCTTGTACAGTTTTGTAATAATCCCTGAGGCCTCAGTTATTTGTTTTGTTTAAGAAGACTTTTATCCCAAACCTGAAGAGCGACAGGGTAATGCACATTTGGATGCATTTGTGCAGCATTTCAGTTGATTTTTAATATTTTTTACACATGAATACAATTTTAATGTTATGTTTAGAGTAAAGTTCAAAATAGAAAAAACTACATGCACACTCAAATGGCAGATGTTTCTCTCAGATTATGTTTTGGGAATTAGCCTTCATCAGATCATATTTTTTTTAACACAAGTAAAACTGTAAATGTTTCTTGCAAAAAGGAAAATTAAATTTTCTCTCTGGTGTGATATCATCAATTTAAAACTTCTTTTATTTTCAACATACTTTTTAAGATGTATATTGTACTGTTATTTATATTTACAAGTGTGTAAATCTTTCAAATAGAGTTAAAATGATTTTACTGGGCTGGGCATCTTGGAAAAAAATTAATCATGATTATTTTTCCCCATCTTGATTTTGTTTAGCCTTTTCAAACCAAATAAAGTAGATTTTAAAAACGTATATTCCTTTAATATATTTTAAAATATGATGTATAGACTTATATATTGTGCCTCCAAAGTTTGACTTCTGCTCTAAACCAGGTTTTAATTTTTTACAAAGGATTGCTTGTCAATTTTCTTATTCAAAACCACAGATCAAGTAATGAACGATTCCAACATGCCTGAATCTCGAGCCCTCAAAGTGAGATCGACCCAACTTTAAAGGGGCACTGTAAGATTGAGAGAATTTTAATTATCACATATAGTCCACAAACATTTAAATCATATTTATTCTTTACAACATGAATACTTAAGAGAGCACTGTTAACCTATCCACATCAATTGTGATACATTTATACGTATTTGAAATGTTTTATTACGGGCCGGAATGTGGATATTGACGCTAGATGGCGCATGCTTAATAGGCAAAATGCATGTGAATGGCTCCCTCTGTGTTCAAAAGTGGAAATCACTTTGTTTGTTTGTTTTTCTTACATAGTGCCCCTTTAAATCTGTGTTTGTGTTTTCAGAGCTGGAGAAGTCGTACGAGGACAATCAGAAAACGCTGGAGCAGAAAGCGGAGCAGCTGGTGGAGCTGGAGTCGGCCGTCAAAGAATTACTGCAGGAAATCAGCCACAAAGTCACAGTTTACAGCACCTGCCTGCTCTGAGACTGAACATCTGAAAACACTAAACATTCCTCTTTTATAACACCTGGAATATTTTACTTGAACAAAATAATTACAAATGTCTCTGAACCAGATAAACCAAAGATACGATTTAGATTTACAAATAAAATTAAAGTTTATTTTAGGAGGCAGAAGTGACAAAATTTTAAATCAAATGTGTAAACCATGTGCCTTTTTATACTTGTCTGTCGGACATTTTCAAATAAAATGCGTTTTTCTAATTTTGTCTCTGTGATTATTTGGGCAAATTCTGTGAAATTTTAGAAAAGAAATAAAGGCAAATATAGTTACAAAATCACTGTGGAACTTTTTCGGAGCAAATGTCTTAAATCGTTAGCAAAATATAAAATAAATTGTATAAAATATTACCATAAAAATAAACAAGCACTTTTTCTTGTCATAGTCTTGGCTTTAAAAAAAAAAGGTCTTTTAATTGGCGTACTGATGCACATTACACTGCACTACTTAATAAAAGCTAATATAGTGCATAGTAAACAGTTTCAAGTCTTGTTTGATCAAACTGGGCCAAAACATGCACCTTACTGGGCCGCTATTTAAACAGCCCTGCTTTAAACTCATTCTCCAACTATCTCTATGGAGACAAGCAGGTGGTGTAAGAGCAAAGTAACAAGTCAGATTTGTGGAAAGAAGAACATTGTCCCAGAGTACAATGAAATTATGTTTTGGATTGAGCCTCTGGGGCAGCTGCGCTAATGTGAGCGCCGCCACTTGCTCTTCTGAAATTTAGGCACAGTTATTGCAAAGAATACATACAAGACATAACAAAACACATACATGTGAGGAGTGGGTTGGGGAAAGGCGACACGCAGTAACCCTGGGTCCAGCTCCAGTGCAGTCACAGGAGCGGCGTTGCTACGGTGGATGTTTTACATTAGCTCTGGAGGTCTGCAGCCCTGCTGCAGCCAAAGGCTCTGCTGCCGACCTCGCGAGACAGCGGGGTTACGCGATAATTAGCCATGTACATAAGAAGTTCTAGTAAACAAAGCCCCATTGGTTCGAGATTTGTGGTTTTATTCAAAACACTTCTTTTACAACGTGAGTCAACTTCGTACAGTGAGTTGTACCAGATGCACTTTACGCTCGCTCAAATGATTTCCTGTATAACAGCGGACTCACACCAAAAGAGACTGGAGCGACATGAGAAAGCAGCTCCATTCATTCCCTCTGCAGGCGAGCGCAGAGAGGCGACATAAGGAAGTGACGAGACGAGCGGTCCAGGGGAGCGGAGCGCGGCAAAGTTGAGATGAAGTTAACTTTATGCAAATTCAGAGCGACATCGCCGAGGCATCAGCCACTCTGAACATCTTTCCACAGACACAAACGAGGCATTGGTCCAGGGACTCAAAGCGCTCCCATTTACCCCCTCCCTCTGAAAACTACAACTAGAGGGCTGGAGACAGCGCGACAGCAACCAGGGCTCAAGTGGGCGGGCTTATCGCTTTTGGTGTGAGTCCGCTGTGAGTCATTTCCTCAACGTCACAAAAACACCTCTGGCGAGCTACGGCTTCTAGCTAAAATTTTAAACCAACTAACTGCTTTGGGGCGCTGGATTAGCGTATCGTAGACACTGGACTGGACGCCGTGTGAGTGTCTCTCGGACTTTTCAAGGTAAAGGTTGTATGGAGGATTTTTCAAATCCAACAGCTGCTTGTTGTTTTTCAAATGATGCACATGTGTTTCCTCCTCCCAGGGCCACGCCCTTCACTGCAACTGGACCAATGAGTTACTTAGGAACACTGAGGGTTTGCTTGACAGGTTAACAGGCCAATAGATAACAAGGTACCTCGTTATCTATTGGTCAACGTTTTACTGGCCTCGTCATGTCCACAGTTTATATATTTTTATAATTCTTTTTTTGTTAGGCATAAATACAAGGCTGTTACAAATCTATGCAACTGTTTTTGACAAAGACTAACAACAAACAGTTTTTGAAAATCCTCCATACAACCTTTAAGTAAACCCTTCGGTAGCTGCACCAGAGTTGTAAAGTCTGCAGTGTGAGTCTGGGGTAAGATGAATATATATTAGTCAACCTACATTTGAGAAAAAAAACACTTGCTTTAAACAAATGAAGAGAAGAAGGAGTGACTCTTGATTGTTCCCATTTTAATATGAACCAGAACCATTCAAGTACATTACACATTTAACTAATGAAGTTAACTGTTAAAATGCAATACAAAAATAGCACATCTATTTATAAAAAGTATGTCTGAAAATATGGCTTGTGGCGTCATCTAAACAGAGATAACACCTTTTTGTATCAGAATAAAAAGTAAAAGATTAAAAAAATCCAGTGTATCTTACGAACTATTGATCACAGAAATGTTTAACCCCTTTTATAAAATATTAAGACAAAAAATAAAATAAACTTTAATGATTCCTTGACCTATTTAAGGAAACATAAATATACATATTAGGACAAATATTTGCTTCTTTTTCCTCCCAATCTGACCATTTTTGATGGTGTTTACAATTGTTATTTGACCAACAAATATGGCAGACTCCATATTGTTACCTAGCAACCATATTTGAAAGATAAATGTGAATTTCAGTAACTTTAGCTACAGTAGTGTTTAAACCATGAAAAAGATTTAGCCGATATTTCCCCTTTTAGTCAAAGATTAAGCAATGACATTGTTGTAGTAATCAAATGTTTCTAACCTTCTGTCTGAGCGGCTAAAGATGAGAAGAACAGATAAAATGTGTTTCTTATCTTTCTTTAGTCAGTGGAGCTTTGCTGTAGGCAGAGCACAACGGACTGTTCGTATACGCAACGAAGGGGGCATAGCTCGCTTTGCCTCGGGGCTGACACAGCTGACAGTTGTGTGGGACCCGAATGAAAACCGAATTAAAACAGCCCAGCGTGAGGTTGAAGTTCACGCAGTATTTAAAGGCACAGCGGCTCAAAGTGGCATCGATAAGAAGAATCGATAAAAGAGGAGCTGCACGATTCCAATAGATTCTCAAGTAGAACCAGTTCTCAATACCCATCCCTAATAGGCAGCGCTCACTTTTCCAGAATTCACAAAAAACTATATCCACATTGGCCATGAAAATAGTCTTATCGGGTCATTTCTATTCAGTGTAAGACGTTTTGAGAAGCTTTGATCCAGTAATTGAGTCTTTACAACTGGTCAAACTGAGTAAAAACCTCACTGTGTTTGTGTTGTAATGTTAAGGCTGATTAGTTCAAGTTTAGTGTTTCTAAAGTCGCTTCTCTGTAAACTCAGCAGATAAAAACATGCTACAAAACTATAAAAAACTAACAGTCCATTTAAAAAGTCTAGCATCAAAATACAGAAACACATGATTTAAAGCAGAGGTGGAGTTGGATCTCTAAAACTGACTTTGACTTCTCGAGAGTAAAATCCTTGTAAAACTCCGTCCACGACCAGGTCCGGCAGCTCTGGAACACAAGTGAACGCTGATCAATACAAACTAATCACAGTTTATGGATTATATAAATAAAACCATAAACAAGGGTAAAACTGTTCACTTGCACAGACAAAAAAGTGATTTGTGGATGTTCTACAGTTCTGCATTAAACACTAGAGGGCAATGTTGGAAAACACATGTAAATCATGTAATTAAAAAAATATATATTATATGTAGATTGGTAATTTACATAAAACCCAAAATTGTAAAAGATCTTAGAAATAAAAAGAGGTTCATACTTCATGTGTAAAAACTGCAGAACTATAAGCCCCGCCTCCTCACTTTAAGATTTTAAATGTGTAATTTTTTTATTGTTGTAATGTGGCTCTTTGCAACCACACATGCTTTAATATGAATCTGAATATTTTGAATAATCATAATTAAATACAGGGGAGGGGATAGGTGGTAGGTGAAGACAAGACTTTTCTAACCCAGTGATTCTTAACCAAAGTTGGGCCACAAGCACCTCCGTGAGGGCCACAAAAACAGTAAAACACAATACATTTAATATGAGATTGGGCCCCTGTTGTAACCTATGTATTTACTTGTGATTACTCAAAAAAAAAAATCAGACTCTTGAGTTCAAAATGGTCATGTATCATCTTTCCAACAAATAAATAATAGCAATTATATAATTAACTTGTGGTTGCAGTTAAAGTTCACTATAAAAAGATCACTTTTGAGTTTACAATGAACAAAATGTTAATTATTGATCTCCAAGCCTTCCAATTGACTCTGTGCACTGCCCTATTTATTTTCAAAAATGCTAACATCTTGCCAGCAGGTTCATTTCAATGAGGTTTTCACTCCCTCAATCAAAAATGAAAAATTACTAAAGATCAGGCAGTGAACAGTGAGTTTTTGGTGGTTTTCTCTGAAAACATGTTAAATACTTTACAATGAGGAGAATATTTCACCAAAGACCAAAGTGTGCTTATAAAAAGATGTGTTTGTCTGTCAATGCTAATGCTAAAGTCTAACAATTTGAAAGTGAACAGCTCTTATGCACACAGTCAATTAGTTTATTACTGAATCTAAAGACTAGAACGCTAAATTTACAAGGCAGGTTTTCCACCAGGAGGCAGACACCACATGCTGGTAAAATGTCCCTTTGTTCTGCTTTAAGAGACAGATACATGTCACAGAATAAACACTCACCGTGTAATTGTTATTGGGTTATCCTATTTTTTTTTTTTTTCCATTCTGTGTCTGTGTAAAATCCCTCACTGTTGTCTTCATGTGATATTGTAATGAATAAGTCTTTGATATTGTTTTTACCTGAGGTGTAATCGGAGACATAAGGGTCACAGAAGAATCCCAGAGCGCGCTGCTGTGGAAGCGGATAACTGTGAGAAAAGAAGACACATTTTAGTTTGTCAGAAATGCTTATGAGCTGGAGCTAAAGGCTTAAGGTTAGGGCTGAAACTATTACAGTACTACGAATAATCTCGTTTGAAAATGATCAAGGAATCTAGAAAAAAGAAAACATATTTAGGATAAAATTTTAATAGGCTCTAGGAAACATATTTGGCATATTTTTTCATCAGCTTGAAAATGAATATTATTTTCAAACAGCTGTAACAGATACAGATAGTGGATATTTGTGTCGTAGTCAAGACCACACTGATCAAGACCAAGACCTTTCTGAGACCACAGATTAGAGATCGACCGATATAGGCTGAAGCAGACTTTTTTTAAATGTTGTCACTCGATGCCAATATCAATGACCGATTTTCAAGGCTGATTTTGTGAGGCTGTTTTTTCTTATTTTAGTTTTCAATAAACATAGCTGAGATGAGATAGTCTAAGATACTATTATTTTGTCTCATTGTTTAATGAATACAACATGTAGATTCACATTACAGATCATTTTAAAGAGTAATTAAAGAAAGTGTTCCTTTTCATGGAGATATATAAAACAAACTGTATCATTTCTCTCGAAAACTAACTTGTAGCTCAGCTGATCACTGTGAGAGCTGCTCTACCGTGCAGACGACTGTTCAAACAACTGCCTGATCTAATATCGGCCAAAATAAGTCTGATGGCCGATATACAAAAAATATATATAATAAATCTAATTATTGGCCTCAAAATATCGTCCGGTCGATAGATCGGTCTATCTTTGCCACAGAGTCTCAAGATTGAGACATGATCAAGACTTTTGTAGGTCGAGACCAAGACTGCAGTTTATCAAGACCAAATCAAGACCACCTTTGTTATCAGTGTCTACATGTGCAGAGCTCATCATAAACTGTTCCTGGGACAGGTCACTGTGCTACAAGGTTAACAGAGTGTGGTGGCAATGAAATACAGTATGTACAGAATTTTAATCCATATTTGAGCTCTTTTCACTGGATATGATTTAACTATGTAGAAATTTTTACTGGTTTCAAGACATTTTAACTGGTTTTAAGGGAATTGGCTTAAAATGGGGTAAGAAGCTTGAAATAAGAAGCAATGTCTTGAAATCAGTTCAAAACCGTTTGAAACAAATAATCTATGTCTCTACAGTAAATCAAGGTTAAATTAGTCAAAATGCTAGAAATTAGGTTCAAATCCTAGAATCCAGCAACTTTAACATGTCTTGAAATATTTTTTGCAGTGACAAGGCCGAGTCCAAGCACCCTCAAGACCAAGACAGGACTGAGTCTAAATGTGCTTGAGTCCGAAACAAGACCAAGACAAATATTGGTCTCTTACTCCTACATATCCAATCAAGAGACATAATATTTTTTATCTTAAATTGCATACAGTAATTTGTTAATCTATCTAGACCATATTTCAGCCTTTCTTTTGCTTTCTCAGTGACTAAACACATAATTAGTTGCAGTCTTAAATGAAATGTCCCACCTGCCGTCGTCGTGACTGTCGAGGTCGTCCAGAGATCTGCAATGAAACGAGAATAATACTCAATCACTTAATACTGCAAAAGTGTTTCAACTGAATGAAATCTTGCTTGAAACTCTTGCTCTAAATATCTTACAAAAAGCTGGGCTACCTGACTTTTTGTTTATAAATGAGCAAACTTTAGTCTTTTACACTAAAACTTATATTGTAAACGCAGCAATTTGTGACAAAATCAGATTGGCTGAGCTTGGATGGCCCGCTCTAGTTTCACTTTGCTGTCTATAACAAGATCTTCTTAAGCTGTAACTTCAGGCAAAAATTAATGTATTAAGAATGTGCCCAAGGATTTAGAGAATGAATAAGTAGAATTTGCAGCATGAAAATCAGGTATCCCAGCTTTAATATTGAGAACTCAAGTCACTGTCTGTATTTATGTTTTTCAATATTCTTGTGGTCAACACTCACTCCATGCTGTAGGCCTTTGTGTGGAAGTGTTTGAGGTGGAGAAAATCCAACAACACCTGAGGAACGTCTTCATTCTGGTAAATTATGTCCTAAAACAGAAACACACAAAGGCACACTGATTTAAGATTGAAATAAGGCAGCAAAACACATCTTAACAGATTTTAAGCTGCTAAATACAAAAATCAAAGAGCCCGGGTTTCTCGGGACCAGTGGCAGCTCCTGACTATTGTCAATACATTGCCAGTCCAAGCCCAATGCCCAGTATTATACTTTAATTTTACACCACTCGATGCAATCAAATGACCTGTGGCCAACTTATGTCAATAAAACTATAAAATCAAGATCCAGACCAGTAAAATGCATAAGCTTCATATTTATAATAACATTTATTTGTGAATTTTAAGACAATAAAACCAGCCTGAGTGCCCACGGTAAAAACATGGTTGAACAGAAAATACACAACTCTGAGTCCAACTTGGCAAAAATACAGAATTATATACATTCTCCCACCTTTTGTTGTAACTTATCTGGTGTTTAACTTTGGTTTTGGGGGTCATAGCTGTTAAAAAGAGCTTTTTTGGGAGACGAATATTCTAAGTTGGGTCAGTAGCAATAGTCACACTGGCTGCGCAGATGAACGTGCTTTGTGTGGTCACGCACATGACGTGATGACAGAGTGCGAGGTGCAAGCACCTGCAGGTCCTATTAGTTTGCATTGTGAGGCTGAAATTTGGAGGGAAACATTTTCTTACATTAGATTCAATAGACGCAGCAAGTGCAATTTTAAGCCAACCTGAGATCGCACCTAAAAAGGCAGGACTTTGTACTGGCAGCCGAAAATATGCTCTTCTGATTGGACAAGGATGTTTATGGTATTTCTATCAGGCTTTGATCGGTTTTGATCAACTTAAGTTCCGCAAATTTGTTTACCTTTTTGTTGGCGGTGAGCCGCGCCAATCGTAGAGACTTACAAAGACATTTAACAAGGCCAAATTTAGGGCGCTACTCTATACCCTGCACTCAGAAACATGGTGAAAACATTTTTACAGGTAATAGACAATACTTTACTCTAGTTTTTTTCTACAATTTCTCATCTTGGTAAGTGAAACATATCTTTATTTTTGTATTGCGGAAATTGTATCGAGCTCTTGGCAATACCCAGCCCTAGACAAAATTTTACTTAATTCTGGTTAAAAAGGGGCACTATGTAACTTTCTGGGGGTGAAAAGTCAACTTTGCAATAGATATAGGAAAATAAAATCATTCTTTAGAACATTCTTATAAGCAATAAACACGTTTCATGCCATAATTTGAGAAAATATAGCTAAAGGAGCTGTTTTTTCCATAAAAATAAAAAAGAGGAGGCCCTCCTCTATGCCAAATAATAGTACCCTGTGGCCCTGCAAGCTCTCTAATACTGAAATTACACATTTTTATTATTTATGTAGTGTCACAAACACATATCTAAACTAGAAAAATATGCTTTTACGCAAGTTTATTTTTTGACCAAAAAGTTACACGGTGCACCTTTACGCAGTTTAAACACACTTCTAAGACTCCACGTTGTGTGCCAAAACTGCTTAACGCACAGTTCATCGTTGCTGTTTATTACTTACATGATAAGTATTTACCACAAGGACGATCACACCAAACTAAAGTCAAAAGTAAAAAATGTGATGATCTGTCATATGGGCTTTAAGCAACTTATCAGTCAAATAATCATCATTTCAAATATGATTTAAACAATCGAGATCCTAGTTTTTTCACATAATAAATTGTCCCAGGATTCAGCCTCTTCCTGCTGTGAGGAGAGAGTGTTAATCCAGAACAGGCATGTCCAAACTGCGGCCCAGGGGCCAAATGCGGCTCTTGGACCAATTTGTTTTGGCCCTCAAACTTCCTGCAATATTGGCCCAAAGTACAAAAAGTATATTTTTTATTGTCAATTTGAGCAATTTTTCTATCATAGTTGAAAAAACAAACATTTAAATGCCTTTGAAACCTAAAATGAATGTTAAATGCCATATTAAATCTGTTGTGGTTCATTAAAATTATGTTTTAAGTGACTTATATGGCCCCCTGCTCTACATAAGTATCAAAATGTGGCCCACTGTGAAAAAAGTTTGGACACCCCTGATCCAGAAGAACTCTGAAGATAAATGTCTTACCTGGATGTAGTCCTCCAGCTCCTGCCGTCTCTGCTCTGAAGGTTTGGTCCTCAGATGTTGGTTTCTTTTACTGGGGAAATCTGGAGTCTGGATCACCTTTCTCAGCTGTGCACCGGATACAACACATTTAGTCTGCGTTTAAATCAAAAAGAATTTCTAAATGCTTCGCAGACATAAGTTACCTTTCTGTGCAGAGCCTGGAACTCGCTGCTTTTCCTCAGAACAAAATGTTTTCTCTCGTTGAACAAGACTTCTACTCTGAAAGCTACAAAACACACACACAGTGAACGTGTAATTAGTAACAGGAAAGACAGCTGTTTGATTGTGATGGTCATTATGCATTATCTGGTTAGAATGTAGAGTTCACACCTTTAAACACTAGAGGGCAATGTTGGAAAAGACAAGAAACAGTCCCACATGACAAACTTTCTCTCAGAAATTCTTCAACATATTGTTAATATCAATATGTAATAAGTTTTGGTTAGAATTTCTACTTAAAACCTTCTTTTTAAAGTGAAACTGGAGAGGATCACTCAAGCTCAGCCAATCAGAACGCTGTATTCTGCTCCTGATTAAAATTCTTTATTTTTTCAATTTAGAGAGTACTCTGTGGTCTGATTTTTTCACAAAGTGCTGCATTTATCATTAGTGGAAAACACAACATTTACTTTCTTACAACTAAAAAAGTTAGCTACAACATCTTTAAGAAAAAGTGTTACTATTAGCTCCAGGCGATGTGGCAAAAAATGTACATCACAGTTTTCTTGGAGTCAAATCTTAATTTAGATTTGGTCACGATTTATGTTCTCAAATCTGCATTATCTAAACAAAAATAATGAATCCACAATTTCATATATCATAGAGTCTTTCTAAACAGAAAATTGACACAGTAATAGTAATCGACTAGTTTAGCGATTATTCTTTCAATTAATCGATTAGCTGTTTAGAACAGTGGTTCTCAAAGTGAGGTCTGGACCATGTGTAGGGGGTCCCCCAATTTTTTTGAAACATTGGTCATTTTTTTAAATATAACAATTTCTTATAATTTACCATCCTAAACATAGAATGTTATGACATGAAAACCAGGAAAAATGGCCATAGGAAATTAACCATTTATTCACATTTGATAAATAGCTTAGCTTTAAATGCCGAATTTTAATGTGATACCAGAGCGAAAAGTGACTGGGTGTCCTTGGAAGATTTTGAGCCGATAAGGTGTCCCTGTCTGAAAAGGTGTGAGAACCCTGGTTTAGAACACAGGAGTCCCTTGAATACAAAACTTTTGCAAAATTTGAGTTTAGGTACATTCGACTGTCTTAAGATATAATTTGCCAAAGAAACAAGTATAAAATATGTTGTTTTTTTATAAAAGGAGAAATTTCTAGGTGTTTCTCACAAGAAAGAGTCACAAATAAGAATAAAACTGGTTTGTTCTATTGGGAAATCTTAGCGTCAGAAAGACAAATTATACTTAAAGCTAGATAAATAAGACTTTATTTTAAGCACTTTTTTCTTTAATAACTTATTTTGCCTTTTCTAGTGTATCGTCAAGTTCTCGAGTAATGTTTATCACAAAAACACAAAATTTACACAATTTTTGTTGCTTATCATCATCATCATCATCATTGCTTTTCAGTCAAGGTTTTCTCATCTCAGAATATCTCTCCATTAATAAAGTTCAGTGATTTAATTCTTAATTCACATCACAGACATTTCAGACAAGTTGTTTCGCTTTGTGGCGGAAGATATTAAAACTGCAGATGTTTATTTACATTTGGCAGTGATACGTGAACAATGAAAGTGATTTTACGTAAGAGGCGAAAGCGGAAGTGAGCGCGCAGGTAAACCAACACACCTGGTCGTACTTTTGTTTCAGTAAAAAACGTCAAAATGATACGTTTTGCTACGTTTTTCATTCACAAAACACAAAATTTTACGTTCTCTTAGACGCAACATGACGTTTATTACGGTCCTGAACAAGCTCTAATCAGTTTAAATCAGAAGTGTGCTTACCTTTTTGCTCTTTCCAGACTCATCTTCCTCTTGCTCCATTGAAGGAATCGAAACTTCAATCATTATATTAAAATAAAATAAAAGTTGCGGATAGTTTGGAAGGATATTTTTGCTGTAAAAGTCTGTGAAAAGCGTCGCGTCAGACACGTTTGTTGACGCACAGCTGCAGAATTTGAAGAGGGATGTTGTCCGCTCCAGTGTGTTCCAAAGCCACGCCCACAAAGGTTTAGCCACGCCCACGCAGCAGACTAACATGTAGAAGTTAAAAAAGAAATGTATAGCTTAGTTTTGGTTTTAAATAAAGTTGGATTAAAAAAAGCAATACGGAAAAATGTTTAGATAAAAATAAAAAAAAATCTACCAAAATTCTAGTATAAACAGATAACTATATAATCAGATTTAAACCAATAACTAATTATTAATCAGGCCTAATGAATACTGTATATTGTTTTTGTAAATTTAGTTACTTTACATAAATTAGTAATTTTTAAGTAAACACCACTTTGACAGATATTGCAAAACTACACTGTAAAAAGTCACGAGGCCAATAAGTTAAATTTAGAGAGAGATAGAGGAGAGGGAGGAGAGAGAGAGAGAGAGAGAAGAGAAGAGAGAGAGGGAAAGAAGGAGGAGAGAGGAGAGAGAGAGGAGAGTGAGAGAGAGACAGAGAGAGAGAGGCGAGGGAGAGAGAGAGGAGAGAAAGAGGGATAGAGGAAAAAGAGACAGGAGAGAAGGAGAGAGAATAGAGGTAGAGAGAGGAGAGAGAAAGGAGAGGGAAACGGAGAGAGAGAGAGAGACAGAGAGGTGAGAAAGAGGAAGAGAGGAGAGAAGGAGAAAGAGAGGGAAAGGAGGGAGAGAAAGGAGAGAAGGAGGGAGAGAGAGGAGAGAGAAAGAAGGAGAGAGGAAAGAGAGACAGGAGAGAAGGAGAGAGAGGAGAGAGAAAGGAGAGGGAGACAGAGAGAGAGAGACGTGAGAAAGAGGGAGAGAGGAGAGAGAGAGAGGGAAAGAAAGAGAGGAGAGAAGGAGGGAGAGAGAGAGAAAGAGGGAGTGAGGAAGGAGAGAGAGAGAGAGGAGAGAGAAAGGAGAGGGAGACGGGAGAGAGTGAGACAGAGAGGCGAGAAAGAGGGAGAAAGGAAAGAGAGACAGGAGAGAAGGAGAGAGGAGAGAGAGGGGAGAGAGAGAGAGAGAGAGAGAGGAGAGAGAAAGGAGAGGGAGACAGAGAGAGAGAGAGAGGTGAGAAAGAGGGAGAGAGGAAAGAAAGAGAGACAGAGAGAGGAGAGGGAGAGAGACACAGAGAGAGAAAGAGTTAGAGAGAGGGAGACAGAGAGAGAGAAGAGAAGGAGAGAGAGGGAGAGAGGAGAGAAAGAGAGCGAGGAGAGGGAGAGGACGAGAGAGAGAGAGGAAAGAGAGAGAGAGGGAGAGAGAATAACTGACAACTCACATACCGGTACATGAGATTTCACATAAAACCTTAAGGCAGAAATCGTACTTGCATTGTGCTTGTTGAAGTACAATTGTAAAAAGTGCTGTAATCTACATTTAGGTACATTTTATTGTAGGACTGCAGCTAAGATTTGTTTGGTAATCATTTAATTTGTCCACTTTTTCTTTCGATTGATCAATTAGTCGTTTAGATTGCAAAAATAGTGACAACCTGCCAAAATGTTATAAATTCAATCAAGTTTTAACAGAAATATATAAAACAAAGAAAAGAATTACACAACAGAGATCACTAAATTTGATGCCTGATGCTTCACGTGACTTCAGCAGTAAAATAAAGTTATAATGTGTGAGTTACATGTGGTTTTATGTGTGAACGTTCAAAGTGTGTTCCTGCAGATTTATACGAGGACATGTAAACACTTAATAATGGAGATTAGTTCATTAAAGTTAAGTGAAAGCACTCGGACTTCACAAGCAGAAGTGTGGCCTTTTCAAATCCTGGTTCACTTCCTACTGAAACACAAAGTAAATGTAAACAGACAAGAGTTGGTTACAAGCATTACTGTGTCATAAATATGTGTAAAAGCAAAGTGATGTTTTAATAATGAAGGCTAGGTTTGTTATCATTTGTGTTGTAGTTCTGTAAAGATTATGTAAAGGCAGTCAGTCTTTAGTTTGACATATAAACATTAAAAACATTAAAACAAGTAAAATATGACTTTAAATTAATAAAGTATTACAGTTTCCTTTAAATGCAGAGAAAGGGGAGACAACATGAAGTGTTATTGTTGTAAATGTATTCTGCACTTGTAAAGAAACTGTCTGGAACCTATTTTTAGACTCAAGGAAGTAACTCATGAGTGACAGTTAATAATCACAATTACTCAATAATAGAGGTTATGCACTGACATCATTTTATTCCAAAAATGCTTTGCAACATTTAGAATGAGTGGCATTTTTTAAATGTATTTGTTTGTTGTCGTGGCAACGGCTTGTCTGCTACAAGAGTTGATGATTTAGGACATTTTAACAGCAGCAAACGGACTCAAAAACATCTTTTTAATAAGTTCAACTGTGTGTTATTTCAATGTCTGATAAATGTGAGAAGCTGAAGTCTTGTTGTTTATCTGCTTTGCTACAACTGTTGACTTGATTTTCTCTTTTTACTTGTCAGTTACAAACCCAGCACTCAGTAGACTTGTTGTGGGTTGAATTTATTATCAAATTATAGTTTATTTTTCCTGTTTTAGCTGTTTATTGAACTCTTACAAGAGAAAATGTCCTTTCTCTCCATTAACTCTCACTCAGCACTCACATTTAGAATGATGTCATGTCACCTGCAGAACCTCTATTACATTTTTGTAATTGAATACAACACTATATATAATATAATCATTCTAATTGAAATTTTTATTCATTGCACATCAGCCCTATCTCAATGTGCTTCTTTTTGTGCCAGTGTGAGTAGTAAGGCAAGGCAAGGCAAGTTTATTTGTATAGCACAATTCATACACAAAGCAATTCACAGTGCTTTACAAGGCAGGAAAATGCATCAAAATTACAATAATTAAATAATCAGCATAAAATTTACTTTAAAAAGAAGTAAAGAAATAAAGAGTCCAGACAAAGTATTTCAGTCATATGCACAGATAAAAAGACATGTTTTCAGCCTAGATTTAAACATTGTCAGAGTGGAGGCCTGTCTTACATCATCTGGAAGACTGTTCCAGATCTTAGCTGCATAAAACTGAAACGCTGATTCTCCATGTTTAGTCCTGACTCTGGGCACCAGCAGGAGGCCGGTCCCTGAGGTCCTCAGAGTGCGAGATGGTTCATGCAGCACTAACATGTCAGAGATGTACTTTGGTGCAAGTCCATGGAGAGACTTAAACACAAGCAGAGCTGTTTTAAAGTCTATTCTCTGAGCCACTGGAAGCCAGTGCAAAGACCTAAGCACAGGACTAATGTGATCGTACTTCCTGGTTCTGGTCAGGACTCGAGCAGCAGCGTTCTGGATGTACTGCAGCTGTTTTGCAGCTCGTTTGGAAAGGCCGGTGAGCAGGCCGTTACAATAGTCTAACCTACTGGAGACAAATGCATGGATAAGCCTCTCCAGGTCAGGCTTTGACACTATACTTTTGATTTTGGCAATGTTTTTTAGATGGTAAAAAGCTGCTGATGTTATTGACTTAATGTGGCTGTTAAAGTACTCGCGTTCTGCTTACCTGAGTAATTTAGATAAAGATGTACAGTATAAAAGAATTTGGACACTTCACTTGCCTGTAGCACATATGTACCGCACTATTTCAGTTTTGATTGAGTGACAAAAGCACAAACGTTATGTTGACAATTTGACTTAAATATGATGTAATATATTTTAAAGTGTGCGTTGGTATTCTCTGTATGTGTAAAATAAAATCTTATTTTTTACTAGGAATGCACTGATCCAGCCTTTCCAGTTCCGATACGATCCAGATACTTTGTAATTAAGTATCTGTCAATACCCGATATCAACCGATACTAGTGTAAGGACTGAAATAGCTTTTTTTTTTTCCTTTTCAAAACACAAGTAATTTGGTCATATTGTGTTAAGTAACTCTTATTTATCACAACTAAACAACTTAATTAGAATAAATGTACGAGATGTTCATCACCCAGTAAATTAGTCTCATTATGTCCAATTAAAGGCACTACAAGGATATCGTCTGAATCGGAATCATAGAGCCGATACTCAATCCAGTAAAATTTCCCGGGTCTGCAACAATATTCGATAAGCAGCACATNTGATCGAACAAAAAGAACGCCTTATCTGCGTGTGACAAGCGTCGCGCCCTCATGCAAGCTTGGACCTCCTCAAGCCATTCACTCAAACCGATTCCCGTGTGCCCTCAAATGCTGGGCATCTCCTGTCACGTGGTATGAAGACTAACCTTTCTGGTTGAGTGGTAGTTTGGACTGGAAGTGGACCTGCACTCGTACTAGGTTGGGCGGGCGTCTGGGCAGAACGGAGGCGATCATTATCGGCAGTTAATTGAGCTATTTGATCCCTTTAAGCTCTGCAGCTCTTCTTCCATTGGGACGTACAAAAAAAAATAAATAAATGTGAAAATAAACACACAAAATGTCCCACACGCCAACAACTGCTGTTTTGCTTGTAGAAAAAGAATGTATTATTGAATATTGAAAGTGCTTTGATTGACATGCAAAATATCAAAGTCAAGGACCTAGCTAACTGAAGCAGTAGTTAAAGTTTAGGATTGCTACTACAATAAATGATATTACAACTCAGAAACCCAGTGCTAAATTGTCTTTCACTATAAACACAGCAAAGCAAAGTAATCACAGCAAACAAAACATGCAAAAAAAACACAATATGCAAAACAGTAAACAGACAATAGGCACAGGACTGGTGATCATCACTATTGAAAAGTAACTTTTTTTTTTCTTTTTGTCACCACTGAGCTTCCGTAGCTGATCACACACAATTTAAATGGAACCAGGGCTTCTGTACATTAAATAATCCTGCCAAGACAACGCCAAATTCTGTGGCATCCGAGGGTTAACGATTAGAGGTTTAAACTAATTAATGAATTAAGATTTGTTGCCAACAACGCCACTCCATTATAGTTTGGAGAACTGTACACATTACACAAAGCACACAGGCTCCGTTATAAAAAGACAGGTTAGCCAAGGTTCCATGTAAATGTACACATTTATTTCACATTTAGTTATTGCACAAACCCCTTTTTGTTCAGTATCATTTGATTATTTTCATAAAATATTATTTAAAACATTTCTTTCACACTCACTCATTCAGTCCTTTAAAACACTGACCCAGCCTGCTGCCTGCCAGGCTAAACTCAGGCCAATTGTCCACAGCGCCTCCTGCGCTCAGTGCTACCCCCACAGGCAGCACGGCCACCTGTGGCAGACGGCCAATCAAAAAATAGACAAAAATGTTAAACAAAACAAAATTGACAAAACAAATGCAAAACAAGACGAAACGAAACAAGAACAAAACCCAAACAAAAACAAAACAAAACAGCAGAGGTGGCGTGCCCAGGCCGCTGCAGACCACTGTAGACACCTAGAACAATTTTTCAGTGCATTACAATCTGACCAGTATTAAGCCTGCAAGACAAGAATCAGGGCTAAAAATAGCACGTACCGCTGTTGAGGCTGACTCGCGCACTGTCCTGGCTTGTTTGTGAATGAAACCCCCGGCCTCTACGCAGCTCGTAGCTGCTACACAGAAAGGACGAGCGAGGCGCCACGAGGGAGAGCCGCACTGGTAAAGGGCTGCGCTACAATCGGGGAAAACGTGGATTAGGAGACTTGTCTTTACAGCTATTTGCGAGGAGCACTTTATTTACCTGTTGCTAGAGTCTGAGATGCACGGCAAATGCACAAAGGCTCATTAAAGTGGAGCGATGTTCCCCCAGCGATGGAACTACAGGAGAAAAGCACTAGTAAGGCACGAGGATCAATGAATGAACAAATGGGAAGGAGTATCGGGCGTTCATTAACCTGTCACACAGATGAAGGCGTACACAGCGTGCAGAGAAAAGTTTGGAGCGAGAGACTGCAAAAGCAGTGCAACGGCGACGCGCAGCAACGGCACTAAAAGAAGACAAGGATCGCATAAATTTGAATATTGGATGTCTAAAAGCTAAAAGATTGGAATTTACCTGTAGATGGACGAAGGAGCGGCCACACAAGAGGCCCGGAAACGAACAGGCAAAGAGGATTTTAATGAGATGGGAGCGCTTAAATAGTCAACCAGCTCAGCACTGCGGGGCGCAGGTAAGAACACACCCCCACACACTGACGCTCAATACCCTATTGCCACATATGGCCATACAAGCCCACTCAGAATAGGACACAAGTCAAGTTTTAATGTTTTGTATCTGTGTTTTTTTTTTTCCTGTTTGTGTTAAAGTCTTGTGCTCCTGAAACCAACTGAGTCTCTCCTTTCCCTTGGTATTCGCGGATAATTAGATTCATGAGTTCGAGGTCACATGTCCAGCGTGTCGTCTCTGCGTAACGTCGAATGAAGTGACAGAAGAGCTCACCTCAGCAGCGCAGACGGGAAATGACCCGCGTCGTGTTAAAAATACAACAGTGCCTTGCCGGTTTTAGGGCGATGTGTCATGGATTTACTGTGGCTGCACTCACATGAGCTTTGGCCCTGGTCGCTGTCTGCCTCAGCAAAAGACACAGAGACACATTAACAAGAGGAAGTGCAGGAGCAAAGGTGGCACGATTCAGCAAAAAGACGAAATATTAAGTCTTATGTAAAAGTTTCCAGGTTTAAAAGGTCATAAACTAATTCTTCATTCTCTCTGCTGTGCTAGAGTTTTTAATCCTTCAAACACAATCAAAAACACAACTGGAGTTCTGTCTGTGAGATATTATTCCTTCCCCTCTGAGCATCAGAAAAACACTGATCTGAATTTTCCAGATTTGTGATTTCCATTAGCTCAGCTTAGGGTCCTATGCTGTTTCCACTGCACAAAAGCAACTCGTTCTGCCGAGCTTGATGGGTTCGAAGTGAGTCATGGATGGTGGACCCTGGTGCAGACCTCCCACGGCTCACTTCGGTCCCCTTTTTAAGCTCAGCGATTGAACAAGAGAAAACACAGACAGAAAAGAGCACACACACACGCACGCTCTGCAAACACCAAAATACATTTTGCTGTGTTGTAGGGATGGAACAATTCACTTAAGTCACGATTCGATTAAATTTTCGATTTTGTTCGATTCGATCTTAGTTTATCTATATTAACTTTTTTTTTTCTTAAGACACAAAATAAACCATTATACATGACATTTAAAACAAAGCCACTGTTGTTAAAGCTTAGAACTAGTGTTTTTCTTTCAACATTCAAACAGTAAACAGTCATATTTAGTGTCCATATTTAGAGTCGTTAACCCATCAGTTGTTAACTCAACATAATAAAGCACATTCAGTCAGATCTGGCACAAGTTCAGGCTTTGTTTTCTTCAAACATTGTGACTATTTTTGTATTATTATTTGTATTATACAAATACAGAGTGTGTGTTTATGTCAGTGACTGCATGAAAAAACTGATCGATTCTGGCCTTACGATTCGATTTCTGCGAACTTCGATCGATTTTCGATCGATTTTCCATCCCTACTAGGGATGGGACAATTCACTTAAGTCACGATTCGATTCAGTTTTTGATTTTGCCAGCCACGATTTTCAGTTTCAAATATTTTTATGGAAGCATTCAGGAGTATTCATATGTTCCACAAGGCATATATGCTTTTTTATATTATACAAAACAAAACAAAACAAAAAATAATAATAATAATTAAAGCCGCTAAAGCGGCGATGATAGCTCTCGCCAGCCGCGCGACCCGCCCTGCACGCAGCCGCCTCGACCTGCAACTTCCCAACATTGCATTTTCCTCTCCAGACCACTGCCCGGGCTCCTACTCTCCCCATTTCAAAAGTGCCAAAGCATGTGAATGGCAAAATGGATAGTCTCTGGTAGTTTTTGCGTTCCTATAGGTGGCGCTGTAACCCAGACCATTGCGTTAGACATAGTTTTGTGACCAGGACCATCCACTCTATTAGTGATTCAAATTCCAAGTCAATCCAACAAAGCGTGTGTGTGCTAGTGATTTTTTCGGGGTATTTTTGAGCATTCATTGCGCCCCTGCTGGCCAAGTATTGAAAATGCACCATACCTGTAATGTAATATTTTGCATCTTCTCAGACATAGGATTTATTGTGTAAGTTTGGTAAAAATCGCACAATGTTGACATTTGAGGTGAATGGTAGGGGGCGCTATAGAGTGGAGTCTTCATATAAAAGCGAATCCATAATGTTTAGTCCAGGATCAACAATAGTGACTGAAGTCTGAGCTCTGTAGGTCAGAGCTTGGGCCGTGACAGGTGTTCAAAGAAACAGGAAACGAAGGTGTTTTTCGCCGGCCTGCTGCATGAAAACGGTGAGGAGTATCCAAAAAAATTGGATGATTATTGAATTTCAATGCCTCTAGATGCAGCAGGTCAAGTCTGAGCTCACTGGGCCCAAAAACCTAGGACTAGTTCGTTAAAATAAAAACGAAATCACAGTGGCGGCTGATTTTAGATTCAAAATGGCCGACTTCCTGTGTGACGTGGAGGCATTGCACCAATTATGTTTTATGTTTGTCTTCATCAGCTCTGTCACTGTGGTAATGTCATTGGTCCTACTACAAAGTAAACTTGTCCCAGTCTCCATTGGATTTTTACAGAAGGTGGCGCCGTCGAGCTGTTTGGTAAAAGTGTGTAAAATACAGTTATGAATCTGATATTTACATTATTATATTGAATTCGGCCAACTTTGGTGTGAGTCTGTCACTGTTTAGTGACTTTTTATCTCACATTTGTGAAATAAGAGTCTCAGTGTCATTGACAATGTATAGGAGCTTTGGAGGCTCCTGGAGACAAAACTGTACAAATAGAGCATAGGTCTGATTGACTTTTATGATCAGGGCACATTAAGGATTAATGTGCAAAGTTTCACAAATAAAAGTCAAAGTAATTTCCTATCCCCATTGTAATGTTTGTGCATGTCTATAGGTGGCGCTATATGCCCGACCGTTATGTTATACATATGTTTGTAACCGGGGTCATCCACTATAAGTGATTCAAGTTTCAAGTCAATCTGACAGAGGACGTGCGTGTTTAGATTTTAATGTCTTTTTTTTGAGCATTCATTGCGCCCCTGCTGACCAAGTTTTGAAAATGCACCATAGCGATAATGTAATTTTATGCTTCTTATCAGGCATAGAATTTTTGGGCAAAGTTTCATGAAAATCGCACAAAGTTGACATTCAGGGTATAGGTAGGGGGCGCTATAGAGTGGAGTCTTCCTACAAAAGTGAATCCATAATGTTTAGTCCAGGATCACACAATAGTGACTGAAGTCTGAGCTCTGTAGGTCAGAGCCTGTGGCCGTGACAGGTGATCAAAGAAACAGGAAACGAAGGTGTTTTTCGCCGGCGTACTGCGGAAAACGGTGAGGAGTATCCAAAAAATTGGATGATTATTGAACTTCAATGCTCTAGATGCAGCAGGTCAAGTCTGAGCTCACTGGGCCCAAAAACCTAGGACTAGTTCGTTAAATAAAAAACGAAATCTAACTGGCGTCGCTGATTAAATCCAATATGGCCGACTTCCTGTGCATCATAGAGCAGTGCCGCCAAGTCAACTTTAGTCTTGTCTCATGGAGCTCTATCACTGTTCTGAGTTTCATGAGTCTAGGCCAAAATTTACCTGTTTCCTCTGCCATAGGGGTCCGATTCTAGGCGGCGCTGTCGAGTCGGTTTGGGTTCGACATTCTTGCGATGTCGAAATTATCGAATTTTTCGCCGGTCCGGTCGCGACGATGTACGTTGTACATACTTTTTCAGGGGGTCCAAGGGGTCAAAAACGCGATTGTTTAGGCAGAAAAAAAAAAATAATAATAATAAATAAGAAACCAGCGTAGAACAATAGCTCTCGCCAGATTAATCTGGCTCGAGCTAATAATAAATAATAAAAAAAATAATAATAGAAACAAAAATAAAAACAATAAAAATAATTACTTAATTAAAATTATATGTACATACACGCGCGTACAAAATTGTGTTCAAAACAAAAATATATTCAGTAAAAAAAAAAAAAACTAAGAAAGAATAATGACAATAAATAAACAAAATAAATAATGTATACAAACACAAAAAACAAATACTGATTGCAGTTGAGTAATGTCTTATGGCATAAAAAAAGAAAAACATGAACACGCAACCCTACCTTAAACACAACCCACCCCCTACCCGCCTGTCTGCACATATTAAGCATCTCCAAGAAAAGATATAAAGGGTTGCCAGATCTTGTCAAAATTATCCGTATTGTCATAAATGGCAAATCTTATTCTCTCAAGATGAAGTGTATTGTAAGTTCTTGTTATCCACATTTTTACAGAAGGAGTGGTCTTTGCCTTTCCAAAGCTGCAGAATAAGTTTCTTTGCAATAATCAGTGCATATGATATAAAACAACGCTGTGCACGTCCCATGTTTTTTAACTCAGAAGAGATTCCAAAAACAATAAAGGTTGGATTTGGTTTATTTTAAATTTCAAAATATCAGACAGGTACCTAAAAATGTCAACCCAAAAAGTCTGAAGTTTGGGCACAAAGCATAACTGTGCAGTAAAGTACCTCGCTCTAACATACATTTTTCACACATAGGTGAGCTTTCTGGATAAATCTTATTAATTTCTCTCTAGAGTAGTGCAGTCTGTGCACTATTTTGTATGTATTAGGCAATGGCGTGCATTTATTGAAGTGCTTCCTATCTTAAGTAAAGCCTGTTGCCAGATGTCATCAGGTAAAGGAGCACCAAGTTCTTTTTCCCACTCACTCTTTATGTGAGCAGTAGAAGGGTTACTCATTTCTTGCAGTACATTATAGATGGTTGCAATTCTTTGTTCTGGGCCAGGACTTTCTATTAGACATTTATCCAGAAAGTTTGGTGCAACATTTTGAAATTGAGGTAGGAGTGTCCTAACATAGTTCCGTATTTGCAAGTATCTAAAAAAAATGACTTGGTAATCCATACTTAACCTGTATCTGTTGAAATGTCATGAAAGTATCATTTAAGTATAGGTCTTGATGGCACATATTTCCTGATTCTCTCCATAAATTAAAGGCTCCATCTGTGCAGGATGGAGGGAACGAGGGGTTAGAAGCAATAGGCAAACATTAAAGAACATGTTTTAAGTTTGAAATTCTTGAGTATCTGTTCCAGATGTTTATCATGCTACGAATTATAGGGTTATTTTGTGTAATGTGCACTTGTCAATGGAGTAGCGAAAGTAATATTGCACTGATAGAATAAGGATGGCATTCCTCGCGCTCCATCTGCAGCCCCTTAGGAAGTAAGCTTGTCTCATCAAGTAAAAAGGAAATTGTTTTAATAGTTGAAGCCCAATAATAGTGCATAAAATTAGGCAGTGATAGTCCTCCAGAAGATTTGTGTTTGATAAGGTGAGCTTTCTTGATTCTGTGAGATTTGTAATTCATATAAATGGCAAAATAATTGGCATCCAACTTTTTGAAAAAAGATTTAGCCAAAAATACAGGAATATTTTGAATGAGATATAAAAATTGCGGGAGAAACACCATCTTTATTGCATTCACTCTACCAATGGAGTGAAATGGGGAGGTGTCTTCCAATATTGAATATTATTCTGCAGCTTTTCCAAAAAGTGGGGGTAAAATTTTCTTGTGAAAAGAGAGCTATATGTTTCCTACTTGTCACTAGTACATGGACCCAACAATGGTATGTAATTTATTGTCTCTGAGGTTACTTTACATGGCACGTCGATTGAGACGCCATTCCATGCTATTTTCTACACAATGAAATTGCCAGAATTTGTAGCTGTATTGCGCTCCTAACACATTTTAGCCTACCAGTTACATATTAGACTATCTGACAAATCCAGATGATCCCAAGTGATTTCAGTGACACTGTAGGTCCAGAAAGAATAGCTGGATATCATATAGCGCATGTCTGCGCTGCTTGTGTCACATACCAACAAGATAAATACATCAGCGCCTAACCAGCGAATATCTATGTTGTGCAGGTAATCATACGCCGTATATGGTAATCCATGCGTTATTTGGAGGATAGCTGTGAATCTATAATTCGTTTCGGGGACTAAAAGAGGTTCACACGTTGCATTAGGCGAGAACAATTACAAGGACTCAATACACATCCCCTGCTTCGTGCCTCTGCAGAGTTTAAACTGGGAAGATAGTGTCTGGTTTGTAAGTATTTTAGCAGAGGAGTCTTTGTATAGCACTTTAATCCAGGAAAAAAGTGTTGTCCCAATTGAAACTTTTCCAATACAGCGAAGAGATAAGGCCATTCGACTTGGACAAATGCCTTTTCGGCATCTAAACTGAGTATTACTAAGTCTTGCTGAATATTGGGTGAGTAAATTATATTGAATAAGCGCTGAGATTATTGAAAGAGCATCTATTAGGAACAAAGCCTGTCTGATCAGAGTCAACTAGCTTACACATCACTGTGCTGAGCCTTTTTGCCAGGATTTTAGCCAGTATCTTTTGGTCTGAATTCAATAAAGAAATTGGTCTGTATGAAGCTACTATGTTCTAGGTCTTTACCTTTCTTAGGAAGTACTGTAATAATTGCTTCATTAAGAGTTTGGTGGTAGGTGACCGTCTTCATAGGCTTTGTTATACATTTTCAAAAGGTAAGGTGTTAGTTTGAACTTAAGATGTTTATAGAACTCATTGCCTAGTCCATCTGGACCTGGGCTTTTTCCATTTTTCAACAGACCAATGGCTTGGGTAATCTCTCCGCATGTGATATTGGAATTGAGGACTTTACGATCCAGCTGATCAAGCACGGGCAAATTGCATTTATCTAAAAATGTTTGCATGTCATTAGGTCCTGCAGTGGTACATGATGTGTAAAGTGACTTATAAAATTGTTTAAAACAATGATTTATATCTTTATGGGAAGTCAATAAGGCGCCACTGCTTGACCTAATTTTGTGAATTGTTCTATCACTTTCCAATTTCTTTAACTGTCTTGCCAAAAGTTTTTGAGGTTTGTCACCAAATTCAAAATATTTTTGTTTCATGTAGGTAAAAGCTCTGCTAATATTGGCAGATAATAATTGATTAAGTTTATATTTTAATGCACAAATAGAATTGTATTTATCCCGGGAGGGTAACTGTGCATTTTCTGCTTCTAGTTTCGCTATCTGCTGTTCTAATTGGTTTTGTTCAGCCTTATTCAGTTTTCTTTGAGAAGCTTGAAATGATATGATACAGCCCCTAATGTATGCCTTATAAGTTTCCCACAGTAAGGTTGGGGAAGTATCAGTCAGATCGTTGGTATCGAAAAATAAATTAGTTTGTGTATTTAGATACTGTTGAAATTTTACATTATTCAAAGTTGAGGGTCAAATCTCCAGTTTCTCTCTGATTTATTTGGGTTACTCGACTGTAATGTAAATGTAACTGGACAGTGGTCAGATATGATTATATTATGATATTTGCAGAGCAAACAAGAGCAGCATTTTCCTATCAACCATAAAATAATCGATTCTTGAGTAAACGTTGTGTACAGGAGAGTGAAATGAATATTCTCTTCCTGTTGGGTTTAGAGTTCGCCATACATCACACATGTTTGAGTTTGCCATGAATGCTTTTATGAGATTGCTTGCTTTAGAATATGATATTTTACGGGTATGTGATTTATCTAAATATGGATCCAGAGCTAAATTTAGGTCACCTCCTATAATTAAATTTGCATTAGGAATATCAGGAATTAAACTAAAAATCTTTCTGTAAAATACAGAATCATCAAAATTGGGGCCGTATATATTCATTAGAATAATAGGGTTGCCATGTAACTCCCCAGTAACCAATACATATCTCCCATTTTTGTCAGCTATGGTGAAATCTGCTTAAAGGCCACTCCCTTCTTAATAAGAATGGCTACCCTCTGGCTTAGCTGAAAATGTTGAATGGTATATTTGATTGATCCATCTACACCTTAGTTTATTTGTGCAGCATTTTAAGTGCGTCTCTTGAAGAAACATGACGTCTGCTTTAAGACTTTTAAGGTGGGATAGAACTTTTCCCTCTTTATGGGCTCGTTCACTCCTTTCACATTCCAAGAACAAAATGTCACATTGCCCCTCCTCTCACTTACATCTTGACTTTGCATAGACATGTTTTAACATTGTTCTTAATTTAATTATTTGTGCAGCCACCCCCCCTCCCCATCTGTAAACTCCCACTGAACTAAAAACAAAGGAACAACTAACTCTTAAACATTGCATCCTAAAGAAATAGATATTAGCTATCCCTAAAACTTCTGGGTACTTTATCTACACTTCCTAACACCTCAGAAACTCCGCAGCTTATTATTTACAATATAAAACAAAGCAAGCAATATTTGCTGTGTGTACTTGAAATAAAGAATGTGTAAATGAAAAGCAAAATTAAAAGTAAAAAATTGCACTACGAGTATTATAAACCATGAATAGACAATACTTTAACCAGTCTTTGGCAGATATTTTAAGACAAATACTTGTTGCTGTAACCTCTGTATCCACCGCGGTTTCTCTCCTCTTGTGGCTGTCAACCAGATCCAAATCGTTCTTGTGCGTAGCGGCGTGCTTCGTTGGGATCGGTGAACACAGCTTCAGATCCGTTGTGAGTCACTCGGAGCTTGGCAGGGTACAAAAGTCCGAATCTGACTCCTGGTTTGTCTCGTAGCAGATTCCTGGCGGGGGTGAAAGCAGCACGGCGTTTGACCACAGCTTGTGGTAAATCTCGAAATATCACAATGCGGTCTTCTCCAAACATCACATTCTTTTTCACCGAGGATTTCGCAGTATCTCGTCCAGCGTGTGGCAGTAGTGAACTCGAGCAATCAGGTGCCTGGGCGGCTCGTCATCTCCAGGGCGCACTCGTAGAGCTCGGTGGGCACGGTCCAGCAGTGGAGTGTCATCTAGCGCCAGGGTCGTCTTAAGCAGTTGTGCCACAAAATCACTCACACGCTGCCCGTATTCTTTGCCTTCTTTCACACCGGCTATCCTTATATTTTGTCTTTTGGAGCGGCCCTCTAGGTCCACGCACTTCTCTGAGAGTTGCTCCACTTGCTTCGTGAGTTGTTTGACTTGGGTCTGCAGGTCAGCAACTGTGTTGTTCGCGCTCTCCGCTGAATCCGCCATTTCCTTCAGCTTGTCATCGTGACGATCAAATTTCTTTCTCAGCACGGAGATGGCAGCTTCATTTTCAGATCGTAATGTGGCAATTTCACCTCTGAGAGTACTGCAAATGTCAGACGTTGCCTTGGTCAGATCCGCCCTCAGCTCTGCTATCGCGGCTAGCACTTCTCGGTTGCCTGCATGTTGGTGCTCGGCCTCGCCGACGGTGATTTCCGTGCGTTCACCTGAGTTGGCTTTTTTCGGTGGCATTTTCGAATTCTGGGTAATGTCTTTTGTTGCAATTGCAGTTTCGACACAAAAATTGTCGCTTACTACGTCCTTTGTCGGAATTTTCCACAATTAGCTGCGGAGCAACAGCTAACACGTCTTCACTCTAGCATGGGCGGATCCGGAAGTCGCAGCCACGATTTTCAATTTTGTTCGATTTTGTTAATCTATATTAACTTTTTTTTTTTTCTTAAGACACAAAATAAACCATAATACATGACATTTAAAACAAAGCCACTGTTGTTAGAGCTTAGAACGAATGTTTTTTTTTTTAATCAACATTCAACATTCAGTCATATTTAGTGTCCATATTTAGAGTCGTTAACCCATCAGTTGTTAACTCAACATAATAAAGCACATTCAGTCAGATCTGGCACAAGTTCAGACTTTGTGTCTTCAAACACTGTGACTATTTTTGTATTATTGTGTGTATTATACAAATACAGAGGGTGTGTTTAGGTCAGTGGCTGTATGAAAAAACTGATCGATTCTGGCCTTACGATTCGATTTCTGCGAACTTCGATCGATTTTCGATATTTTCGATCGATTTTCCATCCCTACTGCGTTGACATACCTCCTTTTGACAGATACAGATGGACCAAAGAACAGATACATCCAGCTCCTCTGATGATTCTTTGGTCCATCAGATGGACCAAAGAATCATCAGAGGAGCTGTCTGCACCAGGAGCAGAGTCACCTGCAGCCACAGGACACCAGCCCAGGGTCGAGAGAAGATATAAGGTCGAGACCAAACCTCCAGGGCCCACGAGCTAGAGCCCAGCAGCCGCAGCCAACCACAGCTCCTGGTGCAGAGGCTCCTCAGAGGAAACACTGGAGAACCTAAAAGTGATGAAGAAATTAAGATAAGTAAAAGCTAAACACGAGTTTGCTAAGAACTGAACTGTAATATGTAATTGGTAAAAGTCTTTTAACAAAAGTATGGCATAAATAGTAAAAATAAAACCTACAATAAAATAAGTAGAATGAACCAAACACTGTTTTGATTCTGTGACAAAACACCAGTGATAAAACTTTATTTGTTGCTGCAATAGGCTTAGCAAATTCAAGCTAGTGCGTTAGTGTCAGCTGTTTCCTGTTTGTAGAGGCAAAACACTGTAAAAACTTAAATCCTGTGCATGTGTCAAGAACATCAAGTACAAGAGTAGTGAGTGCTACTGAGTCGACAAGAGTATGTAACAACAGGTCCTCATCAAACATAGAAATATTACTTACAAAATTAGCACAGGAGCCATTTAAAGTTTAAAAGTCCAAATAGACAGGCACGAAAAGGGCAAACGTTTGAGGCTCTCTGATGTGTTAAAAGAAGGGGACGTCTACGCGTTTCGACCTAAAAGGTTTTCTTCAGGGCATAGTGTTGAATTTGAATTGAATAAAAAGCTTAAAATGCATAATAGAGTCGCAGTGGCTTTGCAGAAAAATGAAATAAAGACAAAAAGGTGACATTAACTGAGAGAAGTTTCTTGTTTACACCAGCCTGACCTCCATGTCACAAACACAAACATAGAATCACTGTTTTTGTGAATCATTCTTTTTGTGAATACCAGGAAGAAAAAGTACATTCAGGTACAATTTAGATTTTATTTATTTAAGAAATCACGTTAATGTGTGAGTGACGTCAGCTGCTCACATAACAAACAAACCCTCAGAACCTGGACCTGCAGTAGAAACGCTCACCATAATTAACATAAGTGGTCCAACCGCTCCAAAGTGAACCAGTCTGAAGGATTCAGGCTATCAAACACATGGGTAGGTAAACAAGAGGCCTGTTCTAAAGCATATTGTTGTTTTAACTTTCTATTGTTGCTGTTCCACATCAGAAGTACACAGTTTAGATTATTGTTTTTTTTATACATAAACATTATTGTAATTTATTTTCTCAATAAAACTTAACTTTATATTTTACTGTACGTACTGAATAATAACAATTTCCTCTTATCCATAAAGTGTTCCTCTGATTGTGTCACGTGACTGATTGTGTCGTTTGGAGCTGTGACTGTGACCCGGACGCTGCTGGATAAGTTTGAGGAATGTGGGGCTTGTCTCACAGCTCTGCCTCTGTCTGAACACACAGCAACAGGACAGTTTGTCAAAGAGAGCCCTGTCACTCCAGCGCTGTGAACCAGACTGTCAGAGAACCACACACCATTATTACACAATACACTTACTGCTACATCAAGACACTTTATGTGCTCTGTTCACGACGTCACAATATTCTGTTGGTCACTGATGTTTAAAGTGAAGCCACCACCTAAACTCCTCCCACATTTCAAACTAAACCTTTAGCTGGAAAAGCATGAGGAGAAGGTGAAAGGAGGGCTGAGGGTGGAGAGCAGCAGTGTGATTGGTTTGTGATCAGCACGCAGTATTGAGTGGACAAATCAGTGCAGGTGTAGATACAAAGAGTCTAGACATGACACCAGCCACAAGAGGTTTGTGACTGTTTTCACTTGAAACTTTGCACAGTTTGAACTAAAATTGTCAAAATAAATAAGATCCAGAATAAGAAAAGTGTTTAATGCTATTTAATCATCATATGCACAGTTTAACATTTCAAATTAACATTGTGTGTGTGGCTTTTCTATAAAAGTGGCTTCTCAATTAAAGTGCCTCTGACAGGTTGAACTCATTTCACTAAAACAAAGTCAAGACCATTACATTCAAGATTTCACTCAACATTTTGCAAAGTTCATCCCAGTTTAGCCATTTTTAGGGTTAAAAATTGACTTCCTGTTCATAGGTGATGACATCACGCTAGGGAGTTGCCTAGCAACCATGTCATAAATTGGGCCAAAACTCTTCTAATGTAACAGGTTTTAACTTCTTGAGAAAATGCATAACAACACGCTCAATTTGTTAAATTTATGTTTATAGAGTCATTAAAACATGTTTAATGCGAGACAAATGCCAAAAATTGGACAGTTTTGTTTTGTTTATGTTCATGAATGGCATTTTTATTTGTTTTTGAAAAAGTTAAACAAAATCAAATTGAAAATTGAGATCGATCAATATGAAGAAAAAAATTGTGATTTAAATTTTTCCCAGATCGTCCAGCTCTACTGTGACGTCACCTGCATAACCTCTATTATCAGAAATCATTTTGTTACTTACTTCCAACACCAAACAGTAGCTGTAGTGGTCATTATAAAGGCAAGATGAGAACGGTACAAAGAAAACTTTTTTTAAATTAAAACCTATGACTGTGAACAAGAATATTTTAATAAAGCACATGTATGAGAAAGTGTCAAACTGTCATCTACACTGGAGGCAAAAAGAGAAACATCGCCCTCCAGCGGTCTAAAGTTACACTACTGCTGTATGTACTTTTTACAATATATCATTGCATACAAATCTTGGTAACAGTGTTAAAACTTAAACTCAGTTCTGTACATTAAAAATTGTAAATATATTTTTAGTTGAAACATGAAACACAAGTTAAATGGCATCTTCCAAGTTGACAACCTAAAAGAAAAAAAAATAGGACAATCTATCTCGCTCCAACTGAACCTCGAGAACTAAATGTGGCTTTGTGTGCTTTACCTTTCCGTCGCTGTCACGTCCGAAGTTTTGGAGCTGGTAAACTTTGACCTCTCCGCTGGAGTCTCCCACAACGACGGTGTCTGCGACCGGAGAAAACTGCACTGACGTCAGCTCCTTGTGTCTAGAGCTCAGCACCTCCGTCGGGTTCAGGCTGCAAGTGTGAGCATAAAGAAATATCAAAGCATTATTTTCACACAAGTAACATCTGAAGGCACCATCGACCTGACCCTCCTCATCACAAGCACTCCACCACCAACCTGATGCTCTTGAGGGACAGATTGTTTGGAGAGCCACGGTGTTTGGGCCGGTTAGTTGCACAAGATGTCAGCTCTTTTGACAAAATTTGGGGTTGTTCAAAATATCTACAGTACAAGATCTGAACCCTAACCCTATGTTAATAAAGCTAATGTTATTGCTTATGTTAGATATATTGCTCTAATTCTAAACCAGAATTAAACAAGGACTAGAGCAGTCTAACCAAGTCTGAACCTGAAGAAAGCCAGGTTCAAATCAAGAATTGCACCAAGAAAAAAAGAAGTCAGGTCTAAGGTACTGTATTAACCCAAAGCTAAGCTGCAAAAAAGAGAAAATTTAGCATAGTTGAAATATTAGGAAGATTAGTAGGGGCCAGATCAGATCTTTGGAGGGCCGATTTGACTGCTGGGCATGTTAAAATGACATCTCTGACAGCGTTAGGTCTGCCTACAGGAGGAGGTGGACCGGCTGGAGGATGTTGTATTTCCTGCTGCAGCCGAAGAAAGCTAGGCTGCCAGTCCACATGATGGTGCAGTTCTACACAACCATTGTTTTTAATAAAGCCAGACAATGTCCCAAAGGTCTTTTGATCTCTTTTGGATAAATTTTCTGAGCAAATTGCTACTATTATATACTGTAAAATAGCCAGGCTGGCACCACCTAGTGCCTCCACTCAACTTAATTTCACTCCAGTCAGGTATGGGTTCCCAAAAAGCAGGAAGTATGATTGTCCAATCAGCGAGAAGGATCAAAGTGGTGCATTAGCAAGAACCAATCTGAGTTGAGACAGCAGACTGAGTATGTTCTCTTCCTTTGATCTTGTGTCAAATATTAACTTTACAGACACACATGTTTATGCTCTACTTCCTGGACTACAAAAAGACAAAAAAGCAGTGATTGGTTCAATAAAAAAAAGTCCCCGCCTCCTGTGAAGCGAACTAGCCCCAATCACTGCGGTTACATGATCAGGGAAATCAGACTAGTCTAGAAAACCGGACTTGGTTTTCCCCTCAAACCGGTTGGACCAGTTTTGCTCCTGTTTACATGCACAAGAGTAAACTGATTACCCTGGAGAGACATGTCAGATTCACTACTGCATGAATGAGGTGTAATTTGTTGAACTACTTTAACATTGTTAATGTTGCTTATTTTTATTAACTGTTTGTAATACTGTCTGTTAAATGACACACAGTTTTATCTGGAACATGACTGTTTTAAACATGTAGAACAGTGTTAAATGTGAGATTTTCTGAGCCACTTTGTGCAAGACACTATATAGTTCTAAAATTCTTAATTTATTGTTGGAATGTGCAGTGGTCATGGGTTGTGAGCATGCTCAGTTGCATTTCCAGCTGCAGACCGACCGAGAAACTGTCTGTTTACATGAGTCTGAAATCAGACTACAATTGGTCGGGACCACATGCGCCAACTGGTTTTCTGAAAACCGGTTTACAGCTCCTCAATAGGCCCGGGTTTACATGGAAAACACTTTCCAGTTTCCCTGGCCTCTATGTAAACGCCCTGAATGATGGATGTCAGACGGTTTCCACAAAGTGAAATGAAACTGGCTGATGCATCAGGCAAGTAAAATAGAGCTGGGACAATATATCGCTTTGCAGTATTAATTCTGAGTATCATTAGTAAATCATGTATCACAATAAATAAGCTCTTGTCTGTGAAAAACTGCAGTGCTCCTCTACTCTAAATTGTAAAATGAGTTTTTATCATGTGGTTTTATGTCACAAGTTTGTGACTCCGTTACTAATGCTGTTGGCATCAGTATTGTTCAGACCTGCTTTGATGCTGATGACACAAATAGGAAACATTTATAATTATTTATTACAACTAAGTAAATGTGTGAATTATTTGCATTTGCGCTTTCATAAACAACAGATTGATTAACATTTTGTTTGGCATTTTTGTAGAATATAAGTTTCTCTTTAGAAACTTTTAATGGAAGAGAAACTTTTAAGAGCCCGGTTTGCTTTGGCCTTTGTGAAGACATAAAAATCTCAGACTGACACGCAGGATTTATAAATATATTAGTAAAATTGTATCACTATATACTGAATATCACAATGTATCAAAACTGTATAATATATAAAACTCTATAACTCTGTAACTCACATGCTGTTGTTTAGGTCCCATATTTCCAGCTGTTCTGCCTTTAGAACAGCAAACACCGTCGGCCATTTCGTGGACCAGCGGACCCCATAGACTGCATTCTGAGAGAGGTGAACCCTAAGATAGGACTTGGACTGTCCCGCCTCCACAGCTGCACCGTCCAATCAGAAGAGCCGCTGAGGAATAGGTCTGGAGAGAAGGGAGACCACTCGATACCGTTCACCGCGTGCTGCGCATCAAACAGACGACAGTTATTAACATTCATTTATTTAACAAGACAATGTCAGTTACATACTGGAAGCAGGCAAAGATGCTTGAAATATTTTTTCAGTCACAATGAACGTAACCAATCCCTATTTACTGATTTAAAGATTAGTTTAAAGGTGGGATAGGTGATTTTGACACTGCGAACACAATTTAGGTTTTAATTCTGACAACTTTCTCTCATAAATCCTTCAACACATTGTTATTATCAATATGTATTAAGTTGTGGTCCAATTTTGACTTATAAAACTCTTTTTTCTCTTTTAAAGTGAAACTGGAGAGGACCACCCAAGCCAGCCAATCAGAGCGCTGCATTTTGCTCCTGATTAAAACAAAATCTTTGATTCAGAGAGTACTCAGTAATCATTTTTTTTCACAAAGTGCTGCATTTATCATAGACTTTTTGGTGGAAAACACAAAGTTTACTAATTTACAACTAAAAAAGTTAGCTACCCCAACTTTAAAGATGCATTATGAAGAACTAATTACTTTAGGAATGTTCCAAAGTAAAACATTACACATATTTAAATGTATTTGATAAGTTATAGAGTAATTTTATTCAACATTGCTGGGAAAACTGCAATATCTCCATAGATCTGACCTGTACAACTTCTCTCAATGCATATAGTAAGTTTGGAACATTACAACACAAATTTAAAAAAGTAGGCAGGACCTACCAGAAAAGTGCCATAGTTTCCCTTTAAAGTGTAAAGGGCAGTTTTTACAAAATTAAATAATGTTGTTTTCCAAAATAAATTGATTTGGCATTATTATTGAGCTGCGGAAAAATTTCAGCCAAAAATGTGTGCCACGGGTCAAAAAAGATGGGAAACACTGGGCTAGTCAAATCAAATCAAATCAAATCAATTTAATTTTGTATAGCCCAAAATCACAACAACATCGTCTCTGAGGACTTCCAAGATTGTTAATTTTAGCAAATATGAATAATAGGAAATCAAAATAATAACAATACACATTCAATGAAACTAGTTATTACATTGAACTTACAAAGTGCTTTTCAAATGTTTCCAGAGAATAGCGTTTGGAGCACATGTGGATGAGGCCGTCTCTGGTTCCAGCCAAATAAACCTTGAATCCTACAAGACAAAAACAAACCTAATAGTAAGGCTGGGCGTTATTGACAAAAAATGGATATCTGATCATTTTTTGCCTCGATAGATATTCAGACGATTTATCTCAAACCAACCGGAAAATGTTCAAAACTTAAATGTATTAGTGAAAGCTTAATGATCAGAAAAATTAGGCTGTAGTTGACTAAAGATATTTTTGGTCGACTTAGACTTGCTATCAATCAGTTTGTTCAGAGAAGGTTGCAGTGCCTCTAAACATCAGTGCGGCTCTTTGATATTTGATTGAGAATGAGAAACTAGACTTCAAGAACATTCTATCCTATTTACAGTACATTTTATTTTAAATTGGCAGTTGCTTAGTGCAGAGGTTCCCAAACTTTTCAAACCAGGACCCTTAAAAGCTATGCAACCAACTCGCAACCGAACACCAAAAGAAAAGTTATAACGTTTGTAATTATTTCAAGTTGGAATATCATCAAAATGTGGTCAGAATGTAATAATTTTAGTATTTTTTTTTGCTTTATGTGATCAGAATTCAACCACACATGCTGCTATCAGTCAAAAAACTGAATAAATACCAGGTCGTACTTGTAAAACTACATCTTGAAATCAACTTGTGACCCAGATTTTGCTTTGCGACCCCCACTTTGGGAACCACAGGCTTAGTTCAATCATTTCTAAATGTATTGATGGTTGGAGTTGACCTTTCTCAAAAACGCACAAGTGTGTTACATATGAAAAGAAGAATTGTGAAAATACACTTAATAAATGTTTGTTTTTTGTTATTATTAAATACAGTTGTGGCTCTTACTAACTTTGATTTGGTTTGAACTGGGCAAATGTGGCTCTTTAGCTGTTGAAGGTTGCAGACCCCTGAGTTAGTTGAATAAAAGTTCTCCATTCTCAAACTAGTGGTGAGTGTCAAAATCGACCAATAATTGACCAAAACTACCTCACAAAACACAAATCAGAGTTGATGATAAATTACAATTCAAAAAGAAAAATGCAACTAAACAAGATTTTCATGTAAAAAGAATTCTGATACATTTGCGATGTGCTTTCTAACTAACAAATACGACACAAATGAGTGATAAAGTAACTAAAATATCTCCTTTGTCTTATTTGATCATTTACAATGTGGTAACTTTCTTCATTTGTATCTTTTAACAACTATTTTTGAAGCCTTTTTTGATATAAACGATATCCTCAATATTCAATTTCTTCATATCTTCAAAGCAACTATCACAGTATTATCTAAAATTCGATATATTGCCCAGCTCTACCTAATAGCATTAATAAACAATACATAGTAGTTTATTCCGACTCACCACAGGATGGAAGTGGAAGCAGAGACCTGGAGCCACACGTCCTGCCATCACACTGCGGGTTTTCTTACTGATCACAACATCGTCTTTTTGCTGCTTTTTGCCATTTTCAGCTGAAATAAATCTTCATTCAAAAGTAAGAGACAGAAGGAAATGATTGAATGATGTTTGACTCTGCATGTTGTTGTTGTTTTGGTACCTGAGCAGCCGAGGCCTTTGGGGCTCAGGGTCCACGTCTTAATGAGTCCGTCCACAGACACGGAGATTAAAACCTGTTTGGTCCAGCTCACCTGACACACCTGCTCCAAGTGCTTCCTCGCAACCTGACTGAAAAATACACAGCAAAAGCAGAGAAAAATATATTACAGTGCAACTTCTTTGTCTGTAGTCACACAAATTATCAGAGAAAGATCTTCTCTTTTCTTTTCTAACTTTGTAATCACACTTTCTCCTCTGAATAATACAAACGACACTCTTGGTGGCGGTGTCTGCGTTTATCAAGTGATGAAAACTTTATTTGACTATAAGAAAAAATTTGAAACATTTACTCGCACCGCTTTCACAAATGACTTTTTTTAACATTATAAAAACACCAAGTGATTTTGTAACTAAGTAAGTAAGGAATAAAGCAAGTATGTAAGTAAGTATTTACTAACTAAGTAAGTAATAGAGGGATTTCGATCAACGTCACCTTCCGCCCTATGTTATGCAGAAAGAGCCGCTCTCTGTCTGATTAGCTGGGGAAACTTCATTGAATAAAAACTATTTCGATTAGGTATGAACCGACATCTGTCTCCTGAAGCTTAGACAGTGTTTTCTCAGTTTTTCCACCTGAATGTAACTTCTAAGGGTCGTAATGTCGAATTTCATTCACAAATGTTGACTTAGCAGCATAACTGTTGTTTTCACACAAAGATAAACTCTTATTTAGCTGACAACGGCTTTTTCGACTTATATCCACTGTTTGTGTCTATGAACGGCGGCTTTTTCTGCAGGTCAGGTGCGCGCATCGCCATGTGATAAACAAAAATCTCTCTATAACGCAAGTACTGTATGTAAGTAACCAAGTAAGCAATAGTAATAAATAAATAAATAAATAAGTAAAAAAGCAAGTAAATAAGTAAGTAATAACAAGTATGTAAATAAATAAATAAATAACTACGCAAAATGTAAGTAGATAAATAAGTAATAACGCATGTAAATAAATAAGTAAGTAAATAAGCAAGTAAGTAAAAAAACAAGTAATAATAAACGAATGCAAGTAAGTAAATGAGTAAGAAAGTAAGCAAGCAAATAAGTAAGTAAATAAATAAAGCAAGTAAATAAGTAAAAACGCAAGTAAGTAAGTAGTTTTGTTTAAAGGTGCACTGTGTAACTTTCTGGAGGTGAAAGTCAACATCACAATTTAATTCAAATAGAAGATAAAATCATTCTTTAGAACATTCTTATTGGGAATAAATAGTTTTTAAGTCATAATGTGAGAAAATATAGCTAAATGAGCTGCTTTTCCATAGAAATACACAGCAGGAGGCCCTCCTCTTGTCCAATAATGGTTCATTTTGGGCCATGCAAGCCGCTCAGAGTAAAGTTACACAATTTATCATTTATTTTATGTCACAAAGACATCTAAACTAGAAAACATGCTTTTATTCAAGTTTATTTTTTTACCAAAAAGTTGCACAGTGCACCTTTAATCACAGAAAGTTAGGAAGTTGAGTGTGTGATCCTAAAGCCTGTGAGAGTGTGTGAGAAAAGCAGAAATGCTGTTGTAGTTTTCTGCTTTTCTGCCACTCTTTCTTAATACAATATTTGTTTATTTTTTGAAGCAAGAATATCATTTTCCACTTGGGATAACTTGTAAAAACCCTTTAGAGATGGTGAGTGTTTGGTCGGTCTGTTCTTACGCGCTGCTGGCCACACAGCGCCTGCTCCGGCGTTATAAATGGCCACAGTGCCGTCCATCATCCCGACTCCTAAATGAGCCGACTGGTTTGGAGAGAAGTCCAGAGTGGTCACTGCGCTGCGGGTGTAGATGACCCGCTCCGGCCACTGGAGGGCAGAACAACACACAAGATCTGGAAAAATGCAACTCTTTTATGCTTTTTTTTTGGTTAGAAGTTTTGTACCATGACGTTTTTGAGAGACCAGACGCAGATGAGTCCAGGTGTTTCCATGTTGTGAGCAGAACAGTCGTATCCAACTGCCAAAATGTCCTGAAATATAAAGCAAAATAAAGAACAAGTGTATGTAACAAGTGTGATAAACTTATATTTTTTACTCATTTGCAAACTTTGTCTTTTTACTAAAAAATGTGTTGTAAATGCAGCGCTTTGTGACAAAATCGGACTGCTGCGTACTGTTAAATAATCTCATAAATAACCAAAAGCTGACTTATGATTGGTTGTGCTTGGATGGTTCACTCGAGCTTTACTTTGGTGTTTGTAAAAAATGTTCCTAGGCAATAATTGCAGCAAAAATGCATGTCAACAAGTGAGAGCTAGCAAGTAATTGGGCAGATTTAAATAGCTTCCTCCTGGTCATCCAAGCACTAAAATGTACTGGTTTGGGCCAGTTGATATTGGTTGAAACATTGGATGACCAAATCTAGCTTTCACAGAATTAAACATTGTAAAAGTGAAGTTTTTGTATTACAACCAAACACTGCTATTTTAGCTGCCCATTATTTCCTCATCAAAAACACAGCTGGAGTCTATAAACTACATTAGATTATGATCTACACTTTGGTCTTGGAGTGAGTGAGCGTTACCGTGTTCTCTTTGTGCCAGGACAAACTGGTGACCACACAGTCTGTAGTGAGCTCACAGCTGAAGGACCAGAGCAGGGTCAGAGCTGGAGCTGGAGCCTCTGGAAGCTCCACAGAAGCAGCATCAGAACTTTTATCTTCTTGGTCGTATTCCTCCTCCTCTTTCTCCTCTTCATCCTGGTCTTCCTCTGGGAGATCATTCACTGTGTCGTACGGGTCTGACCAAATAAAAATTACTGCTATATTAGTACTAGTAGTTTATTTGCCTTCCGCTGTTTCCTACGGGTTTTTACTGGGAATGTGGTGACACATGCAATCCATAATTGAATAATTGTATTAATCTTGTAATATTAATGTAATTTATTGTCTCTCTATTGATCAAAACTAATAAAACATAAATACATCTACGCTTAGAACAATAAACACCGAGATAATATGGAGCATTCTTGGCAATATCAAGAAGGTCTCAGGATGTTCTTTCAGGCAACACATGTGGCATGCTCTCAGCATCTCTGGTGTTCCATTTTGTTAAAATAGTTTTATTATTATTAAAAACACACACTTCCAATATTATTATAACATAGCTGTAATTTATTGGCAAATAACAACTTTATCTTGTGATTTCTATTTCAAAAATTAAGGGTGTTCTGGGTAACATCATCATCAACATTGTGCCTTTAATTGTTGTCCAATTAAAAGCACAAACATGATATCAGCTGATATTGGACTGATACCATACTAAAGCTTTTATTTAATGATTGTTTTCTGGATACAGAGACTCCCAAACTTACAAATTGTAATGTAAGGTATACACCACCTGCCATCTCCAGATACTGAGCTAGACTGTGATCTCAACCTTTAGCTCAGGAGCTGCCAGTAACTCTCTGCTAAGAAGGATTTGGAGTATACATATTACTTTTTATTACCCAAATGTATGATTATAATATTGTAAATGTAACTTTTGATGCATACTTGCTTCTACTTTTAGATTAACAGCTAACCTTTCTTAAAGGCACAGAAGTTAAATTTAACTTCTTGTGATTTATTAAAGTAGTAGCTCACTGCCACCGCTCTATTGGGGAAAAGACTGGAGACTCCTGATCAAGAGAAGCTGAAGGATTTGAAAATGTTACGAGTGAAAATACGAGAATCACAAGGAGAACATGCAAACTCTGCAGAGAAAACTGATCCAGCACTTTTTGGTGCAAATAAAACATTAATTTGTGGGCAAACTGAATTCTACTTTTATTCTACAGATAAAGAAAACAAACAATTAATACATTACAGTACCTGGGAGTAAAGGCAGCTCTTTGTAGGAGGCCAGTTTGGATTGGTAGATGTTTGCCACCACGTTTCTCTCAATGACAAGGAGCGAGTGCAGAAACTCCTTTGAGCTCATCACAATCAGAGGCTGAGATACGATCTGTGAACCGTCCAGGTTAAAGTCGATTTCAGGCAGAGAGCTGCTGGAGCTGCCTACAACACACACATTGATCATGACACTGAGGCTGTGTAAACATGAGACTCATCAATCAACAATTAATCATATCTTTTTAAAAATAATATTTCACGTCATTTGTTCTGTGTTTTTATATGAATAATAGAAAAAAATACTCAGCACTGCTAAACCAGGGAATAGCCAAAAAAAATTTAAAATTTCAAGATTCAAGGTAGTTTATTTGTCAATGGAATGGAATTAAATGTTTTGGATCGGAAGAACCATTGACTTGTTAATAAAAAGCAGGAGTACTACTAGAATGCAATAATAGTACATGGTAAAAGTGTTTGCAAAAAAACAAGATAAATAAGTAAAAATGATATAATAAATATAATTCATTTCGTATTGTGTATTGTGTATTGTATTGTTTTATTTTCATTTCCCACTATTCATGTTTGCTAAACTAACAATCTTGGGAAGTCCTCAGAGGCGACTGTTGTTGTGATTTTGGGCTATACAAAAATAAATTGATTTGATGTGGTATTGCACCTAAAGTAATATTGCACCTGTATTGTGGGGCAGGTTATTGCACAATAGCATTACAGTGAGGTAGTGATTTAAATAGTACAGCAGCACTAAATATATTATTTTTATAATATGAACACAAACGTATACATGACATTAGTATTATGGACTGGAGGTTTTATTTCCTCTAATTTAGTGTCACATTGTCACATTCAAGACAAATAATACTATTTGGTCTATAAAGAAGAGAATAATTATTATTCCAACACTATTTAACTGATTTAGTGTGAGTGGGTTCTTACTTTAATACCATTACTTACTTACTTCACAAAGACTATTAGAAGCATCTGCAGTTACTATGGAAATAATGGCAGAACTTTCTTAGGAATACAGTACATTAGACAAAATGATTTAAAAATGTAAACAAAACATCCGTGGAACAGCTCAATAAACTGCTTGGTCAATATTGGTGAATGTATCCATCACTCTGTAGTGTCAGAATATGATTTAATTAACACTATTTTTGGTATTTAGCTATTTAAAATCTCTATTGGTTTAACATTAGACCAACTGAACATTCTAATGATGTATAAAGGAATTATTTTAGGCAAATTTAATTAATCAACTTTTAAGACCCTGCTAACACCCTGCTTTTGTTTACATTTTGAGCTTTTAAAGTAAAAATTCGGTTGCCTTTCTGCCCTCTGCTGTGACGTCATGTACATACTCTCTGTGCAGATGCTTCTGTGAGCGCTGACCTGAGTCTGAGGTGCTGGTGGTGTTGCTATGAGACGACCCTTTCTTCAAACTCTTAGTCTGCTCCGCCTTCTCATTCTCCAACTCAGATATAGTCAGCTCGTTCATACTGTCGTAGATTTCCCAGTTTGTCGCCAGCGTTTCTGAGTGGATCAAAAAATAATATTTCAGTCTTAAAAATGCATGTTTTTAGAAAGATCCAGAACAGAACAGAAAAATGTATTGTCATTGTCACAGACTAAAACAAAATTACGTTTGGAGTGAGCCCCTGGGCCGCTGCACTTTTTGTGCGCCGCCACTCGCTCTTCCAAACATGAAACGCAGACACACACACAACAACACATAAAAACACATACACGTGGTCATGTGATTTTTGTGAGGAGTGGGTCGGAGAAAGAAAGAAAAGAGGGGCAGCGTCATGGACAGGGGACGAGTAGGGGAGGTGCCACAGCAGAGATGTTAACAGGACAGTCCAAGATGTTTACAGAACAGTCTGTGCCAGTGACCTCCGGAGTGTATCTGAGTGTTTGAGTCTGAGAGTGTGTTTGAGCCAAAGTAAGAGACAAAACAACCTGGATGTTTACAGTTGGTGTCTCATGATCATGGACAGTCCAATGCATTAGAGATAAGAGTTTTTCTTAGGAGGATGGAAGGGAGTGGGTTGGATACATATTATAATCCATATTTAGATGATCTTAGCCATGTAGTGTTTAATTTAATTGGCACATTACATGAGTAATAAGGAAACTGACATCTTAAAGCTGAAATGCTGTGATCTACTTTGTGGTAGTTTAATTTTGCATAAAATATAAATGAATGCAGTGTTCTTCAGAAGATGTTTAAAATACAGAACAAGCAAAAAAAACAAACAAACAAAAAAAATATTTGGCTAATTAATTTGTATATCTCTGGGGAAAACCAGACACAGGTAGGTGAAGTTCTCTTTTAGGGTTTTTCCTTTAGTTCTAACGTAAACCCTACTCTACAAGTGTCAAACTTTTCATTTGGGGCTGATTCCTGAACCAGATACTTTTAGTACCTGCTTTACCCAGGGCCAAAGTAGCCGAGTAGATACTAAACTGATGAACGTCACGAACTACCTCCATGTCACAGCAATTGGCTCTGTGCACGGAACATCAGATTCCTGTTTTATTCAAAATAGCTAACTTCTGTACCTACAAGCATTTCCTGTTAGCATTAGCATTTAATATGTATCTTTCTAAACACACAAGTGTCCATGGTGAATTCTTCTTCTGATTTGTGAAGTTTTTAATGTGTTTTCTGTAACATTCACCCCAACTTATTGTCACGGTCTGATTTTCTGAGTATTTTTTAAGCTGGTGTAGTGAAATCCTCATAGATCTGAACTGAACAGGAAATGCTTGTATGCACAGAAGTAGCTATTTTGAACAAAAACAAGCCAACAGATTTCCGTGCACAGATTTCACAACTTCAACCAAATCGATTGCACGCCAGCTTATGTACAATTGAAAAAAGATGTGTCATTGTTTTATCAGAAAAGTTATTAGATCTGTATATGCTAAATTACTCACTCTACAAACAGTTTGAATTACATGGTCATGTTTTTACATTGTTTTCAGTTGGCTTTTGCTCCAATCACAAATGGCCGTCACTGCCACAACAAAACTTCACTGTTTATAATATATATATTTTTCTCAATGGTAAAAAGCCTTTCTATCTAATAATAAAAACATGTCTAACCAGCTTCAACCGTGGCCTGTGAGTCCGTTTGGACGCTTTTGTTTTTTAGATAGTTGTCCAAAGTCTGCATCTCTCGCTCCACAAACTTTCATTTCCGAGTTTATTCTTACACAGCTCGATGTAGCGACGATTGCTTTCCCTTTAACAAAAGCAACACAAAAGTCAGAAATAGAAAAGATGGAGGCATGTTTCCCAGACTGAGGAGGTTTTTGAACATGTAATGATGAGGGAGCACATGTTTGATTAGGTCTACTAGAGGAAGAATAGATTTATGGGTGTGCAGTCTACATAACGATGAATCCCACAGACATATCCCAAATTAAAATATCTTTAAATTAAGCCTGTGGTCGTTGAGAAGAAGAAGTTTTTTTTCTGTGAGATCTGTCACCTATTTAATCCTATTTCTCCACTCTTCTGCGCTCTAGCTTGAATAATCATGATTTTCATCATAAATAAGCAGTTTGAATAAGTCATAATGTGATCTATTGAAAAGCTGTATTTTATTTACAACATTAACGACATTATAGCTGAGTTAGGGAAAGTCTATAAATTCTCCAGGTTGCCCAAGTGGCATTAAAGAATGAGAACTAAATGCAAAGAATGAACTGGTCTCAAAAGCCATTAATAAAGTCTACCTTAATTTACAAGAAAAGTACAAGTAATTTTATCCCCTGTGTCGAGACTGAAATTGAATAGTGACAAAACAGAATCATCCCGAGTGTTTAAGTCCTGTGTTCTCACTTCTGCTCCTCGGCCTCCTCTGCGTCCTCAGGCAGGACACAACTGGGGATGTCCAGCAGAGAAACAGTGTCCGTCTCACTCAGATAGATTTCCACCAACTCATCCAACAGCTCCTCGGCCACTTCTGTCACACTCTCTGTTACATCTGCCAAATCAAAATACAGCTGGAACTCTATAGGCAGATACAGGAACTAGCAGAGTTTATGCAGTAGACATCACAGCATTCCCAATGTCATCAGTGAGTGGCAAAAATGAATGAGAGCCGATGGAGTCTGACGTTTTCTTCTGTAAAAGCTCAACACACAACAAAAATGTCAAGAAGTAACTACAGTCTGTAAACAAATGTAACCAACTACAACTCCTGCTGAATACTGAGTTTGTATGTGACATGTATAAAGAGAAAATCAAGTAAACAGTGGCAGAAACGCAGAAAAACAGCAGGAACACTGAGGCTGCTCGAACTGTCCTCGCTACACAGACTTGAACTCACTGCTTAAAAATGTTTTAAAAAATGTGTTTGATGATGAGTGATTTTTTTCTTCTTCAACAATAAAAATAGCCTCAATCTCCAAATGACTTTGATTGCTATTGACCCTATTTTGTCCCGCCCACTTGGCTTGGAAATGCACTTCCTGTTTAGCTCTGTTAAGGTAGCTAACGTGTTTGTTTGTCTGTCTTGTGGGCAATTTTAATTAAATATAATGACAGTTAAAATAAACCCATCGACTGAAATCTACAGGCTAAATGCAGCTAAACAGGAAGTGCATGTCCTAGAAAAGTAGGCGGGACAAAATAGGGCCATAGGCTAGCTGAGCTCTGAGCTGTCACCATGACAACAAAAACGGCACTTTCAAAGCACCTTAGACAAAAATCAGGCCAAGAACAGTCAAGAAACACATTTTATCAGGTGTGTCAGTGCATAACCTTTATAAATGAACACTTACCTTGTTGAATTTCCTGGGGCTTTTCCAGTTCAAAAACAAATACACTTTCCTCTGGCTCAAAACTAACTGAACTCTTAGTGTTGACGGTTGTGGTGTGGTCGACAGGGACAGACCTGAAGAAAAAACAAGAATACACTTAGCTAATACTTGACAGTATTTTATTATATTTACTTAAGCTATTATATAGTTAGACAAAAGTGGATTTTTCAGGGACAAATTTGTTGCCCCATATCATATCAGCTGTTTTTTACTGTCCAAATATCCAAATGTAGTTTATTTGTTTCGTTTATTAATGGGATCCCCATGAGCTCAGAAAAGCTGAAACTATTAATCCTGGTGTTCATGAAAGACAAAGTATACAAAAAAATAACTATTACACATGAAAAGATGCATAAATTATGGATCGATTGACATAGATTTTTTGAGCAGATATCTGATATTTTTCCAATTTTAACATGGCAATTATTAAAACAATAAAATGCAATGATTGCAAATGAAAATGTATGCGCAAAGATGAAATACCCCTTTAAATAAACACGACATGGGGGTACTCCAAGTTTGGGATTATGATTATGGGGTACTCAGGACAAAAAAGGTTGGGAACCACTGATCTAGAAACAAGCTAGCCAATAAATGTATATTAAAAACTTTTTTGTTGTTGTTGTTGTAGTCCTATAATATACATTTTAAGACCAATTCATTACTGATTAGTAGAGGCAATAAGGCATGTTTTTACTCCAAAGCTGGTATTCAATATTTTTTTATCTGTGGGAAACACTGGGGCATTATTGTAACTTAGTGTGAAAAAAAGACTTCCTAAAATATTCTGGTATATCATGATTGTTAGCAGCTTACGTGGCAAAAGAGTGAAGAGTGAAGCTGCCTGATTGTCCCAGGTCCAAGTCCGAGTCGCTGCCTTCATCCAGACCAAAAACAGACTCCGCTTAGGTTCGTCTTGGTTCGTTTGAGTGAGCGGACGAGGAGTCACATCCAAGCCATTCTCGTCCAAAACCTGCAGCAGAAGAAAGAAACTAATGAGAGCAATAAAAGCATTTTGCAAAGCCTTTTGTTTGAAAAATACTCTTTAAAATTCTGACTGAGGTGGCAAAAGTCTGATAAGAACAGCTGATGATAAAACGTATTTTGTAACTTTTCTTGGGCCAAATTATTCCTCCTGGAAGCGTTTGTTTGGCAGAAGTTTAATAATGTAGCTGTTCTGTTGTCACGGCAACAGTGTAGCCTTAGCTAGCTTGCTTGCAGTAAGAAATTTAGGATCTTTTAATTGTTACGCACCAAATAATTAAGTCATCAAGCAGACAAAAAAAACATCTAATTTAAGCTGAAAAAAAATAGGTAGTTGAACTGTGTAATCTAAAGTCTGTGTCAGTGACAAATATATGAGAAAAACAGAAATGCTCGTGTGTTTTTCTGCTTTTCTGCTACTGTTTACCTGCTCTTCTCTTTTTATAGGTCAGATACAAACTTAAATTCAGCTGTAGTTTTGATTGTTTATATTATAGTCTGTAGCTGCCTTTTCCTGTTTTAGTTTGACACTTACAGGAGAAAATGTAACTTCTTTCCATTGACAATCATTCATTTTTGCCACTTACTGCTAACATTTAGAACGCTGTAATGTCATTTGCATAACCGCTAGCCTATAGTAAAATAATGATAACAAAAAAATCACTTGACATGAATGCAGACTTCTGGATTTGAGTCATTTCATGTCTAGAGCCTCAATGCGTCTCTTTTAATTCACCGTAATTATTTATTTATTTTTGTTTATTTATTTTATTTTTTTCACACATTTTCGACCTCTAAAATCAGTTATTTTGGCCTACCAATGAAAATATTAAGACATCATGTTCTAGCCCATTCATTTTGCCCAAAATGTTTAAGTTGAGATACGTCCACTCTCCAAATGAATATGACCAGTATGGTTTTGCTGGTTTGATTCTTCCTGGTTTTGCAGTTGATCGTGGGTTTTATCCTATTCATATTTAACGTTATATTCTAGATATGTACAATTAACTAATTAATTGACAAGAACTACTGCACAGAGAAAATTAACTGCTAACGCTAGCCAAATTAGCTCATGTTTTATGACGTTATTTTTCTTCTTCTTTTTTTTTTTTTTTTTTACTCTTTTAAAATGCGAACCGTCTTATTTTATGTCACTTAGTCTTTTTTGGTAGATATAAATAGGAAGGAGATGCTTTTTTTCTAGTTTGAGAATTCTTGCATAAATTACCGGTAAATTTGAAACCAACGGCTGAGGCGGGCGTGATTTTGTTGCCATGACAGCGTGTGAAACGTGTCGATCATAGATGATAAAAAGTACAAAAGTCCCCTAAAACAAAACTTTGCTCACATTTTATTCACAGTAAAGATTATCCTTGAAGCTGTCAATTCAAATAGCTAAATAACTACATACTTTTTTGCCGAAGTTGAAGCAATTTAGTTTGGGGCAATTCAAAGGAGAAGCTTTAGCATCTTAAAATCATCAGTTCAGTTTAAAATAACACTCTCACTGACACAGGTTTGGGTTTTAAGAAGTCTTGATGGTAGTTTATAATATATTTTACAGTAATAACTCAATTTTAATGCATTTTTTTCTTTACCTCAGACCCAAACAGCAGAAAACTGATTCTCTAATCTGGCAACCTCCGTGTTCTGCTGTGGGCAGATTTGATTTGCGGGAAGCAGGAAGACTTGAGATATTTTGTATGTTTTTGGAAATATGTGAGCGTTTTGATAGATTATAGCATCACAGTTGGGCTTCATGTGCACGCGTGCACAAAAAGCATGCAAATCTGTTCGGGATTACTGTTCTATTAGCGCTGCAGCGTGTAAGTTTGTTATTTCACCTTTCGCATCATGTGGTATAACAAAGCTAGAGCGATGGGCTTATCTGTTGGCGTGGAAATTACTGCGGCCATCTTGTGATTGTTTAGCAGAGCAGAGGATACAGAATTTGTTGATGTTAATCACATATTTTTTCAAAACCTAAATAAAAATGGCTTTTAACAATTGTATGAATCTTTACAAACCTAAAAATTATGACCGAGGCCAGATGTTTTGATCTGGCCCCTGGAATGTATGTACTCTTGAAATTTCTTTTATTTGATTGATTTAGCTGTGGAGCGTGTCTATGCCCTAAAATGTATCATAATAAATGATCAAAATAATAGATTAAAAAGCCTATTTTACAAAAAAATCTACTTACAATAATGATAATTTGTCGCACCAATGACCAAATTTCGGCCCTCCACCGCTTGTCTGGGTTCAAATCTGGCCCTTGGGACAAATAATTTCCCACCCATTATTTCAATGGATTATAAAAAAAATTATAAAATAGAACTCTATAGTTATTATACACCTATAGGTGTCAAAATTATGTATACTGTATGTCAGACCGCTAGCTTTAGCAATTTACTATACAAAACTTTGGCTATGCTGTATTTTGAATGAGCAAAACGTCTTCAAATTAGGGTTGTCAAAAAATCGATTCCCCGATATTAATCGATACTAAAACCGATATTGATTCTCAATACTTGTTTGAACGAGTATCGATATTTTGAGCCCCATCCCCTCCCCCCTCTCGTACACTAAGCCCCGCCCCCTTCTTCTCTCATTGGAGATGGAAATGATGAAACTATCATACTGTATATTAACCTACATAAAGAGCAAATGTGTCTGGTAATAGAACAAAGCCCAGTCTTAATGTACAGGTTCATGAATCAAGTTAATAATAAACAAATAATATATTAAAATACCATTGTTTTAATAAAATAAAAGAAAAAACATAAATAAAATAATAAAATACTATCATAAGAAAAGAAAAATTTAAAGTTGGCACCGTGGTATCAAAATCGGTATCGAGTTTTTTTTCAAGTATCGAATTGAGTTTGAAATTTTAGTATCGTGACAATACTACTTCAAATATCAATAAATAGGGAAACTGAAACCAGTAATTAATAATTATTCAATTTACTTAACGCCTAGTTTAAAAAAAAGACATTATAATGTAAAACAAAAGAAGAACATTGACATTTACTCACTTGACAAGACATAAAGTTTAGCTTGTATGGGTCGAAAGCGGCAGTCGCAACATGGCTGCCTGAACTGGCCAGCTGTTGCCATAGGTTACTCTAGTATTTTATTTACGTCATCGGTTTGGATTACATGTGTTTGGGTGGGAAGGAGGCAAGACTTTGGAGATTTGCATGTTTTGGGAGAATATTTAGTCGTTTTGACAGATCGTGGCGTTATTATTAGGTTCGCTTTACACGCTTAAACATGCTATTATATTTTAGTCGCTCCTTTAACGTTTTTACTGCCCGTTAAAGTCGCGTATTTCCCCCTTTTTTTCGCGCTGCTCAGATAATCCCAAAGCTAGATAGTAGTAGTGATTTATTATGTGTTTGTCCTGTCCATAGTCCAGTAGTTCGTTGGCTGGCGGGCCCGTCGCTTTGTCCCACGCCGAATGGAAGCGCTCTGTCCCCGGGTAAACCTCTGCTGCTGCTGTCCTCCTCCCGCCTGATCGTGCGTCTTCTTCTCCGGGTAGAAACCATGTCTGTGTCCGGGATGAAGAAGCAGTTCCACAAAGCCAGCCAGGTCAGTGCAAAAGTGCTGTTTTTTTTTTATTGTTATCTCATTGTGCATTACGGTAAGATTTTATGGATCATTTCCTCTTTCTTCGTGGTTTGACTGCGCCACATGGCCTAGTTTTTTTTTTAAATTTGTGGATTAACACTTTCATCTTTGCTTTAAAACAACTAAAAACAACTACAAATAGATTATAACCTCGCATTTTGCTTTGTTGTTTGGTTGGCTGTTGTTGTTTTTACATTGTTTGCTAAAATATGTCATCTATGTATACAAAACAACAATAATAAAAAATTGAAAATGAAACTAAAATCTTCAGGTATTGCTTTCTATATTGAAAAGTAAATAATAATAAAGCTGCTTGCAAACACAGGCCAGTGATACATTTACAGTCTTGTCAGTGATAAATAGATCGATATGGTATAAAGGCTAGTTTAAGTTTATTTAAATGTATTTGATCAATGTATTACTGTAGTTTATTCGTTTATATTCTATATTTTGCAGTCTGGCCTATTGTTTACTTATCTATAAACCCAAACTCCACAAGTCATGCACTAAGAGACCGAGGAAGTTACTTTAAAATAACTCTAGAAACTGACACAATATATTAATATAAGTAATGGATAAGTTATTTTGTATTGTGAATGATCTTTTTGCATTGCTATGGGTTATATTTTGTAAATCCTATTCATGGATCTTTCGTGAATCAATCCCCAATCTATTATTTACAAAGAAAAAAGTATAAATTAATCAATCGCCAAAATGTTTCTTACTTGTTGCAAGTAACTAGGGCTGTACCAGAAATCGAAAGACTGTCAGATCACGATTCTGTTTTGGCACAATCTCAATAATAATCAGGTAAGGTTTATCATGTGACAGTAACAGCACTAGTAAGAAAACAGGTTTGTGCATTAAGATGTAATATTGTGCAGAAAAGCTATTCAAAGTTTAAATGTGGATTTCTCATAGATTATTCTTTCATAGATTATTCTCAACCTTTTTTAGTCACGACCCACTAACAACCGGAGCAATTTGCAACCCCCAAACGCTAACTGCAAAGTGATTAAGTAGTCTTTAGTCTTATGTTTATGATTTTAAGACATACAGGGTTCGTACAGTCATGGAAAATTTAAATCTATTTTCCAGGCCCTGGAAAAGTTTTGGGAAATTATAAAATATTTTGAGTTAAAAAATGGAAGCTGTTTTACTACAACACAATTCAAAAAATCTTATTTACAAAATACACAAAAAAAAAGGATGTGTTGTAGTGATTTATTAAATGTATTAATTTGTAACAGAATATTTTGACAAAAAAGATTTGAAACTAAATTATTGCATTTAATTTACCCGTAATTTCTGGCCTATAAGTCGCTACTTTTTTCAGAAACTTTGAACTCTGCAGCTTATAAGGCAATGCAGCAAAATTATAGAATCTCATAGACTTACTATTAATAAGTGCGGCCTATGTATGCACTTTTTTTATTTGTCTTATTTAAATCTAGTTGGTGCGGCTTATATTCAGGTGCGCTCCATAGGGCGAAAATTACGGTAATTAACTAGTTACTGAAAATTAGGTTTGGGCGATCTGGGAAAAAATATAATCAAATTTTTTTCCTCATATTAATTTTCAAAAACAGAAGGAAATGGCCTTTAACAAAGACTTAAAATGTCTCATTTATTAGATTTTTTTGAAATTTTATTTAACATTTTGTCTTAGCTGGTGTGATGCACATTTTCTACAGCTTAATGTAGGGAAAACACAAGAACTTGTTATTGATTTCAGAAAGAAAAAACAAGTCCCTCCCCAGTTGTCATTAAGGGGGAGTCCATTGAAGTAGTCGACTCCTATAAGTACCTGGGAGTACATCTGGACAGTAAGCTGAACTGGAAGAAAAACAGTGATGCTGTTTTTAAAAAAACTCAATCTAGGTTGTTCTTTTTGAGAAAATTGCGATCTTTTGATGTAAGTAAGAGGCTCCTAAATGTGTATTACCAGGGCATTGTGGCCAGTGTGTTGTTTTATGCTGTACTGTGCTGGGGCGGGAGCATCTCCATGGCAGACAAGAATCGAATGAACAAGCTGATTAAAAGGCTGGAGCTGTAGTGGGTCTGGCTCTAGACTCTGTGGACATTGTCATGGACAAAAGAATGAAGACAAAACTTCAAACTGTTGTCTCTTTAACGGACCATCCTCTTCGGAGTATTTTTGATGAACTTAAAAGCTCTTTTAGTGGGCGATTGGTGATGCCCCGGTGTTCTACTGAACGCCTCAAAAACTCTTTTATTCCTGCTGCTGTGCATTTTTATAATAAGCATTTTGTCTGAGGCTGTCTGATTTTTGTAGTGACTTTACATGGGGCTGGAGCAGAGTTCTAAATGTTGTGTTTACTGTTTTTTGTCTTGGTCGATGTGCTGTGTTTTGTGTATGTCCATGGCATTTTAATTTCCCCTCCGGGATGAATAAAGCATCTATCTATCTATCTATCTATCTATCTTAAAGTTTGACTTTTGCTCCAAACCACATTTTTACTGACAAAAGATTGGTTTTCGATCTTTTGATTCAAAGCATACAACCAAATAATTGACGTTTCGATTCGATTTCTGGATTTCTCGATTAATCGCTCAACCCTACTGAAAACAAATACTTATGGGGCGTTTCCTGGCTCTGTTTCCACTAGCCTTTTTTATCTGGTACCAGGTACTTTTTTAGTACCTGGTTGGCTCTGGTTCTAACCAGGCCGAGCTGATACTAAATTGTTCTAACTGACACTGATTGGCCAGACCACAAGGTTACCATGGTGTTTCCACAGATATTAGTTTGTTGTGGGCAGTTGCTCTGGAGAAAGTATCACATTCTAAAGTGCAATGGAGACGCAACCAAACCGAGTAGAGTAGAGCCGAGTAGAGTAGATACTAACAGGGCTAGTGGAAACGCCCCATAGTTTGAAATGTGTGTGTGAAAACAAGGTCATGGAAATGTTGGAATTTATTTTGGAAAAGTATTGAAAAGGTATGGAAAACCATAAGTTGCAATCTGTACTAACCCTGGACATAAGCTTAGAGAACATTCGTGTAGGGCAGCAAATAGGAATATACATCTATCACTGCTGCCAAATAGTTCAGATTAAATCAGATACATTTTTTGTTGCAAAGTTGTGATTTTAATTCAAATTACTGGAATCAGCAAATATCAAAGAACAGATCAGCTAGTAATAAATAAATAAATGGACCCATCTCCAATCATGTCCAATTTAGAAGCAAAGTACTTTTCAACCAACAGAATCAATCTATGTTAAAACAGATGCATTTATTGTATATGTCACATTAGGATTTTTTCATTTCGAAAGTTTGATTTGACAAAACGTCACAAACTTGTGGTAAAGTGACATGTTACAATGGAAATGAAAAAAATAAGAGATTTGACTGTGGTTGTATTGATTGTGAATAATCGCTAAATCACAATATTTTGTCAAGTAAAAAAAAATTGTTTCCGCGACATTCCTCGTTTGACAAGGTATTAGTCATTATCATTTTACTTTAAACATGAGATTACTTCCTTCAAAGACTGTATTCTGCTCCAGATCAATAATACGCAGTGAACTTTTTGTGTTACATTTAAATAATCTTTGGCAGATCAAAAAATAAAAAAAAATATGATAGTTATACAAAGGAAAAGTTACACGAGGTAGAGTATAAAGTACTAGCTGTTCTCTGCGGCACTTGTCCGTGTTTTGTTTGTAAAAGGTGGTATAATATGTGTGAATAAAATATAGAAAGATTCACATTTCTTTGCATAGTGACAGTTTACGGTCCCACAGTCGTGTAGAACAAATGCCTCTGCCCTCGTTGCCTCTCCATTTTGGGTAAGACGGTCTTTGTCCCACTTAAAGAATTTGACCTCGAAGTGTCTCCAGAGCAGCACAATACAGTACAGAGACGCACCGTTTGCAAAGTGTTTATACAAGTCATTTGTCTTGTCGAACTGGCTTTGCTCCAGAAACTAAATATACAAACTTATGTGCTCATTTTTACTGTTTATAAAGTACAGTTCTTTATATTTCTGTCTTTTGTCGACTAGTAAAGCATGAATGTGAGGTTTTTTAAGATTTGTTGTGCTGTTTTTGCTTCTCAAAGGCTGAAAAGTGACTCCGAACGTTGTGTAAACTTTGCAGATGCTGAACGAGCGGCTGATGGGAGCTGAGGGAACCAAGCTGGACCAAGACTTCCTGCAAATGAAAAGGGTAAAGCACAAGTCCAAGTGGAAGTAAACATGTCAGTGTTTTGTTGTTGTTTCGTGGCCAAATGGTGTTTGAGCTTTGCCCCGATGAGAAGATCATTGCATTCTTTGCATTTTATCAGTTTACACAATGGACAACGCTTTTGTTTTTGCTAGATAAGCAGATAAAGACAAAAAACGTCTGGTTAGTTGGTAGTTAATTCTCTTTTGCCGAGGTAGTTCGTCCCATCAGGTGTGTTTTTGTGTATTTAATGTTTATTTCTCTATCATTAGTTAAATTTGACTGTTCATTCAAATGTATTTCTGTAAGTGTTGTGTTGTTTTTTTGTTGTTTATATAAAGTTTTGGCCATTTTGATCCAGATGTAAAGCATCAGGTGAAAATGACTCTGTGCACGAACATCAGTTAAACTAGCAAACTTCTGTACGAGCTTTTCTGTTCAGTTCATTTCTTCGAGGTTTTCACGACACGTTTAAAACGATAAATGCTCAGAAGATCAGACAGTGACAGTGAGTTACAGAAAACACGTTAAAGACTTCACAAATCAGAAGAATAATTCTCATAGGACACTGTTTTTAAAAAGAGACGTGTTTGTTTATTAAAGCGAACCCTGAATATAATCACGTTTACCCTAAAACACTTATAATATCATCACTTATATAAATACAGGACAAATACCTTGGAGTATTTGTAGTTTCATTAAACAATGTTTTAAAAAATACATGGAGGCTGCCATTTTGCTGTGGTTATGTCATAAAATAGTGTTGTCATGGTAACAGGCAGTAGCAGGTAACTAAGCAACATGAATTCCTGGGTTAAACCTTGTTCGTTTGAACCGGAGCTGCCAAATACAGAACGATTATGGGAATCTAGTAAAACTGAAGATAATCAAGAGGAAGAGGTAAGAACTGGACACTGTCAGCGGTGTTTTTGTGGAACTGTTCACAGATGAAATTGTGGGAGTAAATGGCAACACTATTTTATGTCATCAACCAAAATGGCGGCTCCCAGTGGCTTGAAAACAACATAACAATGACGATTTTATAAAAAATAGTAAGCAGTTATATATTAATAATTAATAAGCATGACCAGTCTAGCATTTTAGCCAGATTTGTCTTCATTCCAGGGTTCCCTTTAATGCTATTGCAACAGGAAATGCTCACAAGTAAGAAGATAGCTATTTGAATATAAACAAGCCACCCAGTACCCAGTCATTAACCATACTATTTTGGTATGAACAAATACGATACACAACAAATATAAACAACAAATGTGAATAGAGGTTATGCATGAACATTCTTTAATTTAAAAATGCTATAACATTAGAGTAATGCAAAATAATGTATTTGTTTGGCAACAACATGTTAACTACAAGCTTGTTTGCTAACGACACTTGATGATTTAGGACATTTTAACTGCAACAAACAACCTCAAACACATCTTTAAGAAGAAAAAGGTGAAAAGTTTAACCATGAGTGTCTGTGATAAATATGACAAACTTTTGGAAAAGAAGCAGCAGTGTGAAATATTAGGTCACGACTCAAGACTCTTAACTTGTCTGTTTGTGGTCTTAAAAAATCTGACCTCCATCTGTGCAGAAACTCTGTGAATAGTTTTAGATAAATCTTGAAGCTAGTAACACCGTGTAGTTTCTTTGTTAAAATTACATTCCACTTTTTTTATCATTACCGCAGTATTGGAATTGTGAGTAGAAATGTAATTTAGTATCTTTCATTACAGGGAGTTCAGTAGTAAAATGCTTGAATTCAACTGACATTTTGATTCTTATTCAATCTAACAGACTTTATCATTTCTTTAGCCTCTTTTTTATCTGCCCAATCACCACATCTTGTCTATTTTTACATCTAGATTCTGTTTCTCTCTCAGAACGTTGCTGTGATTCACCACATGCTTCACGAGCTGCTGTCAAAGACCACAGACTTCCTCCAGCCAAACCCAGGTAACCGCAAATGTGATTTATTGTTACTGTAGTATGCTTTTATTTATTTGGCTCAAATGTGAACGACAAACTGTGTAATGTGGAGCTATCAAACTGTATATATAGGTATGTCCTAAAAATGTGAATATTATAAAAAAAGTTTAATGTTTTTTGTAAATTTGTGAAAAGTATGTTCATGTCTATGCTCCAATACTTGGTTGTGTGTCTTTTACGTGAGTTAGTGTGGTGTGTTCTGGAGGAGATCATCTGCAGCATTAGGTTTGGTGTCTCTCATCTTTCTCTGGACAAGACTTTATAGATTGTCCATAAAGTTGACCTCAGGTGAGTTTGAGCAAAAGCAGTAACACTGTGGTCAGTGAAGCAGGTTTAGTCCCTTTGCCTGTGTGGACACTAGTCCAGTCCTGCTCAAACTTGAAACAGCTTCACAAGTTGAATTGGCTGAAAACTGTAAAGATCTGGTGTCACTGTCTGAAGATGCAGTGTGCAAACATCTGTAAATGTTTCCTGAGCCTTTAAAGGGAACCCTGGATATGAAGACAAATCTGGCTAAAACACTAGTACTGGTAATGCTTATTAAAATAAATTACAAACAAATATATAACTTCTCACTATTTTTTATAAAATTATCATTGTTTAGGTTGTTTTCAAGTCACTGGGAGCCGCCATTTTGGTTGATGACATAAAATAGTGTTGCCATGGTTACTCCCACAATTTCATCTGTGAACAGTTGCCACAAAAACACCACTGACAGTGTCCAGTTCTTGCCTCTTCCTCTTGATTATCTTCAGTTTTACTAGATTCCACATAATCGTTCTGTATTTGGCGTCGCTCCGGCTCAAACTGACAAGGTTTAACCCAGGAATTCATGTTGCTTAGTTACCTGCTACTGCCTGTTACCATGACAACACTATTTTATGTCAAAAAATGGCAGCCTCCATGTCATTTCTTCATAACACTATTTTAATAAAACTACAAATACTTCCAAGGTATTTGTCCTGTATTTATATAAGTGATGATATTAAGTGTTTTAGGATAAACTTGTGATTATATCCAGGGTTCACTTTAAATGCTTAAAGATCCATATCACCTACAGCTGTTGGTCCACTGAGTTTTTGTCACTGTCACAGTACATTTTATAAGCCATTTAGAGCAGAGCATTTTTATGTCTGCTCACAGGCTTTGTGAAAATGCTGATTTCATGTTTGAGCAGGACCAAACCCCGCTTCACTGACCAGTGTAACTGTGTTTGTTTGGTCTGCAAACTCACCTGAGCTGAACTTCATGGAGAATCTATAAAGCCTTGTCCAAAAGAAGATGAGAGACATCAAAGCCAACCCTCCAGATGATCTGAAGCTCTCTGTCTACAGCAGCCTGGGCTTCAGGTCACAGACTGATCTCCTCCAGACCTCACCACAGTCACACAGTAACCCATGTAAAAGGACACACAACTAAATATGAATGCATAGAAATGAGCAAATCTAACATTCTTGTTAAAATATTATTGTTTGTAACTATCTTGTGCAATATTCTAATTTTTGGAGACACTGAATTTTGAATTTTTACTACCTTAAACGAGAATAATCACATTATCAAAAAACAAACTCATGCATTATTTCACTTCATGTGTCACAAATCTAAATTATACACTGGTTTGACTTTCAGAATCTAATTTACAAAAAATACTGAACTTTTTCTTGATTTTCTAATTTTTTGAGACATAACCGATTCAACTTTATTGTCATTACACTTGTATACAGCCCTAGTACCTGAGTATTAATCTCGTGTGTTTCCAGCGCACAGAGCCAGACTGAGCGTGCTGAAGACCATGTCCAGGTTTAGGGGGCAGGGCTCGTCCGAAAGCTCGTACCCACAGGCAGAGGGCATGCTGGGAGATTCCATGGTCCGCTACGGCCACGAGCTCGGACCAGCCTCGGAATTTGGTAAAGAAATGTTATTTACACAAAGAATTCTGAGCTAAATGTTATTGTGATTGTGCACGGACGTTCTTCTATGTGTTCTTATCAGGCAAAAGTCTGATAAGAACACTGGCTTTTCTGTTGTCACGGCAACAGGGCAGACTTCAGCTAGATAGTTGAAGATTTACATTTTCCTTTATCAAATTGACTGGAAAATAGGGATGGGACGAGATCGACCTGTCACGTTACTGTGCGCACACTGTCTCGCGAGATTTTTCCTTATAGGCTGTTATGAATGGTCATATTTTGTATCTTTGAGCAGCCGTAGTAAATATTCTGCTCCACACACAGACTTGTGGAGGACTTATTCTGACTGTATTCTGAGTATTATATGCGGGAACAGAATCAGAATCAGAAAGAATTTTATTGCCATCGTCAGTGAACAAACAGAATTCACAGACTAGGAACTTGCTGCGGTGCTAATGTGCAACATACAGCACGCAAATAAAGTAAAAAAATCTAAAGAGTAAAAAATATCAAATATAAGGGCAGGCAAAAATAGGCCAATAAAAAATAGGCGATAAATAATATACACAATAGTATACACAGAATGATAGTGCAATCTGTCAGTGCAAGAGATAGGATAATACTAACATGAATGAATAAATGAATAAAGTGAATAAAGTGACAGGTGATGATATGACTGTTAAAGTGACAATGCAGGAGACCAACATAGTCGCAGGTTTATAGAGTGTTCATGAGTCCAACGGCAGAGGGAAAGAAACTGTTCTTGTGGCGTGAGGTTCTGGTCCGAGGGACCGTAGCCTCCTGCCCGAGGGGAGTGGCTCAAAAAGTCTGTGTCCAGGGTGAGAAGGGTCAGCTGCTATCCGACCTGTACGCCCCGAGTCCAGCGCAGTGTTTTTTACATTTAAACATACTTTAAAATAGATCCACACAGAGATATTTTGACCTATGTCAGTAATAACTTTGTAAAAAGTACAAAAGTGTGGCTAGTGCCTGTCAGCAGCTGCAGAGGCAGAGAAAGGGGGCGGAGCCTGAGGAGCAAATCAGTTTCAGTCAAAACTCATTTCATTTAAATAATAAGAATATAAGGAGACAGACATAATGAAAGGTAAAGCTAAACTAAATAAATATTAAACTAACGATAATAAACAATAAAAGTCTAATTATGTAACTTCCCTTGTTAAAATTCTGAATTGAAACAAATAATTTTCAAATCTAGTCTCGATGTTGTGGACCTAATCTCGTGGCTCGCCTTGTCTCGTGAAAATTCTGTCTCGCCCCATCGCTTGTATTGTATGTATTTTTTTGGGCATAAAGAGGTAAGAAGTTTCTCTGTGTGTGATCCTAAAGTCTGCGTCAGTGAGAAACGTGAGGTAATCATAAGTGTTGTTGTAGTTTTTCTGCTTTTCTGCCACTGTTGACCTAATTTTCTCTGTTTACACGACACATACAAACTCAGTATTCAGCAGTAGTTGTGGCTGTATTCATTTATTATCAGTCTATAGCTGCTTTTTCCTGTTTAGTCGTGTTTTGAGTCCATACGGGAGAAATTGTAGTTTGTCTCCACTGACTCTCATTTGTTTTTTCCACTCACTGCTGATATGAGTGCAGTTACAAGCCCAATATAGGAGCTTTTATAGAGTAACGTTGGATGTATTAAAGTCATAAATGGCTGGACTTGAAAACAAACTCAGTGTTCAGCGGTGATTACTGGAGCTGCTCTTCTCCATTGTTTTGTTACTGGAAGACTTTTAAGTGTGAGGCGTAAAAATAGAAGGAGGAAGGAAATCTATTGAGAGACTTCGCATGGATCTCCGGAGGCACAAACGGGCAGATGCAGGCTCAGTGTGGATCCTGTCGAAGTCCAAAGTTTTTCTGTTTCTTCTATTACACCGGTTGATATTAGGGATGGGACGATACCGAAAATAAAGAGAATGTTTGATACTGGTGTTTAATCTCAGGATTTCTGATGTTTTTGATATCAATAGAGTCTAAAAAAGAATGAAACACTTTAATGCTTGTTGTTTAATATCTAAATATACTGAGTAGCTGGGATATATCAAATAAGTATTAAGATTTTAGTACAAATAATCCATATAAAAAAAATAAAAAAAAGATAAAAAAAAAAAAATTAAAATACAACAAAAAATGGCAATGAGAATGAGAAGATCAATTAAACTTGTTTGTTATATTAGTTAAATTCTAAACTTGTGTTGTGCATAGAATTTTTTGTGTTTTTTTTAGTTTCACTCAGCAAAAGGAATCATCAAAATGAACTTATTCAAGGTAAATTTACATGTCTGACTTGTTATCCTCAGCTATAGCCTTAGAAAAATTTGATTTTCACTTTAAAAATGTCATTTCAAAGATATCCAGAAATATATTGTATATCGAGTCATGAAAAAATATATCGAGATTTACGTATTTGTTCATATCACCTAGGCTGCAGTTGACTTAAAACATTTTGGTCGACTTAAGAGGTGCTATCATTTGCTTGGTCGACTAAAATGTCCTCCTTTTCTCAAAACTTTTGAGTGTCTCAATGTTCTGACTTAATATTTGACCCAGTCTGCTCTCACAAGACACAAACTCAGAGGTTTGCGTGCTAAATTACTATTAATAAAGACAAAAATGCAGCTAAACAAGATTTTCATGTAAAAAATTCTGAACAAATTTGCACTGTGCTTCCAACTAAAAAAGTTGACATCCAAGACACCAAAGAGTGAGTAATTTACTAAAATATCACCTTCTACGCTTATTTGAACATTTGCAATGTCGTGACTTCCTTCATTTGTATCTTTATACAACTATTTTTGTTTAGTTTAGTCAGTTTAGTTTATTTATTTAATGAAACAGAGACAATGCACAATATACATTAATAGAGAGATGCTGTGCTGTCCTCACAACACGTGACTCTGTGAAGCTAGACAGCCAGCGAACTAAAGAAGAAACTCCGTAGACAAGGCGTACTTTTCTTGTGTTTAATGAAGTTTCTTGTATGATATGGTTTGTTTATTTAGTAACTGAAAAACACAGAAAGATGTGTATTACAAACTACACCTCACAAACATGTACACATTCAAGGTAACTAGCTCATGCACGTGTACTATTAAGGCAGTTACAGCTAGCATCGTAACAATCAAAGTAAAGACATCAAGCAATATGCAAAAAGTAGGTGCTTGTGAACACAAAAATACTCACAAAGACGAAAGTTTCCCAAGGTTCAAACAAATAAAGCACATTTGCCGTGTAATGAGTTGTTTTCAAGGCACATGTCTCTGCAAAACTAGCTTGATTCTCGTCTGCGGAGAAAAACGTCATAGCTTGACTATAACAAACAGGAGTGCTCACTCTGCACTGAAACTCAAACGATCCTTAGCGGTAAAGATGTCTCACTCTGACAATTTTATAGAAAACTTTTTAACCAATCTTTTAAACATGAAATTAACTTATATTTTAGCAATTATGAACTTACTTATTACTTTTTAACTAACTTATTAAAGTCTTTTAACTGAAAGACATAACAGATGCATTGTACCAGGTTGTAGCACAAGTGCTTATTTCCGCCTGTAGTCCCTGGGCAGGTTGATTTAACAACAGATAAAAGAAATACATTCAATAAAAATGGTACTAAAATGACTGGTACATCTTAATAATCAAAGTAGACAGAATGAATTTATCAAGTATAACATGCTGATTTTTTTTCAGTGTTTGAAGAAAAAAACTAGTTTGTCAGTAAATATAGACTACACCTCCAAAACGTTCTCAAGCGACATCACTGTGTCAACTTTGTCTGGATCTAAAATTTGGAAAAAATCTTGTATTCATGTATGTTTGCATTTGATTAATGGAAAGAATAATCGCCCAACTAATCGATTATTAAAATGATTGTTAGTTGCAGCTCTAATTCTTATTGAGGTGAGTTTTGCCATTGACCCAGAAATGAGTCCAATATGAACTTGACTTGACTTAATTCCCTGAAAACTACATTAAACAAATTATTTATATATAAAGAAAAAAATTTCACAGAAAAAGTAGTTTGTTCTTTTGAGACTTAACAAAATTGTGAACTTGTGTATAATTAAATGGTGACTGGTTGTTGTGTTTTCCAGGCGGAGCTCTGACCGGTGTGGGTGAAGCTCTGCAGCAGATCGGAAAAGCCAAAGACGATCTGGACACAAACGTCAAATGTACCTTTGTAGATCCTCTGCAGCATCTTCACAACACAGAGATCAAAGGCATCAAGGTAAAACACTAGAGCTTAGTGGGGTAAAGTCTGTTTGAGAGGGACTTTATTCTTTAGTTTTTTCTCTTTCATAAAGCTGCAAAAACTTTATAATAAAATGCATATATGTAAATACGATCTCTGATTTTTTTACCATCTGAATAATCTAAATGCCGATCTTAAGTTAATGGGATTCATTTGCTCCGCGGTCGGCAGGTTACCTTTTTTTTGCTTTAGCCAATCGCTGCACCCAAACACATCAGTGTAGCCCAGGAGAATGCTGTTTCTGTAAGGTACATTTACAAGTTAAAGGCACAAAGTGAAATTCTTAGTTGATATTGGATATGAGGTGAAAGCAGAAGAATATGTACAGTCTGCTATAGTTACAGCCAGTAACTAAGCATATTTAGGGGCGTGGCTTCCTGTTGTGGGAATTTCATATTGGAAAATGCTTTCTTGTTCTTCAAGGTATTCTGAGCACAGCTAATTCAAATTGAGTCACAACAAAGTCTTAATGAATCTTAGAAAAGTAAGCATATTATTCCGTAGATGTTAAAATACGCCAAACTCCACTAGCATTAGCAATTACTTCACAGCTGCTGTAGCATTGTTAAACATATTTACAAGCTTCGGCTGTGGGAACACTTTATTCATATTCATTTCATCGTATCTATAGTCGGCACAATATATCTTCCACATTTGCGTTTGTAGTTGTTGAGCAGTGAAGCTGTTCTTCATGTAGTTAGAATATGCCTTGTTCATCCGCGGAGGTTCATTCCCTCTAATGCCGACTGCATCTTTGTCACCTCTAGTGTTACCATGGCTTCATCTCTGTTCACTGATTACTACACAATTGTACTTCCTTGAACCGTCTGTAGTTCTGCGATACCTGACCCTAGGTGTTGCCAGCCCAGACTGGAGTCCAACTTGAAAAACAGATCCTCTAACAGCTCTGTGTCTCCAGACTTTGCCTTGTAAAATATCTTTTATTGCAACCACACCAAGCATCTACATAAAATATCCTCTGGTCTCTCCCGTCTCTGTTAAACTTTAGTTTCCTTTGTCTCACATGTCACAACCTCAGCTCGATCCTGCAAGTGTGCAAAATGTTCTAAGTGCAAGCTCTTTCTGTGCTACTACATCCTCTTTTGATTTCTATTTTGTGAATGTTGACATGCAATGCTGCTTTTGTCTAGCCTAGGAAACTCACTACTAGCCTATGATTTTATCTCTCTAACAAAAAGATTTATTTCTGAAACTGTGGTAAACGAACACCTGCTCATTTCTGTTGTTCATTTCATTTAGTTAGCATTTTTGTTATGGCTCCAATAGAAGTTATGCAGATGACATCACATAATTTCTATAGATCTGCAATACTTTTATTATACATTCTATTTAAATATACTTTCATTGTGGTGGTGGCACTTCAAAAGCTAAATCATTTCGTTAGTCATGTAAGAAGTGCTGATCTAATTGTCTCTGTTTTTGTGGTTTTGTCAGCACCAGTTGAAGAAAGTGAGCGGTCGGCGGCTGGACTTCGATTACAGGAAAAGGAGACGAGGGAAATGTTCTCCCGAGAAACTACAAACCGCCTGGGACAAGTTTCAGTCGTCCAAAGAGCTCGCGGAGAGGAGCATGTTCCTGCTGCTTCAGAACGATGTGAGTGAAGACCAAAAGATTAGCATATCGAGGCAAAATGTCTAGGCTTTTTATCTGTCTTGCTTCAATAGAAAATCACACAAGATACAATCATAGGTCAATAAAAGACAAGCAGATGTCCAGACGTTCACACAAAATAAGCAAATGGCAAACCATCCTTAGACCAGGGGAGTTGAGATTTGGTGCCGAACACAATTATGGGCCTAATTTACAAGACAAGGTTCCCCAGAAAACGCTCACAGTCATACCGTTTTGATGCTGATAGTTTATATGGTGTCTTGGCGAGCTAATCTTCCTTTACATAGAAACGCAGATAGACCGAAAATGCAGTAGTTCTTCTGCCGCGTCAGGAGGTGGCGCAATTGTGCCAAGCCGCCACTAGGCACTGGTGAGGCCACTCCAGATGACCTTACCATGACCCCACGCAGCCCTTTAATAACACGAGTATTGACAGGTTTACAAGTTATTTATATCAATAAAATGGCGAAGGAAGGACCAAGGACTAGTGTGCAAGGAAAACGGAGATCGCCTACAATTGGACACAAACATGAGGAGGACAGTTTGCTTTCACCGAGCACAGACACTTGGACAGTAATGGTCAAATACTTGTTGTGGAGTGCTTCAAACTTTCTTTTCTTGATTCAAATCAGAGTTTGCTTGTCTTTATTCACACCTGAAAAAAGTCCAGACAAACAAATCGTTTAAATCTCACCAAATTTTGTAGGTGTGAAATGCCCTTAATCTAACCTTCTCGTCGTGTCTCAGGTGGATCACTTGAACAACTTGGCGGCTCTGGTCACATCTTTGCTGGACTTTCACAGAAACTCACAGCACATTCTTCAGGACCTACAGGCAAACCTCCAGTCCAGGTCAGTCAAGACGTTGTGTTTTTAGTAACGATTATACAAAGAGAATGCTTCGCACATCATAATACTGGAGCAGGTGCGTTGGAAACGGCGTGCGTAATGCTCGTCCAAAAATGCTACAAAGAAGAGTCCCGCACTCTGGCTACTTGCAAAAATAGTGATTTTTATTTACAGGAGGTGAAGCAACGTTTCGGCTACTAGGCCTTCATCAGGCAAATGTAGTAACGATAAATGTGTTGTAATGTTAAAGAATGACATGTAGATCAGCAATTTACCTAAACAAGCAGCATTACAAGATTACTCAAACATGCATGAATTAATCCAAATACAACTCTGACTAAGCAAATGCTGAGAGAGCAGTGTTATAACATGGTTAAAAAGTGGATTTAAATAAAATACCCTCTTGTTTTAACTGTGTTTTAGACTCACTGCTGCGAGTAACCAAACAGATAGAAGATATCGGCATCGAAAATCCAGGAGTCGCTCCGAGAACAGCTTCAGGTTTTACCAACAGCCGTCCATCACCTCCACCGCATCCTCAGGTCAGTGCACCAGAGTAAATGCTCCATACGAGTGCCATGAAAACAGCACAGAAGATCTCAAAAATCTACTCATGACATCATAGATCTGGGATATTCACTGTGTTTTTTGAGGCTAAGAGAGAAAAGAAGAATATTTCACAGACAGAACAGACCAGAGCTGTGTTTTTGATGAGAAAGCCATGTTAGAACAGGATTAAATACTCAGACAAAAGCTGGTCTTTCTCTAGCTTTTTATCTGAATTAATAGGCCTTAGAAACATAATGAAGCGTTTGAACTTGTATCATAATATCTTTGTTTTATTGTTTGTTTGTTTTTTGTCTTTTGGAGCAGATCAGGTGGTTGAAATCCCGTCCAGACCCGGCAGCCCCATCACATGTTACGGTAAGAGTTACTTCTTCACTAAGACTGCAACATGACCAAAGTTTACATTGTCGACGTCAGAATATTATGACTAAACATTATAAGAGCATCAAGGACTTTGTTTGGACACAGAACTCCAATCTCTCTCCAAGTCTAAACTGAACTTCCTCTGACAAACACAAGAAGGTTAAATGTGAGAAGGAAAGCATAACATTTTACTAGTTTATTCTGCCTTTTATTTGGAAATACTTTTTTTTTGACAGAAATGTGGTATTGAGAGTGTAGTTTAGATCAAATCATTGAGATATTTTCTATTTTAAGAAATCGTGTTACCAGCCTATCGTATTTTGTATAATTCAGTATTTTTATACTTGTTCAAATCAGGGACTGTCCTAAATACTTCACGCTGAATTGTATTAGATTTATAGTCTTTCTGTCTAATAAACTCATTTCTAAATCTGCCCATCTTCATCTTAAAACAAACAGAACATAAACTTCTTAATGGACAGTAAAGGTGTAAAGGGTTAAAACGATACATCTGAATTCTTAAGTGTCCTCAGGAGTCCCACAGGGCTCAATGCTTGGACTAATCCTTTTCATAATTTACATATAGTAAATTAACTAAATAATAATGTAACAGATTCAAACTCACACCTGTATGTGAATGATATTCTTATACACTTATCAATTAGCTTTTAATAAACTGCAAAACCCTTTTTATCATTATAATTAGGTTTAAGCTCAGACAAGATCAAATATATTCTCTTTTCTGAAAGCAAAGCATTTTTCTTTCTTTTTCTTTTTTTCTTTTCCATCTTTTCAAAGATGGAAAAAGTAAAATATAAAAGAAAAAGAATCAAAGCAGGCTTGTCATTTGAAGTTCGCAAGAAATTTAAATATTTTAGACATTGTTTCTCAAGGTGCTTTACATTTTAAAGTAACTTGAGTTTGATGACCCGTCATGTGTTTGTTCTGTGCCAGAGTACGCTGGCACAGAACTGGGTAAAAAGACTTTTGCTGCAGCACAGTCTTGAAATGAACTCCAGATGGAATTTTATTATAAAGAACCAGTTTTAATGGCCTTTTAATAAGACTTTATAAACAAATCTCTCCCTCTGCAAATGCTTTGCTTCAGTTTGTGACCTTCTGCTGACCCGCTGTATAATCTGAAAATGTTGTGTGTTTTGGTGTGTCTGTGTGCTGCTGTTGGCTCTCGGCCTGGAAGCTCTTGCAAAAGAGATTTTTAATCTCAGTGATTTTTATCCTGCTTAAAGTGTGTATGACAGGTTTCTACAAATTTCCCGTTTTAGTTTAAGTTAGTAGAGTAACACTAGTTGTAAATATATTAGTTTTACAACTTTACAAGTTAGAAAATATGTTGAAAATAACAGGACGTACAGCAGAGTTCTAAACTGATGGCATCACACTAGGAAGACAGACATTTTTTATCACAATGAACCTATTTTAATGACCCTATATAAACAAACATACATTTAACAAAATGAGTGTGTGTTGTAGTGTATTTTTATGTCTCAAGAAGTGAAAACTTTTTACATTAGAAGAGCTTAAAAATGTCTAAACTGGGATGAACAGCAAGATGTTTAGTGAAATCTTAACTTTGTTTTAATTAAATGAGTAGTTCAACCTGTCAGAGGCACTTTAAATAAAGGTTAAATCAGTGGTGCCCAAAATATGAACTTGACCCACAAAGGATTGATCAAGTTTGTTAGAATTACCTGTTCAATTTTATTTTGTATTGAAAAGATTGTCCAATTATACCTATACAAGTATAATCTCAGAAAACATGTTAATACAAGACAATGTAATCAAAAAGAAACTTTGAAAATGCAAAATAAAAGTAGGTTTCATTGTTTGGACACACCTGAGTTAAATAAAATGAATGTCTTCCCCTCTAAGCGACGTTTCTCTGTCTTCAGCCGACAGCGTTGCGCCGCTGGACCAGCCGTGCTGCCGAGCGCTCTATTCCTTTAAATCCGAGCGAGCCGAAGAGCTGAACTTTGACCCCGGCGACGTCATCATCCTCACGAACCGCGTCGACGACAACTGGTTCGAGGGCTCCATCGGGACCCGCTCCGGACTGTTCCCCGTGAACTACGTGGACGTCCTGGTGCCTCTGCCGTCACAGTAAAGCCACAGAACACAAAACGCATCAGCCATGAGTTTGTAGACACTGGATATGCAAAGATTTAGCCTCGTTTGCACTTTGAAACGCAAAATAATCTACAGTCAAAGCAGGGAGAAGCGTCATAGTGTGAGTGACTTCGGAGCACTTTAGCAGGAGTTTGTGTAAATATGTTTTGATCCGTTTGTTTTCACACAAAGCACATGTACAATAACCTAAAAACAAACATTATGAGCTGGAAAAAACACGACTTGAATGGAGAATCTTTCATTGTTTCCGTGATCTGACCCAAATGTTTTCATTTTATTTTAATACTTTTAAAACAAAACTGCAAGAATGTGACTTTAGTAAAGAAAAAAAAATCATTTTTCAAAGCTGCAATAAGCTAAAAATATATACGATTATTTTAATAAAAGATTTCATTTATAGAAAATTATTTTTGTAGCCCTATTTTGGCTTTATTTGCTCGACTCAGTCTTTTAAAATGAACAAATTAGAGCCATAGGATCTGTTTTTGGGATGGGTGATATATCAGCATCGATATTGGCCAGTCTTTATGATATTTTGACATTATCCGTTTCTGACAATATCTTTGTTTGCTCATCTTTCCCAAATCAAACTTCCTGAAAAAAAAAAGTCAAATTACATTTTAATTACTTATTTTAGCTTCTAATTTAATAAAAGCCTCAATTTAGATTTTTAAAATGGCCATGTGTAGATATAAAACATTTATTTAAATGTTTTTAGTCCAATACCAGTGTTGGAAGTAACTCATTACAAAAGTAACTAGTTACTGTAATATATTCCCCTTTTCAGGAACTAAGTAGTGTAACTCATTAACTCAAGTTTCTTGCATATAATGTAATTGCTTTTATATTCTATTGAAAGCAACACAGGACCAAAACACCATTAAAATACTGTCTGTTGTGCTTAAATGTGAATTAAATATGAAGAAATGTCAAATTTCCATCAAACCAATCGAATATAATTATGGAAATGTGTAAATTAATCAGTAAACAAGTGTTAAAGTTGGGGAAACTAACTTTTTTAGTTGTAAATTAGTAAACTTTGTGTTTTCCTCTGAAAACTGTCTGAACTGAATAATAAAGAATTAAAAGTTCTAATCAGAGACAAGTGCAGCTCTCTGATTGGTTGAGCTTGGATGGGTAACTCTAGTTTCACTTTGCTGTTTATAAAATGACATTTATTGACCATAATTGCAACCAAAATGATTGAACTCAATGTAAAGTGTAGTTACTTTTTTGAGACAGTAATAATGTAATGTCTCTGTAACTAGTATTACTGTATATAATTACAAATATAATTACAGTACAATTTAAAAGTAACTTACCCAACACTGGCCAATACACATGTTCTACTTTAAGAAACATTTGCACATTTGCCGATCTCGATATTTGAAATTTTTCATTCCAACAAAGCTCACACAATCACAAAGTTACTTTTCACTTCAGTAAATCATAAAATCAAAATGTATTCATCTGGAATTTAAGCTATCTGCGCCAGAAATTGATTTTAAAGTTGAAACTGACATCTCAGGTTTCTGTAGAATGAAATAAAATGCATAAATGCATGTCTAAAATTGGCACTATTATTTTTATTCTCTTCTCACAATTATTATTTGAGTTAAATCATCACAATTACAGATTAACCTGATCATCTTGCCATTCCTGTTTTTTTATTTTCCACTGCAGCCACTAGATGGCATCGTAGCTTTCAGCTTCAATCTTGTTAGTTTACGTTTTTATCTTTTGAAGTTCATTCAATAAAATGTATTCCAATCAAAGTAATAATAGCACAATGTTCTAACAATTTAGCATTTTTAACAAGAGAATTTTTCATGCTCAGTTTTGTCCTTCTGCACAAATCTAATCGATGATGTCGTTCTTTTGTAAAGACACAGAACAATGTAGTGTGGCTGTAGATTTGCTCATTTGTGAAATAGATTCATAAAGTAGATGCACAGCTGTGGTAAGTGCATGTTCTGAAGTATTTAGGCACAAAGCTTTAAGAGACTCAGGTTAGAACAATGTTTGATTGTATTCTGCCTCTGAGCTGCATGACACTCATCAAATGTGAAGTTATTATGAACGCAGAGTCGAGCTGTAACATACAAACTGTTTCATACAACGCTGTGGTCTTCAAACTTTTATTATCACGGGATTTTGTTATTTAATACAAACTAAGCCAGCGCGCGATCAAAGCAGAGTCTTGAACAAAAACTGGATTAGAGATGAGCTCATCGTGGCAGCTGTCTTTTCCTTGTCAAGTATTAATGTTGCAATAATGATTACTCAGTTAAAGGGACGTAATGACATTGACATAATTGTGATGAAAAAAACTGCCACAACCTGTTGAAATGAAATAATGTAAACACGTCTTTCACTTGTAATGCAAGGTAATGCCTCTCATAGTATCGCACTGAAGTAAATTCTTACTCCATGCACGATGTTGATGGACTTATGTAGTCACAGCTGCCCTGGGGCAGACTGACGAAAGCCCCATTGGCTACCACCAACCACTTTCATACAATCTGGGTAAAATGTCTCCCCTGACTGTAGCTCTAATGGTCTCACATCCAAGTACTGACCAGGCCCAACCTGCTTAGCGTCTGAAGCCCTGATGAGCTGGTGTAGCCACTAAGTACATGATTTTGCTTCAGGAATGGAGTATAAACACTACTGTACATGTACTTTTGTGATTCATCAGTCGTTAGGACTGCTGTTCCAAACTAAAGATGAATCACAGATGAAATTGCGGATTTTGCACCTTAGAAAAATGTATCACACTGAGTGATAAATAAAACTCACTGCATTGCATAAACTATTATAAGAAAATTTGGCTTAAAATAAGAAGCAATGTCTTGAAATCAGTTTAAAACACTTTAAAACAAGGAAAATAATTAAACCAATGTTAAATTACTGTAATTTCTGCCCTATTGAGCACACCTGAATATAAGCCGCACCCACTAGATTTAAGTCAGAAAAATGACAAAGTACATATATACTGTAGGCCGCACTTGTTAATAGTAAGTCTATGAGAATCTATAATTTTGCTGCATTGCCTTATAAGCCGCATAGTTCAAAGCTCATGAAAAAAGTAGCGGTTTATAATCCAGAAATTACGTCTTGAAATTAGTTTTAAATCCTAGAATCAAGCAACTTTTAGCTTGTCTTAAAGCTTCTATAACACCAAGAGACTTGCAATAATAAATATGGTTCCTTGATTAATACCAAAAATATCATTACATCATTAGATTTGCATAAAAACATACTGTAATATATCAAGATTCATATATCATAATAGCACCGAGGTTCATCAGGTAACCAATAAAATTAATTACAATAAGAATACATATATGTCATGATAAGGTCTAAATTTGCCTAAAGTTAAGCCCAAATGTGTTCATAATTTGAAGTATTATATGTCTAACTGTGAAAATATAAAGTATAATCATGACAAAACTCATATTGGTTTAAAAAAGTATTTTAAACTAAAAGTCCATTATTGCAGTAGAAATCCACTGAACGCCAAAACTACAAACAGTGTTCTAAAGTCCCACAACACTAAAATAATAAACAATTCAGTATTTACATTGTACAGTTCGATTTTGCCCAATCCCGACGGACGCTCTCCACAGTTTGAAAACCACAGCTCTTTTAGCTACTGTAACTTAAACGACTGTTCCTCTGACTGTGTCCCTTTAAGAAACTACAAACCAAGGCCTTGTTTTTGCATCTCAACATAAATGAATGTTATATTTCTGTTTTCACTGGACCTAATCTCACTGGGATGTTTCAATACCACTGCAAGATGTCTGTAAAGAGTTGTTTGGGGATGAATTGTGGGTTTTATTTTTCTAAACTAAAGAAAAATCTACTTATGTTGAAGACGCTGAGGTGAAAAACGACCACGTATATTATTTCGTGGACATTTGGGAGAAAAAGTGAATTATTTTGTATAATATTATGAACATTATGTGAATTTCCTTTTTACAGAAATCAATGTAAATGAATGTGACAGTTATTATTTTTGTAAAAATGTTTTATCCACGCTCACTTGACCTGTGAACTATGAAGCACTGGGAAGTCTTATTTTTATAGTCATGCTGTCAGTTTAACAATATTCTAACCTCTTTTTCTTCTCTTAATCATATTTTTTAGATCATTTTTCATTGAGGCAAACCATAACAATGTGAGTATTATTATGACTGTTATAGTTTGTGTCAAATCAGTTGTTTCTGAAATCATGTTTTTGTTTTATACAATTTACCTTTTGTACCTTTTGTTTGGGAAATGATTGTACAAAAAAATCCATTGTGAAAAGACTCCATAAGCAATAAATGTCTTAAGAATCAAATCTGTGTGTGTTCTTTTGTAGAATTCTTTATTTTAGGCGTAAACATACTGTATTAGCATCTAACTATTTGCTTATTTGTATATGACTAAAAAGTTTGCAAATAATATCACAGTATTTTAAATATAAGCAGTGAGTGGCAAAAATGAAGAGGGTCAGTGGAGAGGCATTACATTTTTTTGCATGCCCTTATACTTGATTTGATATACAGGTACAGTATTCCTAATTTTTTTTTATTATTATTATTATAGTTGATATTTTTAGGTTTTTTTATTTGTATTTTTTTTTTATTCTTTTTTTTTTTTTTACACATAGCATCATAGCAAATTCCTAGTTCGTAAATTTTGTTTTGTTCACTGACAATGGCAAACAACCACAGATACTGCAAAATATTTAGTTGGTATGTTACAAGTAAAAAAGAAAATCAGGTAAACAGTGGCAGAAAGGCAGAAAAACAATAGCACTTTTGTTTCTCTCACATTTCTCATTTTAGAATCACACATTCAACATTTTACCTTCCAATGCTTAAATAAAAAGTGTGTTAGTCCATTTGATGATTGAATTATTTGTTGTCAACAGTTAAAAATCAAAAAAATGTCCTAAATAACCAACTTTCGTAAGCAAACAAGCTAGCTAAAGACGGTTGCCATGACAACTAAAACCTTTTTTATCCTCATCCAAAATGTCTCAAAGTATGTTTTTTCACCTCCAGAAAGTTGCACATACCCCTTTTAACTTGGACTTGCAGTTCATTAACTCACTACTTTATTCTTATTTATAGTATGTATTCCTAACTTTGGTCTTCTTATGGTTACGTTATGCAGTTATGATGCGTTGCCATAGCGATAAACAATTTCAGGCTTATTATTTTATTTTATTTTTCATAATGTCGCATTGAATGTTTACCAAGATGCTAAAATCCACGATATAGCTTTTATAAATATATTTTAGTCTTTGCAATAATTTTCTTCTACAGTTAAAAGAGGGCGCTGTCTGTTCGGTTCGTTCTGACCTAAAGCGGAACCGGAAGTCCTGTCGTCCTCTTCTACCAGGCCGCTCCAACATGGTGGGTATTATTTTACAATCAAACCGATCAATCTGCGTCAATCCTCTCGAGTAGTACGTTTCTTACGCTTTATTTGCACTATGATGGACACCGGATGATTTAACCTCTCGATCCCACTTGGTATAGCTTTAAAATCTACCCGATGGAGCTTTTTATTTGTTATTTTAGCCGAGAATTGCCGCTAGCCATGGGATCGGAGCGTCGCTACGGATTTGGTGAATGAATTCCGGAATTTACATGTGCATTCAAAGATTTCACGCTGAGACTAGCTACAGTTGAAATCCCGTCATTGAATTAGTTTTCTTCATGCGGTTTATCTTTTTGGTTGTTAGCTTTTGTGGCTAGTGCTGTCTTTTGCCTTGGTTGTCATTAGCCTGATTAAACATGGCTTAAAATCATTGCTTATCAAAATTATTAATGTATTGGTATTACAGTATCAAGCTGGAAACATCATCTTACCATATTTATTCTTAACTTTCGTTGTTTAATGTTAGAAAACCTGTTTGTTTAGGACAGAACAGGGGTTTCCATAAATGTTTTTTTAATTTGTGCTATAAATGTGTCACTGGCTGCTTTTATTAATATGTAAGCGGTCATTTTGATATGTTTATTTTATTATAAACCTTATTTTGCAATTGTAAAGTATCACAAACTTCAAACTAGATCTGTAACACAACTTAATCTATAGCTACTAATCAATAAAATAGTTTTTAAGTAAGTTGAGAGACATATAATCTACAAAAAATCCTTGTAAATTTATGTTATTCATCTTGTGTATTATGTGCTTAACTTAAAACAGAAATGTGATTGGATTTATTCTACATCTGATCTTCATTAATTAATTTACATCCTCTTGTTTTTCTCAGGGACGAGTCAGGACCAAGACGGTGAAGAAGGCCGCGAGGGTCATCATTGAAAAGTACTACACGCGGCTGGGAAATGACTTCCACACCAACAAACGCGTGTGCGAGGAGATCGCCATCATCCCCAGCAAGAAGCTCCGAAACAAGATCGCTGGGTAAGCGTACGCAGCGGAACTGACGATTGGGGAAATAATTCAATAGTGTTTATTAAGTACAAGTTTGTAGTTTGTTGCTTTTTGCTTTATAATGTCTAGGCACATGTAGGGGTGTCAAGATTATTAGGTTAGTCGATAATCTTGATTATTCAAGCCCCAATATAATTGCCAAAACAAAAGCAAAATAATCGAGGACAATTTCAGTAGCAAAACACAAAAACATAAGCAAAATATCAGTTCTAGTTTCAGGCGAAGATGTGTTGTCATCAGATAAATACTTAGACCTTGTCCACACAAAGGCAAAATGAGGATAGTTTTAAAAACGATCTGTGTAAAGATGGAGCTGCCTTAATATTTGTGACCGTCCACATGAATCTGTAAGAAACAGCTTGAAGCCAATGTAATGCCTGTAACTGACCAGAGTGTGGCTACGGCGCTCCATAGTACTCACGAAAAAAAAAATATTTATCTCGTAATTACGAGATAACTTTCTCGTAATTACGAGATAATTTTCTCGTAATTACGAGATAATTTAAATGGCTTTTCCCACATTCTGTATACCCACACGCTTCGTATAGGCTAAGCTAGTGACTTTATCCACAACAAGTAGTCTTTTCTGTGCTAGCTTGATGTTTCTAAATAGCTAAGATGTACTTGTGGATTTCGTTATGTTAAATTAAGTGCCTCTGGTCTTCACTGCAATGTTTACGGCGACCAAAAGTATGAAAATAGCTAATAACGTGACTGTGAACTCACGCTACAGTTAGCATGCTATTATAAAGACGGCCAGTGTGTGGAGCTGTTCACCCACCAGAAAGAAGCTAGTGGTAATCGGCAGGTTTTTTAAATAAAACTCGATCTTCTTGACTGTTGACAGTCAGTCTCACTCATCCTTAGAAATGTGCGGCAGTTTTTCTGTGGCTCCAGCGTCTGGTTTTCAATTTATTTGGCCAAAAAGGAGAGAAGTGCTGCACATTTGCTACACTTCCGCATGGATCACCCAGAGTGGCGGGTACTGCAAAAATGCCCGTATGTTGCAAGTCAATGATGGCGAAGTGTAGCAAATGTGCAGCACTTCTCTCCTTTATGGCCAAATAAATTGAAAACCAGACGCTGGAGCCACAGAAAAACTGCCGCTCATTTCTAAGGATGAGTGAGACTGAATGTCAACAGTCAAGAAGATCGAGTTTTATTTAAAAAACCTGTCGATTACCACTAGCTTCTTTCTGGTGGGTGAACAGCTCCACACACTGGCCGTCTTTATAATAGCATGCTAACTGTAGAGTGAGTTCACAGTCACGTTATTAGCTATTTTCATACTTTTTGTCGACCGTAAACATTGCAGTGAAGACCACAGGCACTTAATTTAACATAACGAAATCCACAAGTACATCTATCTATTTAGAAACATCAAGCTAGCACAGAAAAGACTACTTGTGTTGTGGATAAAGTCACTAGCTTAGCCTATACGAAGCGTGTGGGTATACAGAATGTGGGAAAAGCCATTTAAATTATCTCGTAATTACGAGAAAACGAGAAACTATCTCGTAATTACGAGATAAATTTTTTTTTTTCGTGAGTACTATGGAGCGCCGTATGTGGCTCTGTGACACTGGCACAGACAGGAAGTAGACACAGCACTGCGCGTAAAGTTTTTAAAGGGAAAAAAAAAAAGTTAAACATAAACTTAGCAGAGAACTCTCTTATACTTATCAAACATTCAGAGTGAACAACATGAATCTAAAACCTGCAGAGAAGACACAGAAAGTAGATTTATGCTTCAGAATCTTTGGAATATTTTGACGTTTCAATACGGATTTAATGGAGATTGTAAGGGATTTATTTTTGTTTTTCCCTCTTGTCTTCTGTGGTTTATGGTGAAATGAGACGCAGATTTTCACAGCAAACATCATATAAAGGTCAGTACATTCTGCAAATGAGACGTAACTTTGGGGCAGTGATGTCATCAGGAAAAAAAAAATCCGGATACAGCAAAACTACGGAGACGCTAAAGCGGAATTTTGAAATTATTTCACCCTGAGACGAGGTTTCAGAAATTTTCGTTTTCATTGTCCTAAAACTCCTGCTTCGTGTGGACGATGTTGGTTTAGAACAAATATTTGTGCTGAAACGCCTGAGCTTGGCTTTGTGGGGACAGGCCCTTAGTTTTTACTTTTATTTTTCCCAAAGTGAGAAGTAAATTTGTGATTTTGCTATGTTATACATTTCCAAAAAATTGGCCATTATTTGTTTGGTACAGCAGATGGCTAGATACAGATGTCACTTTTGGTTTAACGAAACCTTAGTAAATATTGATAAAATAATGCTAGAAATATGTATACACTTCTACTTTAGACCCATTTGCACAGTTTCAGTTTAAAAAAGTGATTTTTATTTAGTGTGCTTTAAAAAGCATAATTCATTTTTTTAACAGTAGACAAAACAAAGAAATATTGTGTTAGGAGCAAATTCAATGACTTTCAATAATCTCTATTAAAGTAAAAGCAGCGTGATGTTTTTGTCACATTGACATTTTGATTTCATGAAAACTGGTCAAAATCTTGAGGAAAAATTACGTGTTAGATAATGAGAATGCAAAAAAAAAAGTCTGCAATGTTATTTGTAACAGTTGTAATCATTAATATTTGTGAAATCTGATATTTGATATCGTGGAATCGTTAGGCACATGTATAATTGAAAGAAGATTGCAAAACATGTTAATAAAATATTTTCCAACCACTGTCATTGAAGAGATGATTTAAGCCGGCGTAGTGGGGCGTTCTTGTGGCCTGTATCGAAAGTGACTGTGGATCTTTGTGGCCAGGTCATTGATAATGCAGGCAAAGCAAACGGAGAGCCTTTCCCTGTGTTTGAGGGAGGTTCAGTTCCTGTCAAACCCTGGTGCTCTCCGACACTCTTATTCTTTTATTACCTGAATGATTGGTGGACAGTAGAGATTTAGAATGGTTTGTTCAAAGACAGAAGCTCAAATTTGAACGAAACTGTTATGTCAGACACCCAATGTGTTCTTAATTTTAAGTCATTTACCGTGCACAAAGTCGATGCTTATTCAAAGTCACTCGTTGCACAAATGTATAGAATTTCTTAAATACTTTGAATATACATAACAGAGCTGCAACTAAAGATTATTTTGGTCTAATAGGCTGTTCTTTATCTATTATCCATCTATTATCTATTTATCTATTAGTAGTTTAGACTGCAAAAGTCACCTAAATACAAGATTTTAGTACATTTTTAACTGAGGTAACACCGAGAATGTTCTAGAGGTGCATGCAGGTGAATGTTCTAGAGATTTATACTCAAGCTTCAACACTAAAATTACGCATTTTTTCCACATTATTGCTGTTTAATCTGAGGTTTTTCTCAGGTAAAGTCATGTTTTGAAATGTGGGGCATATGGTGTCAATTGATTATTTGCGATTAATTATAAGCTCATGTTGTTATGCTTTCTGGGATTGAGTGAGGATGCTTTTGTCTCAGGTATGTGACACATCTGATGAAGAGGATCCAGCGAGGTCCCGTCAGAGGCATCTCCATCAAACTGCAGGAGGAGGAGCGCGAGAGGAGGACAACTACGTCCCAGAGGTCAGTTTACTGCACACTTGGGCTTTTTTTTTTACTGTCTTAGCACCGTTTTCTGGTTGAAACGTTACAATTTTTGTCTGGGCTGTTGGAAATATTGGTTCTCTGCTTCTGTTTTTTGCCAAATTTTAGTTTTGTTCATCAGACGTGTTGACCCAATGTTTTGATTGGAATAGAAGGCTTTATTTGCTTTTAAACAGTTTTTGCGTAGTTCTTTTCTCCATTTATGTTTCAGCAGGCCACACCCCCCCCCCTTCACACTTCCGTCTCACCATAAATGAATACGCAAATGAGTGATTTACATAAACATTAGCTGATAATGAGTGAGTTTGACTGACAGGAGGGAGGAGCAGAGGAGAGACGCTGCAGCAGAACACATCGCACAGACTCGGGAAGTTGATTCAAGAGTGGTCTTTGCTTCTCTGAGACACTTTTACACACTGTCATTGAAAACACGCTGTCATTTTAAACACGTTAGGCTACTTTATGGGAACCACTGCTTTGGTGCAGCTGTAAAGATCGTTAAACGGACATGAAAAGGGGAAAAGTCATATCGCTTTTGTAAAGCCTGCAGCCACATGCACGCGGGGGTTTGTGTGCGTAAAAGGACGTGTCCGTGCTGTGGTCCGGAGTTTGGGAAGAAGCAGCGACGAGGAAAAGACTGTGGGACGCGGGCTTGTGCGTGTGACGCGCGTCCTCCCTAAACGGGGGTCAGACTGTTTATTGAACGTTTTCTGTAAAGACTAGATACTGCTGCTTGGGATCATTCAGCGTGAAGCGCATCTTTCGCTCACGTAAGCTTTATGAGCGCTTTGAAAGAACTATATAAAAAAAAATGAAAATATAGCTGTTTCTTTTTTTTTTATTAATTTATTAAAGTCATGTTTGCCCATTTCAAATGTTCCTCAAACATGCCGTCCTCTCACTTCACGTCTCTCCTGCCTCTGAGCCGTGTTTAAGTGAAGTCTGTCTGACATACACAACCTCCAAAATGTGCGGAGAGATACGTAATTTTTCACTTTCAAGCTGTTTTTTATAAATCCCAACTTAAACGCAAAAAGCTGCTCCGTACTTTTCGAGGCTCATTTTGTGCGTAAGTAGGCTTTATAAATGAGACCCCAGGCTTGCTGTTTTCTGTCCTGGCTGATTTCGGTGAACCCCTGTATCGAAAGTGTCTGTGGAGTTTGTCTCCAGGTCATTGATAATGCAGGGACATGAGTCTGAGAGCCTTTCCCTGTGTGTGAGGGATCTGTGCCTTTACACCCTGTGGCACTCACACATTTACAAACTCAAGTCAGGTTTTACACGAAGACGGTCAGCTGATGTTTTGTCTATCGTGAGAAACAGGCTGTGGAGAGGACTGTGCTGGTTTTGCTCTTAAGGCTGTGCAAGAATTACATTGATGTGCTGCGAGGTTTTAATTTTTGAAATGCTCTCCTCTGACTGTGCCATTTACAAGTATTCTGTATTAACATTTAACTTTTGAAAATGGCACAGTCCCCGAAGAAAACCGATATACAATGAAATGTCAAAAACGTATGATGTGCATCCTTTTTTACGTACATATATTATGAAAAGCCAAAACTTAAAATTCTCACAAATTTGGTTGAAGCCACATTGCGACATTTTCTTTGGTTTAACAGGTAAATCTTAACCTTCCCCAAGACCCATTTACCCATTAAACCCAAAGAAAATGTCACCACGTCGCTTCAACCAAAGTGTGTAGTATAAAAAAACAAACAAGAAAACTCATTGTTCGTTTTAGACTGTGTTGCTTGTAAAATGTGATCCACTTAACCTCTGAAGTTTGAAACAATGACTGTCATGGATATTGTTTTGACCAATTAATTGGAATAACGATGATTTGCTTGCTCTGGCAAGGCAGCGATCGCTCTCCCTCTTTTTCTCTCTCGTGCCTAATTAACGAGTCAAGAGCTGCAAATTTGTCCCCCGTTTGAACTCGTCAACGTGAATCGTTACAAATGCCCAACTGTAGAGCAATAAATGAATACTGTAGGCTACACCATAAGACTGCTTTCTAGCTTCAACACAATTTTAGAAATAATTGACAAATAAGATTTTAGTTACATTTAATAGATAACCACTAGTTCAACACTCATTGTTCCAGTTCTTGTGTCTGCGATTGTACACCATTGTGATAACACACTTTGCCTCCTGAAGTTTGACATATGACTGTTTTGACATTATGTGAATAAGATGAGATTTTGCTTGCTCTGGACCCGTTAAGCACTGTTTTTGTTTTGTTTTTTCAATTACACATTGTTCTGTTTTAAATAGTGTTGTTTTTTTATATATACTGTATGTTTGTAAATCCTAAGGGACTTATTTACAGCTAAGCCAAACTTTTGAGTCTAACAACCTTGATCTGAAAGGTTATTCATCAGCTCTAAATCACAATTTGAGTGGATGCAAATCACAAGATTACCTTAATTTCCTCAATAACTTAATTTCTTGACTTATTCTGCATAAAAAGTACAAATTCTCAAGCTTAGATCTGTTCAAACTAGCTTTAAAATGCATGTGATTGTTCCTTAGTTTTAGTTAATATCAGGGGTCTCCAACGTTTTTCGATTGGAGAGCTACTTTTTTGAAACATTTTTGGCAATGAGCTATTATGATTAACATAACATGAAACTGAAGTAAAATGGGGCTCAGTTAGATGTCTATATGAAACATTAGCCATTATCAGTTTTGAATTGGACACAATTAGACATCTAAAGACACATTTGCACTAGAAACAGGCATGTATTAAAGCACAATTTGTGTAATAAAGTGTGATGCGAATTATTCAAAATCCTTTGGGGAGCTACAGGTTGGAGAAAACTGATTTATATGAACTCTGAATCACAATAAAGGTTCTGCATTGACATAATTTTAATTGAAAAATGCTCCTAATTTTTGTCTGTGGAACCATGATCTAGTAGAATATAACTTTTTATGCAGAAAAAAGAAAATTAGAATGAGCTTGTCATGTTGACTTTGCAGAACTTGCCGAGCTTATGTGCTCACGGCTTTTGGAGATTTAGGATAAAAATAATTTCCTTGCCACATGCACGCAAAAACATCTTATTAAAGGAGATTTCGAAATGGTTATCACTGAGAAATATGAGAGAAGCAGAATTGTTCATCTGCTGCTTTTTCCCTTCTTAATTTTTTCGTGTATTTTTGCCACTCTCGCTGTTATTTAGTATGCTGTGATGTCACCTGCCCTCACCGCTTGTTAAATGTCGGAAAAATCTCAAAACTACTAGAATAACTAGGAGAATTATTAAAGTCGTTGCATTACCGTAATAATCGTAAAATGTGTGCTTTCAAATTTCGAGTGTAAGTTTTCCTCAGATCTGGATGAGGCAGTGGCAGGGACCAAAACAAAACCGCTGCTGTCATTTTCCTTTTTTTAACTCTGCGTTTTGTCTCTTCAGGTTTCCGCTTTGGACCAGGAGCTGATTGAAGTTGACCCTGACACCAAGGAAATGCTGAAGCTGCTGGTGAGTCCCAACAGTCTGTTCATCTGCTAGTTATGCATTTTACCATGATGGCCATAACCGAATATTGTGAAGAAAACTCAAAACATGAGTGACATTTTACAAACCGGTGGCTCCAAAAGGCCAGCAGAGGGCAGCAGAGTGTGCAGTTAGTTGTTTTACTGTAGTTGCCTCTGATCCTGTATCGAAAGTGTCTGTGGAGTTTGTCTCCAGGTCATTGATAATGCAGGGACATGAGTCTGAGAGCCTTTCCCTGTGTGTGAGGGATCTGTGCCTTTACACCCTGTGCCTCTCACACATTTACAGATTAAAATGAAGACTTAAGTGTGGCTTCAGGTTAGACTGAGCTCGCGGTTTCAGAGTAAGGCTGCACAATATGATAAGAGCTGCTATTGTAACAGTATACATTGCCAAATTTGTCTCATGATGATGCACTGATTTACTCTTGAATACTGCTCTGTGCTCAACACTTTGGCATTTGGTTTTGTCATTTGCAGAGTCGATTTTTAAAAGGACCAGTGTTTAGTTTAGGTTCAGAAGATTTAAAGTTAAATTCAACATTAAATAATTCCTGATTGGATCCACATGGTGAAGTGCTAATATGATAAAAGTCATAATAAACATTCATTAACAGCTTCCTACAATTATATTAAAGTGCTATACTGATTTTGCTCTTTAAAAATTAAGCAAGAAAAAAATGTCATTTAAACATCAACATCATCTAAAACCCTGGTCACGATGGCGGACTCCGTCCGGATCCGACCCAAGCGCCGCCCCGTCGGACCGGCCGCGTAGCCTCCTGCCAAACACTCACAGAAGGCTGGAGAATGTAGACGTGATTCTGTAAAGAAGCGCTGTGCAGACTGAGCTCATCATGGAAGCGTGCCACATCGCCGCTGACTCGTCTTCCACTTTTGGCACAGCGCCAGAGCCAGAATACCGGTTCACATCGTCGTACAGTCTGGTCTCCAGAGTGTATTAAAGACGCATGTGTGTCTGCGTAATGTACGCTACAACATCGCGCTGTGACTCTTCTCTCACATTTGGCACGCGCAGAGACAATGTCGTGACGATGCAGTGCCGGCTCTGGCTCTGCAGGTTCATGTATTTAGAGAACGCGTTGTGTGGCGTGTAATGACACGATCAGAGCGTTTATGTGATTCTTCATTCGTAAGTTGGAGAGTTTCGCGTGTCCTATCGCCATCAGCAATCACATGGCTTCATTCAGTGACTACTTTGACCAGTGGAACAGAGAGAGACAGACGTGGACAGAACAGGCTCAGTCAAAAGACTTAGATTAACTCCATCACAGACTCAGTGATCAGCTCTGATCAATGTAAAACACGTTCTTCATCAAGATTTATCCATCAATACATAAAAGAAGTAGCTAGAATAATTCATTAAAAATAAAGCTATGGAAAAGAATATGTGAATGTAAAATAAATTTTGTAATGTTTTATTTAAAGTAAATTAAAAAGTCTAAAGAAACTTCGCGTGAATCCGACTGCTATTTAACTGACCTCATGAAATCTAGGGACCTGTCTAAAAGATTGCCACTCCTATGCATTCTGCTCAGATTTATCATAATTCCTTTTAAGCTTTTTTCACAACTGTAGATGCAACATGGCAGTGTGACATTCCCCAGTTTGAGTCAAAGTTAAAGTAAAAAATGCAACTACGGTTTTAATTTAAACGTCAACGTTGCAATATTAAACTGTTAATAAACTTAAGCTCAAAGCAGTGAAACTTGAAGGCCAACTGACATTAGTATTAAATTGCATGTTTTTTATTGGCACTGATGCTGTAAATTTTGTTGGATCGAGTATCGGTTCCATGATTTCGGTTCAGCTGATATCCTAGTTGTACTTTTAATTATGCATAATGAGACTTTACTGGATTTACTGGCTGATGTTGATCCAGAGACTTACACTATGTAACAGTTACATAACACAGTATGATAACATTTCTTATGTTATGAAAAAAGAGCTATTTCAATTCTTACAGTAGAATCGGTTGATATCTGGTATCGACAGATATTTAATTCCTAAATATCAGTATGGAACTGATAAAAAAAAAAAGCTTGATCGGTGCATCCCTAGTTTTTCATGACTAAGGAAAGTACAAGATTTAAAATTATTAAAATAAACATTATGAAGCTTTCTTAAAGGTGCAGTAGCTGATTTTCACACTGCAAACACAGTTGAATTCAATTCATTTTAAATCTGACAACTTCCTCTCAAATTCTTTGACACATGGTTCATATCGACATTAATTTTGGTCGCAATTATGGCTTATAAACTTTTTAGAAACAAAGTGAAACTGGAGAGGGCCTTTCAAGCTCAGCCAATCAGAGCGCTGTATTCAGCTCCTGATTAGAACTAAATGTCTTCTTATTCAATTCAGACAGTAGTCAGTGGTCTAATTTTTTCACAAAGTGCAGCATTTATTATGTACTTTTGAGTGGAAAAGAAAAAAATTACTAATTCACAACAAAAAAAGTTAGCTACCCCAACTTTAACTGACTTTAGTTATCTCATAATATGATTGGTAATCTAAGGTTGCAACTGACAGATAACATTTTTAGCAGTCAACCTAACAACTTGCATGATTGACTCAGTTTTGGCACATGACTCCGATTGGGAATTACAACTTTATTATAGATGCACAGGAATGACAGGCAACAACAGACAAACCTAATAGAGTTTGGTGAAAAAACAGCACATTATTACCATACTTTCTGGCCTATAAGCCGCTACTTTTTTCAGAATCTTTGAACTATGCGGCTTATAAGGCAATGCATTCTCATAGACTACTATTAAAAAGTGCGGCCTATACATGTACTTTATCATTTTCTTACTTAAATCTAGTGGGTGCTTATATTCAGGTGCGCTCAATAGGGCAGAAATTACGGTAGTTGTAGTCAGGACATTGTGAACTAATCTCCACTTGAATAGATACATTAGCAAGAGATCTGTGCCTGGGGGAAGATGAATTTAAGTGATTTTAATGTAAAATATCAGGTACAGTCTCTTTAAAATCCCGCTGTAGCCTATGTTAGATGTGTATTGCTCTACAGAATTCCATGTCAGCAATGAACCAGAATTAAACCAGAACTAGACCAGGCTGAACCAGGAGTAAGCAGCACTGAACCAGGTCTAAACCAGGACCAGATCAGGACTAAAGCAGAGTTACTCCAAGACCAGAGTTTAGGACCAAATCAGGAAGGTAAGAAACACAGAACTAGCCCTGCAAACGAGAGAAGATACTTTAGGCTGGATCAGATCTGTGGAGTTGAATAGGCTCGTTCTGATGCGTTTTGTTTCTGTTCCAGGACTTCGGCAGCTTGTCGAATCTGCAGGTGACGCAGCCGACCGTCGGGATGAACTTCAAACAGCCGCGAGGAGTCTAGACGCCATCTTTGTTCTTAATAAAATCCTTTAAAAAGAAAAAATACTGCTGCTCTTCACTTCTCCCTTTTTTAAATTTTATCTTTTATTTGTTTTTGTAGCTCTAGACACGGTCACAGCTGTGGCGACAATAAAAATGGGGAAAAAATAACTGACTCTTTATCGTTTTTGGATATTTTGGCCGTTTATGAAGTTAGATTAGATTATTCCTGCTAAATGCTGAATAAGTAACCATAGAAACGCTGGTGTAAGGGGCAGCTCATTTTTAGCAAACATCGTAACCAAATGCATCTTGAAATTTACTCTCAAATTTGATTGTGTAACGGCAAATGTCACGTCTATTTTGAGAGCAACAGTGAGAAATGTGAGGCTGTAAATATCTTGTGTTATTCAAGAGATATTTTAGTTTATTTGTATCGAGACAGAATCAAACATGAACCGATCAGACGTACAGTATTTACAGAGAAGAATGAACAGCCACTAAGCCAGACCTGGGCAAACTTTTCTCTAAAGCCCATTTTACACTGATGCACCTTACCTTAAATGGTCTATTTACATAGTGCTTTTTTACCTTTCCAGTCTCTCAAGCGCTTTACATTCTAGTCTTTATTCATCCAGTGTAACAGACACTGAAGCAATGTGCAGAAAGTGGCTTTTCCTCAAGGACACAACTACAATCTACTCTTATCGTCCCACTGTGGCTCCTGGTGTCCCAGCGGTCTCCCATCCAAGTACTAACCAGGCTGTAACTTGCTTAGCTTCTGAGATCTGACGGGTTCAGCTTTGACAAACAGGTATGACTTCTACTTTTATCACAGACATTTTTCAAGTAACATGCGGGTTAATGCGATCATTTGTGTCACAAATTCTTATGACTGCAAGCACATTTCTGTAAAATACAGTATGTGCTATGTAATCTATTATTTTTGTTCATTTTTGTTTATAATTTGCCGTATTCCATTGCATTTTTAGCTTTGTGGTCACATCTCAACAATATAAGCCTTTATTTTTCTATTGGCCCTCTTATCCATTCTGTGTCCTCTCGTCAGTGCTGGGCTGCAATGTATTCTGGGACCTGTAGTTCAAATTGCTGTGTGCTTTTATCAAGCGGTCAGTATCATAATAATCAGAGATCATCCCGAGAGTCACATGAAATTATCTTGGTGGCTGCATTTGAGCCCCTGCCTTAAACATTTTTAAAACACTGTAGTTGGCAATGGCATTCTCAATGACTCTGGTGTACAGTAGAGATCATTTTATTAGAAAATGCTCCTAAACTTTCTGAACTTGCGCAACACAATAGAGAAAATGTCCTGTTTTGCTTTTTAGGACTAGTTTTAGGGACCCTGGAGTTTGTATTTTACACAAATTAAAGGTGGGTAGCTAACTTTTTTAGCTGTCAATTAGTAAACTTTGTGCTTTCCACTAAAAGTATATAGTAAGTACAGCACTTTGTGAAAAAATGAGACCACTAAGTACTGTCTGAACTGAATAATAAAGAATTTTAGTTCTAATCATGAGCTGAATGCTCCGCTCTGATTGGCTGAACTGGGGTGGTCCTCTCCAGTTTCACTTTGTAAAAAGACGTTTATAAGCCTTAAATGCAACCAAATTAATAAATGTTGATATTAACCATTGTTAATTGTCAGATTTAAAACCTAAATTGTGTTTGCAGTGTAAAAATCAGCTACCCCACCTTTAATTTTTGAGGCTAAATGCAAACTAACAATCATTTTTTGTTGTCGTGGCAACAGTGTTGCGTTTCATTAACTTGTTTACTAACAACAGTTGGAGATTTAGGACATATTAACGGCAGAACATACAATTATATTCTCATGAAAAAGACTCAAGAACAACTTTTTAGAAAGAAAAAGGTAATTATTTCCACTCTGTGATTCCAAAGTCTGTGATAAATATGCGAGAAGATAAAGCCTTTCTGTTTATCTGCTTTTCTGCCACTGTTACTGCTTTCACATGTCAGTTACAAACCCATTGTTCTGCAGAATATTTGAGGGTGTTTTTTTTTCCTCACATTTAGCTTCTTTTCCCCAATTTTAACTTTATTTTGAGCTTTTGCAGGAGAAAATGTCATCCGTCTCCATTGACTCTCTGCATTTTTTGCCACTCAGACCTCACATTAACAATGCTGTGAAGTCACCTGCAGAACCTCTATAAACTGTGTTTATGTACAAGGTTGATATGGCAACAATACAACAATAAGTAAATAAGATGTGGTAAACACTGATATCAAAATCTCACATAACGCTAAAATAGATTTGAACCCCATTGCACAAGATTCTAATAAATATTTACAGATAAAAATGTAATCTATATCAATCATTATTAGTACTTTGGAGACATGAAATGCATTGATCACAAAATGTTTATTGGCCACAGTCTCATATAATATACATGACTTTACACAGTAGTTCTGTACAGACGCAGTGACGCAGGCGGCGCTGGATCATAGACACTTGAGGAGGAAGAAGTTACAGAAGGCTCCCTGAGGACAGTCACACATGCGTCCGATCCGAGCGCCTTTCCTCACGGCGCAGTGCTCGCCCAGGTCACACTGCAAAACAAAACACGTCACAGTGAAACAAAACACGTCACTGCAAACAAAACACGTCACAGTCACAGCTCAGTCTGAACACAAAACTGGTGGAAGTATGAAACATAATCCAGTTTTGACCACAGCTCTAAGCAGATACACACAATATCTGTGTAGAGATGTGCATTATATTGAATTTTAGATAAAACCGTGATAGTTGTTTCAAAGATTTTGTTAATTTAACTACAAGTATTTTCACAGTAACGAAGTTACACTACTAGTTACTCAAAAATATAATCTAAGTTACAGTAACTAAGTTACACTGGTTAGAAAGCACATTGCAGATGTATTCAGTTTTTATAGAGGGATTTTCGATGACGCCACTTTCCGCCCTACTGCACATGCGTTATGCAGAAAGAGCCGCCCTCCATCTGATTACCTGTGGAAACTTCTTTGAATAAGACAACGAAACTGGACGAGGGCAGCTGTTTTAATCGGGTCTGAACCGGTCTGACAGACGTCTGTCTCCTGAAGCTTGAGACAGTGTTTTCCTCGTAGTTTTTTCACTCACCTGAATGTAACTTTAAAGGGTCGTAGAATCGAATTTCATTCATAAATGTTGAATTAGCATTTTGAATTTGTTTTTTGTGACAAACTCTTGTAATTCGCCGACAACAGCCTTAGCTTGTGTTGTTTCTCCAGCTTGATCAATCAGCGGCAGCTCTTTCAGCGTACCGTGTGCGCGCATCGGCCGTGTTAATAAACCAAAAATCCTCTGTACATGAAATCTCGTTTAGCTGCATTTTTCTTTATGAATAGTAATTCAGCATGCAAACCTCTGAGTTTTTTTTGTCTTGAGAGGACAGTTTGGGTCAAATATTTGGTCAGAGCATTGAGACACTCACTAGTTTTGTGAAGGAGGGACTTTTTAGTCGATTAATTAATTGAGAGGACAAGTCTTAAAGTAGTGGTAGCTAGTTTCTCACAGCAAGCACGATTTATTTTTAAATCTGACACTTCCTCTCAAAAATTATGGTTAATATCGACACATATTCATTTTTGGCTGCAAGTATAATCACTAAATGTCTTTTTACAACAAGTGAAACTCGAGTGGACCATCAATCACAGCCAATCAGAGAGCTGCATTTGGCTTCTGATAAGAACTAAAATTCTTTATTATTCATTTCAGACAGTACTCAGTAGTCTCATTTTTTCAGTGCTGCATGTATTATATATTTTTAGTAGAAACACAGCCTATTTAAACTTCAACTAATACATTTAATATGTGTTGAACATTTTCCGGTGAGTTTGAAATAATACTGACTTTTGTAATCGAGATTTGCCAAAACCTTATCAAGATATCCATGTTTGTTGCCCAGCCCTTTATGTGATTTTTTTTTACGAGCAGGGCCGGCCCTAGCCCTTTTGGCGCCCTAGGCAAGATTTCATTTAGACCCCAGCACCCCGCCCCACCACCACTATATTTAACTTTTTTTCTGAGTTTAATTCTGTATAGGTCTATGATATCTAGGGTTGAATGCAAGGTCATGTTTGTTTTTTTGTTATTGTATTTTTTTTATTTATTTATTTTTTCTGAAGAAAATAGATGCAATTTCCTATAATCTGGAGTATTTTTGACCAATTAAAGTATCTTTTACATTAGTAAAGTTATATTATATTATGTAGCATATATCCTCACCAAGATACAAATTATTTGGGGCCCCAATTTGTAATGTGGCCCCAGTTGTTTGTGGTCATAACTCAATGAATATGTGCCTTAATGACAAAAAATAAAAACTGGCAAATAGCTTGTGAGTGGTAGAACATGATTTTCATATTGGGGTGCAATTTGGCGCCCTCACCACCAGATGGCGCCCTAGGCAACCGCCTAGTTCGCCTATGCCTAGGGCCGGCCCTGTTTACGAGTATTATGATAGAGATTCAATTTGTTATAGGTTCTGTTCACATGACATCACAACAATTTAGGCAACATTTCCATCCACACAGGATCTTCCTCTTGTGTGGACTGAAACAATGTTTGTTTCATTAAAACAGCAGATTTGGAGAAAGAATGCAGGCTAGTCCTTCTTTCCTACATTTAAAAGTCGAGGCCCCTTTGAGTGATGTGAGTGTAGTTATGTTTTATTTATATTTTTTTAAATAAAGTTACTTGTACAATAAATAAATCTAATTTTGTATGTTTTGATGAGGAAAAACAATGTCAGTTCTTACATTATCGGTTGAAATGTGTATCAGCAGATACATAAAGCCAAAGAGGAAGGAATAAAGCTGGATTGGTGCATCCCTATTCGTAGGTTCGGTTCACCAGACATCACAACATTCTACAGGCCAATAATATTTAATAAGGTGGATGGCATCTAAAGTTGATGTTGCTTAGATGCAGTTTTTGTTCTTATAAAGAAAGTCAATGGGATACTTGCACACTTGTTTGTGATCCTTTAGAGCACAAATGTCTGAAGTCTTTGTGAAGCTAAAACCCTGAAGTTTTAGTCTCTGAGACTAACAGACTCTGATCAGAGTGAGAACTTTCTCCAAACAAGTAAAAAACAGAATCAAATTTCTGTCAAATTTTTTTTTGGTAAATATTAGGATTGGTGAAGCTGAGACCTGAATGACACTAGATTTAGCATATTTTAGGTTTTGACCATTCATCTGCAAAAACTAAAGGTAATTTAAGTAAAAATGAATTTTAGGGACCAAAACTGCTCAAAAAATGGTCTGATTCATACTCATTTGACTCTAAATAAGAGTGACACAATGTTCTTTTTAACTTTAACCTTTCCAGGTGCTTCATAGTTTGTTTTTATCAGATACTGAACAAATCGAGGTAAAATGGGACAATCCTCCGGGGAGACGTGGGAATAGTAAGTGAAAAACCTTACTTCAGTGGTTGTCGGACCTTTCACATCAAGCACCACTAAATATATAATTTTTTTACCAAGTACCACCAGATCAAAACTTGGGACTAGATTAGAACTGTTAGAGCTTAAATTGTTTAAAATGAGATTAAAACAATGTTAAACCAAAGTTAAAGTAGTTCTAAAAGATGTTTAGCCCTAAAGAAGGCCAAACCTGAATAAAAAAAATTGTATTTAAACTGCACATGGCTTCATGTATCAGACACAACCTGAGTTACTCCAGTGTATTCACTGTTTGCAGTAGAAACGCTGCAATAACATGTATATTTCGATAGAAATGCAAAGTTTAAGCAATACTTTCAGATGTTTTATGATGTAGATCGATCAGTTGAATACTATATTGTGGAATATAACATATAAGCTAAAACACAAAATGTCCATGGAAACAAGCAGAACAATTTCTCCAGGGCTGATTTGAGAAAAATATAAGCCCACTCAGAGGAAAAAGACGCACATTGTTTGTATGTTTTTAGTGAAAGAAATGATGATGATGATGATAATAATAATGATAATAATAACAATGATAAAACACCTGTTAACCCATTGGTTAAAAGTTACACAGTGTGCCTTAAAGACACAATAAGCAGCCGTCTTTAAATGTTTTAAAGTAGTGGTAAAACGGCGTTAATCAAACTGATTAATAGATCTTTGTAACATTTGAAAAATTGAACAGGCATTTGTATTTGTCTTTGTAAAGTTAATTTTTGCATTTTGCTTTGTCATTACTTTTACGTATTTGCATAATTTCTGTGTCAAAGCTGCTGAACTGTGAACAAAGATGAGAAAACTATCGACAGCGGATGAAACAGTTTACGTGACATTTCAATAGAAGCTGAGGTTGTTTTGTCGGCTCCAGATTGACATTTCCATCTCGGCTTTAGAGGCTGAATTGAAAAACACTTCAGTCACTCGTCTTTAATCTGCCTGACGTGAAAGTGTTTGAGAGATGAGACTGAAGAGAGAGAAGCAGCCACACCTCTGTCAGTCAGACCAGGGCGGCTCACGCTAACATCATAATCTTTTTCTTAGTTTGTAGCCAGTAGTTTTCTCATCATTTACTCAAAGTTGTGTTTAGATTAATTCATGCATGTTTGGTAATCTTAAATTGTTTTGCAGCTGATGCTTTAGTGCTAAATATGCATCTAAACAACATTCATTTTAGCTGCCCTCGCCTGATTAAAACATTATTGGCCTTTAGAATATTGTGATGTCACGTGAACAGTCTTGTCAGCAGCGTTGAGAAGTCACATGCTCAAGAGTAGCTCAGTTGTGGAAGAGTTGTTTTATTGAATATTGATGAGAGAAATAGAAAACAGTGGTTCATGCATGAAAGTATTTGTGCAGCTAAATACACTACAGAATACATTTTAATTTAGAATTCTGTAATTAAATACGTGTTGAAAGTATTCTTCCACACTGCTTGACAAAATTATAGGACCTAGAAATTAAATCAGCAAAATGATAATATAATTGTGCCCAGAGGAGAAAAGAGAGTGAGGTTGATAAACATAAGTCACTCACAGAAGGGACCTGTCCGTATTTCTTTTCCCAGGGGCTGATCTCTTTGTCTGCAGCTTCTCCAGAACCTCCTGCAGGTCTCCCAGCTGAACACAACACAACAATTTTTATGACTGACAAACTTTTCCAGATTCTGTTTCCTGAGTTTTGGTCGCTAAGTCTTGAATACCTTTAAAAGAAACTCGCAGCAGACGTTCAAAGCTAAGTTCTTGATAAAACTTTAAGTTATAAGTTCTTATTTCTCACCAGTCTGTTGTTGTAGCGCAGGTCCAGTGCGTCCTCTCGTCTCTCTCGGTTTCTGTGCGTCCCGCGTGCCACAGCGCGCACAACAGTCCCGCGAGCAGCACCACGCGCGCCCACATCTGGCAGGAGTCACAGGACAGGTGCGAGGACAGGTGCAAAGACAGGTGACAGACTCTCCAGCCTCGTGCAGGAGCGGTTTGACCCGTGCGCTATGCTCCGCGCGGAGCTTTGAAGGAGCCCACCCCGCAGCCTCCGAGAGTGACGTCATGGCGCTGACGTCACGTGTCCATGTCGCTCAGAGTCCAAACAGTTTGTTTGAGACAGATGTTTCATTAAGATAACTTTTCATGTTTCAGAGCAGCGTCACAATCAAACTGCAGTTTCACGTGACTCCATCAGGCAAAACTCCCAAAGGGTCACGTGTTTAATACTGCGGGTGAACTAAAGCCTCAGCTGTCCTGGGGCAAACCGACAGAGAGGTGGCAGCCACCAAAAGTGTCTTGCCAAAGACACAACTCTAGCAGTAACTAATAAGTTACTGAACATGTGCTCAATGTTGAGTTTCTCTGAAGATGAGACTGACTTTTGTTTACTCTGTGATCATGGTCCAGCTGCCTCCGTCCTGTTCCGTCTAAGCCTGGAATCTAGAGAGAGAGAGAGAAAGTGAGACAGAGGAGAGAGAGAGAGAGAGAGAGAAAGAGGAAAGTGAGACAGAGCAGAAAGAGAGAGAGAAAGAAAGAAAGAAAGAAAGAAAGAGGAGAGAGAGAGAAAGAAGGAGGAAAGAGAGAAAAAGAAGAGGAGAGAAGAGTGAGAGAGAAAGAAAGAAAGTGGAGAGAGAAAGAAAGAGAGGAGAGAGAGAGGGAGAGAGAGAGAGAAAGAGGAAAAGAGAGAAAGAGGAGAGAGGAGGAGGAGGGAAAAAGCGGGAAAGCGAGGAGAGTGAGACAGTGGTCATTAGAAGAGGATTGCAGTGACTTTGAGTTTGTGTATAATTCAGAGATAAAGATGACTTCATTTGGATTTGAGCCACCTTCAAAGCTTCAGAACCGCCCTGCGCCGAGGTAAAACTGCTGAGCTGAGTTCATGTTGTCATGACGATTCAGAGAAAAGTTATTTCAGGAACTAGTGCCAAAATATTGAGCTTTCCAAATACAAGGTTTAAACTTTATAAACTCAACATAATAATGCTTCTATCTTGTTATGATTAATATAATGGAAATCATGATAGCGATGATGAAAATAATGATGATGGGGCGGTAATTCCTTGACACAGATTGAAACAAACATGGCTTCAGTCAGTCCGCCCCGGGGCAGGTCTGACTCCGGTCCCTTGTCTCCGGCAGCCTGATATATTATTGTAACAAATATGAGTGACGATGATGATGGTGGTGATGATGATTAAGATAATGACATAATGATAATGATGATGTTAACAACAACGATAATAATGATAACAAATAGTCTCTATTTAAATCGTGTTTTTTCAAGGCATTCCAGTAGTAACCCTAATGCCAGAGCCAGACGTGTTCCAACGGTCTCCCATCAAGGAACTAACCAGGCCTTACTTTCCTAGCTTCTGAGATGTGACACAATCAGGCTTTGACAAACAGGTATGTCCATAATGATGATAATAATGTTAATGTTGATAATACGAATGATGATGAGATTTTAAATAAAATTTTGCCACTGTAGCTTTAATTATCTGCCGATACCTGATATTGGCCGATATCAGTGCAGGGACTGAAATAGCTTTGTTAATTGTCGAAACTCAGTTGACTTGTTAGAAAATAGATATTTGGTTGCTGCATTTAATTTAGCAAATAACAGATTTATGTGAGAAAATTATGATAGTCATGATAATGAGGATGATAATCATGATAGTGAGGATGATAATCATGATAATGATAATAGTCATGATAATGATGATAATGATAGTCATGATAATGATTGTTTGGCATGATGATGATGATAATAGTAACCATAATGATGATGATAATGACCAAGGGCAGCTCTGGCACCAATTCCTCAGCTCTAGCAGCCTTGTGTAACAGATGTGAGTTTGAGTCCCAGTGTTTGGCCAAATGCTGCTGATGATAATAATGATGCAAATAATGATGATCGTGATAATGGTGCCATCCCAGGGCAGCTCTGACTCCGGTCCCTCAGTTCTGGCAGCCTTATGTAACGGATTTGACCTGATGATGATAATAATAATAATGATGATGATGAAGATGGCGTAGATTATGATGATAATGTCGCTGTCCCAAGCAGCTCTGACTGTGGTCCCTCGACTCTGGCAGCCTTATGTAACAGATGTTTAAGTCCCAGTATTTGACCTGATGATGTTGATAATAGTGATGATAATAATGATGATGATTATGATAATAATGATGATAATACTAATAATGAAGATTATGATGATAATGGTGCCATCCCAAGGCAGCTCTGACTTCGGTCCCTCGTCTCTGGCAGCCTTATGTAACAGATGTGAGTTTAAGTCCCAGTATTTGATCTGATGATGATGATAATAATGATGATGATGATGATGATGATCATCATCATCATCATCATCATACTAATAATGATGATTATGATGATAATGGTGCCATCCCAGGGCAGCTCTGACTCCGGTCCCTCGTCTCTGGCAGCCTTATGTAACAGATGTGAGTTTAAGTCCCAGTGTTTGGCCCGAGGCTCAGCTCTGTCTGTGTGAGGGATGTTGAGACGCGGAGCTAAGCCGGACACGTCACATCGGCCTCTGTGATTCACCACAAATCCTGTTTGGAGTTTAGAAGCTTTAAGATTTACTGAGCAAACATCACTAAAGTGCAGTCAAAACAATATTACTAATAAAACTTAACTTTTCCAAACTAAGAGATCCATGTTATGTAATAGAACTATTCTGCATGCTTATTTTTTCATTTCTTTTCAATTAGAAGATGCAGTTTTTTAGTTGTTTAAAGGTTCAGTAAAACATGATTATATATAAGATTTTACTTTTTATTTTCCCTGTTTTCATTCAGTTTGGCAATTTTGAGTTCCAAGTCACTGATCTTGAAGTCCAGTTGAGTCTCAAGTTTTTCATTTTATTAATTCCAGTCCAGGGGTGTCAGATTGGGTGTTTAATTGGTACTAAGGGCCCAGGGCAGGAAAGGGCCTCAAAAGCAGGTAATTTTGCTGGTGAAATAGTTTGTTCCTCTAAATACAATTATTTGTGTACTGTATAAGAGAGCTCGATCACTCCAATAAAATGTAGCAACTAGACTTTGGACATAAGTGAAGACGAATATTAGATGGGCAAATAAAAAACAAATACAATAGCTAGATTATTATTATTATAATTATAAGCAAGAGTTTGCAGATTTAAGTGAACAACTAGCCAGGGTTTGACACAAAATGATCTGTTTAATACATGTGCATATTCATAGGGTTTTGTGTAAAATATTATCAATATATCACAACTTCTTAATCCAGCAACTTTATAATGTGTTGAAAATGTCACAAGAATTTTCTAAGGCATAATTTAGACGTTAATAGCTTAAAACAAGTTAGCGAAGATGTTAGCATGTGTTTAAAGCAGTGCATTTATTCTCATTTTTATGCAAGTGAATTCAGTGGTTCCAACTTAATAGTTTTGACACAAAAAACACATAAATGTCTTGTTTTGTAGTTATGGCGGTAAATCGTCAATTTGATCTTTTAAAGACTGCAAAACCCTAATAGCACACAAAATACATATGTGGAATGTAAAAACTAAATACACATACAGTATATACATATCCTAGAAGGAAATAAAACCCAAACTAGAACAAAAGTGGACAAAATATTGAATACACAAGATTATGTAATAGGGGCCCATCAGCAATGTTTGTACCTGGGGCAAAAATAGTGGTGCTACGCCCCTGCTCAAGTCCTCAAAATAGTGACACAAGTCCAAGTCCTGACTTGCAAGTCCACATCTTGTCAAGTAGTGTGACTTACATTTTAGAGAGTATCATTGCAATACAAATAATTACATTGTATCAAATAATGTAATTGTTTAATTTAATAGTAACTTCGACACTGGATACATGGTCATGTATATTTTTAATCAATCGGTATTACATTTTTACATTTTAGTCCTATCTTTTAGCACTCCGTGAGCTCTGTGAACGGAAGGTCAGTTGATTTGTGTTTATCTGAAATACGAGCATTTCCTGTTCAGTTTATCTCTATGGGCTTTTCACTACATCAGTCTAAAAAGAATAAATATTCAGAAGATTAGACAGTGAACAGTGAGTTGTGGTGAATGTCTCAGAACACATGTTATGAAATGTACTTGACCTACTTGTGTGTTCATAAAGAGATGTGTTTGTGTCTAAATGCTAATGCTAACAGGAAATGCTCATGCCTACAAAAGTTAGCAGTTTGTATATAAACAAGCCAACTGATGTTCCGTGCGTAGGTTTATTCAGTCTTTTAATGAGTCACAGTATAACTTACCACTGAAGCGAAGTTTAGCCAATGTTTAGTCTTCTGTTGAAATATTACAGTCGTTAAAGTGTTTTGCCAATTTATTCTGACTTTGCACCGTTTCCACCCACTTCCTGGTTTCACATCAGTGGATTTAACTCACGACTCATTAGTAGCGAGCCAATTAAAAGATTTCCACAGATATCCTCAGTAATTCCAAATGCTGCTTGATTAGAGAAGAGATCTGATAGTGGATGATTAGAGAAAGTTTACTGCGAGAGATAACAATGACCTTTTACGTGGTTTTCCATGACTTCTCCAGAGCCTTTTTTAACTTTTTCATGACCTTGTATTAAGGCTGCGCAATATGGAAAAATGTAAAGTACAGTATTACAATTTTCTTGCCAGATCCCAATTTTGATTTGGTCATGATTCTTGTATAGTAGACTGTTTTCCTATTGCCTGTTTTTTTTAAAGTTCTTACTTCACTGCGTTTGGCTAAATCAGTCAAAGGCTGACCAGTGTTGCCAGATCTTCAAAGAGAAACAAGCATTGAAAAAAAAATCCCATGACCTCAACCCTAAAATAATCAATTAATTAGAACATTGTGTGTCTCCACAATTATGTGTCTAACAATTTCTTACATTAATAACTTTTAGACATGAAAATATGACCCAATACCCGTACTATCGCACATTTTACAGGAATTGTTATTGCCGAGTAGTAGTACTCTCACCCAAATTTCCGATTCGATTCCGCCCTATGTTGTCCTGAAAGAAGATTCATAGTTGCTGCAGCCGCTGTTTTCTGATAGGGGCTAATGAGTAGCTGGAAAAGACTCTGTGGAGACTCTTCAAAGCATAGAATACTCCATATATACAGACAGATATCCGTGTTACCTTTGTGATGTTTCATTTAGCTTTGTAGAAGAACTGTGGTTAAACTAGCTTAAAAAATTTTCAAACTGCAACGCTAGCTAGCTAGTGGCGCTAACATGCTAACTCAGACTTTGTGTTGCATTTAATTAGGATGAGCGTTTGTTTACAGCCTCACACTTGTTTTTATGACACACAGAAGTAGAAAGAGATTAAAAAGCACTATATTTAATGACAATTACATTTGTCTCTAGAATAATTTTCAAAATCCAAATAGGCCTACACAAGGATTACATTATAGGTTGTATGGAGGGTTTTTCAAATCCTACAACTGGACCAATGAGTTACTTAGGAACAATGAGGGTTTGCTTGACAGGTTCACAGGCTAATAGATAACGAGGTACCTGTTATCTATTGGTCAACGTTTTACTGGCCTCCTCATGTCCACAGTTTATATATTTTTATAATTATTTTTTTGTTCAGCATAAGTACAAGCTGCTACGAATCTATGCAACTGTTTTTGACCAAGACTGACAACAAACTATTTATGAAAATCCTCCGTACAACCTTTAAAGTTTAAACACATGACTTTTAATGAAGAAACACTATTTTATGGTTGTAGCTTTTTGAGGTTTATGAGTCTAGTTTACAAAAGCCATTGTTAATATTGATAACTGAATATTGATTTTAATTTGAGTAAAATAAGAGTATATTTAGTTTACTTAATGCAATAGTTGGCATAAATTGATTTAATTTCATAAATCAAACCTGAAAAATGGCAAAATGTGCCTTTTTTATGACTTGAAAGTGCAGCCCAAAAAACCCACAACCTTCAAATTTTATAAGAAAAAAGAAGCCCAAAGTCACTGAGCCTGATCTCACAATAAAGCGGTCATTTACACAATATTACGCAACATGTAAATTAGATATGATTAGCACGAGTTCACGGCCGTCCTGCGTAATTATAGTACGGATCCCAGTCCCAGTTCATTTCAATGGTGGTTGTTAAGACATGTTCTTATTTATAAATATTAACCAAATCCTGATTCTAATGTTTTACTCAATGTACTTTTACTTGAGCAGTGAACTTTAGTACTTTTGCCACCTCTGGATACTTTGCAACAATCCTCACAACCTCGTCTTAACTCCACCAAGTGACCTTTTTACAACATTATAAGTTATTCATGTGCAGAGCAGAACATTACAGCCTTTTCAAAGTTCCTTCTGGGCGGTATTTTAAAGTAAATCGTTCTCCTAAAAGCATATTGTGCAAACTAATGGACACTTACGTAATGCCTTTGTCACTTGCGCTTTTACTTCCTGTGCTGCAATTATTAATAAATGACAATAGAAACAGCGGCATTTTTCATGTGTAGCTAACCTGAAATAGCCTTTTCTGCTGCTGCGGCTGTGACGTGCTTGTTTACAGAACGTTTGAACGCTCCGATAATGGACTGAATCATGCCGATAAGTGTCCACCTGCTTCCATAAAACAAGCTCACATCCAATCCACGGCAAAGCTTTTCCCTCGCACAAAAATATATATATCTACTTCCTGTTTCTGTGTTTATTTCGAGACTAATTATCCGGTTATCTAATGTGATTTAAACCATTAGACGGGAAAAATTAAACTGAAATTGTGATTTGATTAGTTGCAATTAGCAAATGGAAACGATTTGCATAGCTTCATATTGCTCAAATGTTTGTGCAGTTTTGTTTATACCAATCTGCTAAAATATAATATGAAACAGTTATTTTTGCTTACTTTTTTTTGAACATGTTTTTGAGGAACTTTGCTTTGGCTTCTGTATTAGAACTTTAAAAAAGTGTAATAAAGCAGACGAAAGCAAAAAACACGAGAGCAAATTTGAAAACACAAACACACCAAAATTTGGTGCGTGCTTTCAAATTTGCTTTTGTGTTTTTAGTTTTTTAAGGTGCATGTTTTGAATATTACCTGTAGAAATTGAGTTATATAGATATCTAATTTATCTTTGAGTAACTATCTTACTAAATTAGAGTAAATTTGCATTTTAACAATTAAAAAAATAATAATTAAAATCACAAATAATTTATATTTGTGAGCAATAGTGTGTATGACAGGTTGAACATTTTCAATTTTTTATTTAGTTGGTCGATTAATACCTGTTGTAATTATAAATGATAGTTTCTGTAATCAAGAACAAGCTTGTCATGAAAGTTTGAAATCTGTTGAAAATACCAGGAGTAGAGCAGAGTCTAACTGATGAATCACACTAGACATTTTCAATTTCTCACAAAAAGTGATTTTATTGGCCTGTAAACACACATTTAACAAAAAAAAGTGAGTTCTAGTTTTTTTTTTTTTTTTTTGGCTCAAGTAAAAAAAAAGAACTACCTAGTGTGATGTCATCATTCATGAACAGGAAGTAATTTTTATTTATTTTTTGCTAAAAATGGCCAAACTGGAATGAGATTTGAAAATGTTTAGTAAAACCTTAATATAATGATCTTAACTAGGTCTTAGTGAAATGAGTAGTTCAACCTGTCATGGCACTTAATGTGTCTGATTGATTGTTACACAGTCAAACAACAAAAATACAACATTATTTAGCACATCACACTTCTGAGACCGTTGCTATAACACAATCTGCCGCTGTTATGTTTCTTCTGTCAACTCATACATGCCAGAATATTAGTTAGTCATTACAGACAACATTTACAAATAATCAGTTATACATCCATTTGTTGTTGTTATATACATTTATTGTTTTTTATTTTCAAATGAACTGGAAAACGAGAAGTGACAAACACAAACTACAGCACCAGCAGTAGTATTAACATTGTTCCCATGTCTTTCCTCTCATGACACTATTGAACACAGCTGAGGCCAAATCCATTCCAGTGTTTCTATTGGTCCTGCCGTAGTTTCCATGTGAAGTGTATTAAATGTGTTTTATCTGCGTGTGCACAGCGGCTCAGATCATGTCCCACAGACAGATTACATGATTTACTCTGGACACAATAAACACACGTGTGTTTTACCGATGAAACAAACGCTTCAATCATATTTGGACATTTGAGCAAGATTAAGCAAAACACATGCTCAGAATTAATGGGAAAATGTACATAATTGATGTTGTACCAAAAAAAAAAAAAAGATAATAATGATGAGTCATTTTTAAAATTGTAAACAAGTAATGTAATTTGTAGACTGATTATTGTTGATTAGAAATTTGATTTGATTATTTTTGAGGACCAATGTGCAATCCCAGTTCGGCCTTTCTATTTTTCTCCTCTTCTTCTTCTCCTTTTTTTTTTTTGCCAAGAAAGAGGTTCAAAAGCAAGGCTGGACAATTATTTTACCCAGGCAGGTAGTGGAGGGTCGGATCTCGATCTCTGATGTACAATTATCATTGTTGCAATTACAGTTTTGTTAAACAAATCTTTTCTATCCACTATTTTGACCATTTAGTGTGATACTTTTATAGGACAACAAGCAATGACACATGCGCCATAGTCAAGTCAATCAAATAAAACATGGGCTATTCAACAATTTTTCCTCGAGGTCCAGATTTTTCGAAGACCATGGCATCTGGGTCGGATTGTTGCACAAAACGTCACCGACACATTTTTAGGACAAACCACCTTGGCTTGGAAATGCACTTCCTGTTTAGCTCTGTTAAGGTAGCTAACGTGTTTGTCTGTCTTGTGGGGCTATTTTAAATAAATATAATGAGTTAAAATAAACCCATCGACTGACATCTACAGGCTAAATGCAGCTAAACAGGAAGTGCACGTCCTAGAAAAGTAGGCGGGACAAAATAGGGTCAATAGTGTATGTTTGAATTTGAAGGCTCTACAAAGTTTGCTAAAAAGTGTGAACCACAATTAAACAGACCATTAAACCAGGACTAAACTAGGACCAAACAAGATCTAAAGCAGAATTAAACCAGCACAGGCAAACAAGAGAAAGTATCTTCATGGAAAAAAGAAAAATCTAATTTTGACTTGAATTAAGCATAATATTAATCTTAAAAGACTATATTTTAGTTTTATTAAGATTATTTGATTTTTTAAAGGTATTTATAGGTAATGTTTAATTAAGGACAAAGGCAGAGATGCTTGTATCAGATTGTAGTTTACAGCTAATTTCCATCTGTAGTTCTGAGATTTTAAGATATTCTTTCCTGATTTGTCTTATTTAGATATAAAAACTGATATTAGGTGGGGTATGGTGATTTTGACACTGGTGACAACTGCATTTTGGTTTTAAATCTGAACTTTCTTCATGAATCCTGTTGAAAACAGTTTTAACATCAATTGTCTTAAGTTTGTGCATATTTTATGTATAATGTTCATGTTGGTTGCATTTCAAGTTGGAATGAGAATCGGCTGTTTTCTATAATAAATGAAACACAGTTTAGCAATCAGAACGCTGCAATATGCGCCTGTTTAGAACTTCAATTATTTATTATTTGATTCAGAGAGTACTCTGGGGTTCTATTTTTTCACAAAGTGCTCCACTTATCATATACGTTTTGGTGGAAAACAGAGAGTTTACTTATTTACAACTAAAAAAAAGTTATCTACCCCCCAACTTTAAGCTAATTTGTTTGTTTTAAGCCATAATTGTTTGAATCAAGAATAGATTTGCCTAAAACTTTGGCAAGAGAAACTTGCATTTTCTGCTAAAACAAGATCTGTCATTTTGTCTTGTTTTAAGTAACTTAGGTTAGTCAAACTTTCTTACTGCACTGGCAGATTATTTCACTTGATAAAAGCATTTTTACCTAAAAAAAGCAAAATATTTTATTTTTTTTAAAGGCCTTGCCCAGGTCTGAAAAACAAGGAATGCTTTGGAACAATTATTATTTACTTGTTTCTTATTTTTTGTTTTGACCAATTATGTTTTGTTTGTAACATTGATGTTGATGCGAAATTAACAATCTTGACAAGTCCTCAAAGATTACTGTTGTTTGATTTTGGGCTAAACACAATAAATTCATTTGATTATTAGCATTTCCTACATTCAAGTCCCCAAAGAGTAGAAAGAGTTTTAATACTCAAGGTCTAAAAAACACCAAATGTAAACATAACATTGTCAGAACATAATCAGAATTCTAAATATACATGTTTTGTGTACACTCATGTTACTTCCCAACAATGATCTTATCTTTCAAAACTTTACACTTCAAACTTCTCTCCAAACAGAGCAGATTTACGTAACCACACTGACACAAACACACGTCTCTTCTTCAAAAAAATACATCTTTGTCCATATTTGTTCTCTTCAGACTTCACGCTGAGTCTATTGTGAGTGTAGCTTTGATTGTCGAAGAAGCAGATCGCAACAAAACAGCAGAATAATACTCTTAAGAATGTCCCTAAATCTGGAGCTGAGCCTCTGTCGGACCAAAACTATAAATAATAGTGAGTGAGGCGGCTTTAGGCTCAGACGTGATGGAGACGCAGAGATGGATCGAATGAGCATCTACAGACTCCAAAACTACTTCTCTTGTTGGTTTTGATGTAAGTTTTGAAGATATGCCCTTGCAAGCCGTCACTGAGGTTGTATAAGGAGGGTTTACACAGTTTTGGAAAACCTGGAAAAGTCTCCAGACCCTAGAAATGTTTTAGAATTGTATTGGTTTTGGGGACGTTTAGGAGAATCACTCTGTCACTGCATCCAACAGATCAGTGGTGGATGCAAACAACTCTCTCTCCAGATAAACTCAGACAAGACTGAAGTATCATCTTTGGCCCATAGAAACAAAGAGAAGTGTCAGCAGTCATCTTCAGTCTCTCTCTCTAAAACTTCAAGTCAAGTTAGAAATCTGGGGGTAATAATGGACTCAGACTTGAACTTTAACAGCCACATTAAGTCAATAACATCAGCAGCTTTTACCATCTAAAAACATTGCCAAAATCAAAGGTTTAGTGTCAAAGCCTGACTTGGAGAGACTTAATTCATGCATTTGTCTCCAGTAGGTTAGACTATTGTAACGGCCTTCTCACCGGCCTATCCAAACGAGCTGTAAAACAGCTGCAGTACATCCAGAACGCTGCTGCTCGAGTCCTGACCAGAACCAGGAAGTACCATCACATTAGTCCTGTGCTTAGGTCTTTGAACTGACTTCAGTGGCTCAGAGAATATAAAACACCTCTGCTTGTGTTTAAGTCTCTCCATGGACTAGCACCAAAGTACATTCTCATGTAGTGCTGCATGAACCATCTCAGACTCTGAGAACCTCAGGGACCGGCCTCCTGCTGGTGCCAGAGTCAGGACTAAACACGGGACCAGAGTCAGGACTAAACACAGACCGAAGTCAGGACTACACGTGGACCAGAGTCGGACTAAACATGGACCAGAGTCAGGCTAAACACGACCAGAGTCAGGACTAAACATGGACCAGAGTCAGGACTAATCATGGGGAATCAGCATTTCAGTTTTAAGCAGCTAAGATCTGGAACAATCTTCTTGAAGATGTTTTTATGATGATTATTTCTATTTTTTATTAACGTCTTGGCTTTTCAATACTTCAATTCAGCAGACTTTGTTGCAGACTTCTCTGTACAATTCAAAACTAAATTTAATGCATTTACTTGCACGCTTTAATCATTAAAAGTTAACCTTTTCTATCATTTCATTTTATAAGACTTTTCTTTGGTAGAACCTAAAAGAGACACAGCACCATCTACTGACCAAACTAAAAAAAAGTCTGTTTTGTTTGTTGTGGCGTTGCAAACTTGTGTCCTTTGCCAAGCCATTTACTAATCTTGCCAGACGTTTGTAGATTTCATTCACTTTTTGTCCTTTTCGTTTTAGTCCAGTCTTCTCTTCAGCTCACGGCCTGTTTAAGCTTCTGCAGAACTTCCTCTGGACTGAGAGACGACTCCAGTTTGATCAGTTTGTCCCTCGATCTGGAGCCCTACAAACAACACATATAACAATTATTATTCTGTATTCTTAAATGATGTTGCGTCTATTTGTGTCACAGTAATCCTTGCATGCGTAAATGAAACTTGTTGTACCTTGTCCAGTGAAATCTGACTCTTCTTGAGGCCCAGGACTTCAGACAGAAACCGGACGAGCTCAGCGTTGGCCTCTCCGTCTGTAGGGGGCGCTGCAATGCCACACCCACCGCCTCTGCTGACACTTCTACAGGAAAGGAAAAAAAAGACAATTCAAAACTAAATGTGAATGCTGATTCTATTAAAATGTAAATATATGCAAAACTTAATCGCTAAATGTTTATCCTTAGAAGACCTTTGCTGTGGTAGAATCTAAAAGAGACACAGCACCATCTACTGTCCAAACTAGGAAGTAAGTAAGTAATTTTTTTTGTTTTGTTATAAACTCTGTGTTTTCAACCAAAAACTACTATATGTTATGTTACAGTACTAGAGAGACCACTGAGTGCTGTCTGAACTGAATAATACATTTTTTTAGTTCTAATCAGGAGCTGAATGCAGCTCTGATTGGCTGAGCTTGGGTATTCCTCTCCAGTTTCACTTTGTCATTTGAGGTTTTTAAGCCATAATTGCAACCAAAATGAATGTGTTGAAGGATTTATGAAATGAGGTTAGGGCTGTGCAATTAATCGAGTAATACTGGTTATTAACATTAACTTGAGATATGCCACCTTTTCCATTTTATCTTATCGCGTTAAGGTTGTTAAAAGTATCAAAAACCAGATACTAATCGATCAATATTGATACCCTGAAAAGAATTACATTTACAAAATGTTATATTT
>CM076410.1:1999287-2205441 GCA_038363315.1 Mugilogobius chulae | reverse complement strand
TATAATATTAGTTTGACATGATATTGCTTCAATAGCTTAATGGAGATAAGTATTTTAGTCCAGATCTACTGGAGGCTGAGTCTCACAGGTTTGGACACGTTTGGAGCTGGGTTACTTTTTAACTCAAGGGAAATATTCACATCAGAACCACGAGCTCTTTCCTGTTAAAGGTGCATTGCGTAAGTTAAAATGTTCAATATTACGATATATCAAATTACCGTCCATTGGCACAGGCCTGGATGTGCGCCATGATGTGTTGTAAACTTACCGAGTTTGTCTCTGTAAGCGCACACAGACTCATAAATGTGAGTGGTGCGGGTCCTAGTCCTTCACTGGATTATCGTCATTATTTCTATTTATTTAGCAAAAGCTCTCGGTTTTATACAATGGACGACTGTTGTAAAGGCTGTTTAATGAAAAATAAAATAAATAATCAGTGGTAAATACTGCCATCTAGCTTCCGAACCCCGTAACACACGTAAGAATTCAAAACAACTAGCCCACCGTAACGGCATGGCATGAGGCCGACTGCAGGACCGAGGAGCACTTGGACATGTTTGTGAGAAAGAGGAATTGTGCTGGAGATCAATAAGACGTTCATCTGGTGATTATTTTCATTAGAAGGTCAGACTCTCAGGCCTGTCCAAGTACATCCACATTTAGACACAGATTTAGTAGCTTAGCGCTGAGCTGTTTGTCTTGGTAAGGTTTATGTTTTATTAGAGTAATAAATTGCCATTGAGCATTTAGTTTATGACAAATGAGTCGTGTAAAAAGCTTGTTTACAATGTTCTCTCACGCTAAAACAAAGCTTTTCCTCAAACTCTCAAAAAAGTGTAACTTTTGGAGTTTGTAAACTGATCATTCAGTCAAAAAGAACATAAAATAGCAGCATCTACTTTTTCATACAAAAGTCTTTGTCTTCTTAAGTCAGAAAACATTTAGCAGAAAATAACGATGTGTCAAAAGAATCTTTTCAGCCGTAAAATACGTCTTCAGCTGCTGATAGTAGGGAGGGTGCAGTGCCACAAAACGCCAAAGATGGCGCCCTTGTTCAAAACCTTTGCAACTTAGGCCATGCTCCTTTAAACACTGGCTCATAATCTGTCATTCTCTCTGTTTTATCGAGGTCTTTCAGGTGGAGCAGCAGCGTGAACAGAAACATTTACCTTTGTCCAGAGGGAGACTCTTCAGCTCGTTGTAAACGTCCAGAGGAACCGCCAAAGTCTGGAACAAACAGGACTTTAGTCTGACAGATGTGTTTGTCTGCGCTACAAAAACAGATCTAAACACCACACAGGTTTAAACAGGCTCATGTTCCTCAGAGTAGACACTGCAGCAGGTCTCTTCTGACACAAACAGAGTAAAACAGCTCTCACCTTGAATCCAGTCTCCCTCTTCTCTCTCTTCCTTTTTTCCTCTCTTCTCTCTCCTCTCTCTCTTCTCTCTCCCTCTCCTCTCCTCCCTCTCTTTCTCTCCTCCCTCTCTCTCTCTCCTCCCTCTCTTTCTCTCCTCCCTCTCTTTCTCTCCTCCCTCTCTCCTCCCTCTTCTCTCTCTCTCCCTCTTTCTCTCTCTCTCTCCTCTCTCTCCCTCTCTCCTCTCTTTCTTCTCTCTCTCTCTCCCTCTCTCCTCTCTTTGTTCTCTCTCTCTCTTCTCTCTCTCTCTCTCCTCTCTCTTTCCTCTCTCTCTCTCCTCTCTCTCTCCCTCTTCTTCTCTCTCCTCTCTCCCTCTTTCTTCTCTCTCCTCTCTCCCTCTTTCTTCTCTCTCTCTCCCTCTTTCCCCTCTCTCTCTCTCTCCCTCTCTCACACAATCAGATTCTACACAAACAGAGTAAAACAGCTCTAAACACACAGCTCTAAAGACAGATCTGACTGCAGCAGGTCTCTCTCTCTCACACAAACAGAGTAAAACATCTCTCACCTTAGCTCCAGTCTTGTGAGCTTTCTCCTGCTGCTGCAGCAGACTGGACATGTGAGAGAGCTCTGGACCGTCTGGACTGTGGCTCCACCAGGGAAACTTCTGCTTCTGCAACACAAAGACAAAGACACAAAACACAAAGACTGTTTCAACGGCAGAACTGTCAGTCTGCTTCAGTGAGAGGAGGATGAACTGTCAGTCTGCTTCAGTGAGAGGAGGATGAACTGTCAGTCTGCTTCAGTGAGAGGAGGATGAACTGTCAGTCTGCTTCAGAGAGAGAAGGACGAGGCTGGAGGAGAAAGAACTGTCAGTCTGCTTCAGAGAGAGGAGGACGAGGCTGGAGGAGAAAGAACTGTCAGTCTGCTTCAGAGAGAGGAGGACGAGGCTGGAGGAGGAAGAACTGTCAGTCTGCTTCAGAGAGAGAAGGACGAGGCTGGAGGAGAAAGAACTGTCAGTCTGCTTCAGAGAGAGGAGGAAGAACTGTCAGTCTGCTTCAGAGAGAGGAGGAAGAACTGTCAGTCTGCGTCAGAGAGAGGAGGAAGAACTGTCAGTCTGCTTCAGTGAGAGGAGGATGAGGCTGGAGGAGAAAGAACTGTCAGTCTGCTTCAGAGAGAGGAGGACGAGGCTGGAGGAGAAAGAACTGTCAGTCTGCTTCAGAGAGAGGAGGACGAGGCTGGAGGAGAAAGAACTGTCAGTCTGCTTCAGTGAGAGGAGGATGAGGCTGGAGGAGAAAGAACTGTCAGTCTGCGTCAGAGAGAGGAGGACGAGGCTGGAGGAGAAAGAACTGTCAGTCTGCTTCAGAGAGAGAAGGACGAGGCTGGAGGAGAAAGAACTGTCAGTCTGCTTCAGAGAGAGGAGGACGAGGCTGGAGGAGAAAGAACTGTCAGTCTGCTTCAGAGAGAGGAGGACGAGGCTGGAGGAGAAAGAACTGTCAGTCTGCTTCAGTGAGAGGAGGACGAGGCTGGAGGAGGAAGAACTGTCAGTCTGCTTCAGAGAGAGGAGGACGAGGCTGGAGGAGAAAGAACTGTCAGTCTGCTTCAGAGAGAGAAGGACGAGGCTGGAGGAGGAAGAACTGTCAGTCTGCTTCAGAGAGAGGAGGAAGAACTGTCAGTCTGCTTCAGAGAGAGGAGGAAGAACTGTCAGTCTGCTTCAGAGAGAGGAGGACGAGGCTGGAGGAGGAAGAACTGTCAGTCTGCTTCAGAGAGAGGAGGACGAGGCTGGAGGAGAAAGAACTGTCAGTCTGCTTCAGTGAGAGGAGGACGAGGCTGGAGGAGGAAGAACTGTCAGTCTGCTTCAGAGAGAGGAGGACGAGGCTGGAGGAGAAAGAACTGTCAGTCTGCTTCAGAGAGAGAAGGACGAGGCTGGAGGAGGAAGAACTGTCAGTCTGCTTCAGTGAGAGGAGGATGAGGCTGGAGGAGAAAGAACTGTCTAGAGCACGACGCTGACGGAGGAGAAATCATGAAAAAGCTGTTTTTTTCATCGCTCGTGTAATGAATTGAAAGCCACTGCAGTCTCCGGGAAAAATAGACTTCATGCAGATTCAGGTGGGTGGTGCTTAGAGAAGGTGGGCGGGGCTTGGAGCGGGTGGGCGGGGCTTCGTGTACTCACCACAGTGTTGAGCAGGTGGGCGGGGCTGGTCACGTGACTGGAGTTCTTCAGTTTGACGCAGCAGCAGAAGCAGTACGTGTGAGTTTTACCTCCACAAGTGACTCTGAGCAGCTGGTCCAGACCTGACACAAACAAACAAACAAACAAACAAACACATGAACAAACAAACAAAGTGTCCAGGTGAATGTGACACACTTTAGTTCAGTTTAAATCGAAGCAAATTATGAAGAAACTGACAAATAACTTCAGTAAATTCCAGTTTTAAAACAGAATCTCTGAACATGTGTCATAAAAAAGACACTTTAGACACAAACAACATTACAACTACTCTTCACATACATCCCTGTGGCTTTAGAGACATTTATCAACACCTCTGCTCTGCTCCACAAACACATTTATTCTCTGTGTACAAGCCAGTGCAATGCATTTCAACATGTCATAGTGTCATAACTCTATATGACTGCGGTGTCACTCCTTACCCCACAGGTACAACAGAAGTTACTCTTGTGGATGCATGTTAGCAAGGTTAACAGCGCTGCTAAAGTTACACTGGAAAAGTAATGTTAGTTGACCTTGTTCTAATTCTGTTTAGTGCTTAAACTGGGTCTCTCCAAATTCAACATTTAAGAGTAGGTGAAGTATATTAAATTTATGTGTGATGATTTGCCATTTCTTCGCTGTATTTTTCCTGTATTTTCCCACTGTCATATCAGTGGCCTTGCAACTTGTTTTGGTGGATAGACCAGGTGCTTCATTCTCCCAATTCCTTTGGGAGGGAGAGAATGAAGCACATACACAGAGCCGGCGTCTCCCGTGTGTCTGAGATGGCCACTCGCTCACACGGGACGTGCTGTGTTTAGATAGTATAAAGGGAGGGGAAGCCCCCTCTCACGGTAGAGTCTGCCGTGGGTTTCGTACGGACGCCCGGCCGGTTTAAGCGCTCTGCCGTGGGTTGTTGGCTCTCCAGCCCGGTGTCAGCGGTAAGAAAACTTTCTTTTATGCTTGTGCTTGCTTAAACCATTGAGTTGTGATTTGATTGTAACAATGTTGAGCGGGGAATAAACCGACACATTTATTCTAGCTTTCATTGTTCTGGGTCTTGACTTTTGACTACTTCCTCGGACCTGGTTTAAAGGTGTAAATGTTATAAAACAGTAGGCAGGTCCCAAATAAGAGTTGTGATGCTATGCTCCGCCCCTAAAGGGAAGACCAACAAAACCAGTGAGCCACACAGGGTTAACCACCTCACTTGTGTAAAGTCTTTCTTTAGACGTTTTTTGAGACAAAGCTAAAATAATCTTGACAGTTATCCTGGTCCAGACCAGGTTTAATGTCTGTGCACTTGTTACTGCGGCAACTCAGCGTCACCTCTGGTTAACCGCGTTAGTGGAAGAGAAATGGAGATTTCATATTTGCAGATTTGATCCAAAACAAGACTCACAAAATCACAAATGTTCTCACTATAGCAATAAACTAAAACACATCTGCAGCAAGAATAGATGGTCTTTTTGTCAAAGTTCAATACTTTATCCATTATTAGGTTCAGAAGAGTTTTCTAACACAAATCATTTTGTTTCTGACGATTATATCGTGTTTGGAATAATAATGATTATTGATTCACCTGATCATTTTAACATCCCACTTTTACTGTCTGGATTTTAACTCTGCGTGAGTCGTGTGGTCTCTGTTGTCTTTTGTTAGTTTAATGTTTTTATTTTTGAGCTTTATTTATTGTGTGTGTGTTTAGTTTGTTTTATTTTAGTCTTTTCTGAGCATCACTTTAGAATCGACTGTTTGTAAAATGTCGTATTATATCGTACACACGTCGTATTCACTGGACCAAAGACACTTAAACTCACCGACTTTAGCTGCTGCTGAGCTGGAGGTTTGTGCAGGTTTGTTCTTGCTCCTGTTCGCTCTGACGTTGGAGTTTTTCGACGCAGAAGCAGAAGCAGAAACACAGACACGTTCAGTTTCTCTGCAGCCGTTCTCAGACAAAGACGAGACGGAGCCGGGAGAGTCTGAACCAGGAGAGATCCCGGTGGATTCTGGAGACGACGACAGCAGCGTCTGGGCGGGACATTTGGCAAACATGACGACGCAGATGGAGAACTTCAGAGGAGAATTCAGAGGGTTTTGTGTCGTTTTAAATCCCAGTTCTGTTTGTGAGAGTTCTGCCTCCAACTTCAGCTCCTGAATAACATAATAAACATGTTTACAAATCATGTGTCAAAAGGGGAATTGTTACAAAAGAGACATTTTTGTGGATAAAATCATCACAGCAGATGTGCTTTAAGAAGGAAAAAACTGTGTGTGGACCTAGAAAAGTAACGGACTTCTTCTGAAACTGTAGCGTGTTCAAACTTAAGTACAGATATTTTGTGAAAAAAAGTAAAAAGCCACCAGATTTTTTAATGCTCAAGGAAAGTACAGATGTTGAAATAAACTACTTAAAGCTCACCCTGGATATAATCACATGTTTATCCTAAAACACTTATAATATCATCACTTATATAAATACAGGATAATTACCTGGGAAGTATTTGTAGTTTTATTACAATAGTGTTTTAAATAAATGACATGGAGGCTGCCATTTTGCTGCGGTTATGACATAAAATAGTGTTGTCATGGTAACAGGCAGTAACAGGTAACTAAGCAACATGAACTCCTGAGTTAAACCTTGTCAGTTTGGCCAAATACAGAACATTTCTGTGGAATCTAGTGACACTGAAGATAATCAAGAGGAAGAGGCTGAACTGGACACTGTCAGTGGTGTTTTTGTTTCAACTGTTCACAGATCAAACCACAGGAGTAACCATGGAAACACTATTTTATGTCATCAACCAAAATGGCGGCTCCCAGTGGCTTGAAAACAACATCAACAACAACAATTTTATAAAAAATAGTGAGCAGTTATATATTTGTTTGTAATTTATTTTAATAAGCATGAACAGTACTAGTGTTTTAGCCACATTTGTCTTTATAACCAGGGTTCACTTTAAAGTACTGTGTAACTTTCTGGGGGTGAAAAGTCAACTTTGCAATTCAATAGAAATAGGAAAATAAAGTCATTCTCTAGTCTAGAACATTCTTATTAAGATTAAGTTTTCCTGATTTGTGACACTTTGGCACTTTAACATTAGTGAACGAAAAAATATGTAGTTATTTTTTAAGTCAGAATAGACAAATCCAGGCTTGAAAATCCCCGAAACATTAGAAAATAATGCACCAATTTACATGAACAGATGTTTTAGAGAATATCAGACACATTTTACATGAGTATAAATCTATAAATGTGACATAAATCTAATTAATCTGAACCAGAACTAGAACTTTTACAGCTCCTGGACACAAACAAATGCTTACGTTTATAATTCTTCGAGTTTTTAGTCTCTTTTTAAGTCACATTTAAGGAGAACGCGGGTAAAAATAGTGCACGAGCAGATTCTTCTTAAAAAAGCGACATAAATCCACAGTTTTTACACTTTTTTTCGGTGATTTTCCTGCTTCTGTTGACCTGATTCTGACTTGTCTCTGCGCAAACACGTTTTAAAACAATATTCCGTCGCAAATAAAGCCATAAATCATCGTAATTCGACGCTTTCCCCGCTGTTTGTTCCGTGTTTTCGGTGTAAATGTGCAGTGTTTTCGTCTCACCTGCAGCGGTAAAGTGTCTCCTCACATTTAAGACGAAATAAAGACAGAAAAAAGTAAAGAAAAGTGAAGAAAACTCCGGTAAAAGCAGCAGGTTTGTTTGTTAGACGTTAGGTTTTCACTCCGCACGCGCGCAGCCGGGGGTCACACGAGGCCACGCCCCCTTACGTGAGTCTGACGCAGCTCCGGAGGCAGCGCGCGCACGGCCGCAGTCTCACGTCACTAAACATATTTATTTATTTATTTATTAAAAAGCACATTTGACCAGAAGTAACTAAGTATTTTTACTGTAGTACTGTACATACGTAGTTTTGAGTATCTGTACTTTACTTGAGTATTAAACAATCATGTGACTTTTTACTTTTACTTCTTACATTTTTCATGAAGTATCTGAACTTTCTACTTCTTATTTCTAGATTGGTTCAAATGTTTACTCTTTATTTTTGGTATTTTTTCTGGTTCCGATGGTTTTACTTGATGTACCTGGATTATACGACGTGTTTTCTGTCTTGTTTCTTAAGTTTGTTCATATTTTAAGCCTAATTATTTGCTATTGAAGTAAAACATTTTTACTCACCTCAGTGGCCAATTTCATTAAATCTCTTGAAAACATCATAAATGTCTTGAAACAAGTGCAAAAAGCTGCCAATATTATAGTTTTAAACGAGATTAGTGAATAACTTTCAGCAGTGATTGTACTTTTTACTTTTTTTGCTCAAGTAAAGCAGTTCCAGCAGGACTTTGACATTTACCAGATTTTTTTAGACAAGTTAAGTATCTGTACTTTTACTTGAGTAGTGAACTTCAGTACTTTTACCATGTCTGGTTGTCACTGTATTAGAACATCAGTGTTAGGTAAGTTATTTTAAAATTGTAATACATTATACAGTATATCACTAGTTACAGGGAGAACAATGTAATATATTTGTTTTACAATATTAATGTCTCATAAATGAAACGGAGTTACTTTGAGCTCATCACACATTTGTTAAGACATTATACATCACTAATCCTGTTACATTTACTCTTGATTACTGGTTAGTTCATGGAAATGTGACGTCACAACACATTTTACTCATATTTGATTCACCTTTAAGTCACAGACAGTGTTTTAGTGGTGTTTTGGTCCTGAAGTGTAGTTTTCAATAGAATTCATTCATTCATTCATTTTCTATCGCTTAATCCCGTTAGGGTCGCGGGTGACTGGAGCCTATCCCAGTGACTTTGGGCCTTAGGCGGGGAACACCCTGGACAGTGGCCAACTCATCGCAGAGTTAAACAGACAAACATTCACTCTCTCATTCACTCACTAAGGGACATTTACAGTGATGCCCAATGAACCTAAACATACATGTTTTTGGAGGAAACCGGAGAAAACCCACAGTGACACGGGGAGAACATGCAAACTCCACCAGAGAGATCGTGAGATGTTGATATGGTCCGACCCGAGAATCAAACCCACGACCTCCAGAGCTCTAACCACTCTGCCACCGTGCACCGTGAGGTTTTTAATAAATTATAAAAGCAATTAATGTATATGAAAGTAACTTGAGTTACTCACATTGTAATTGTAAATATATTGTCAACAGTTTTATAAGAGATATTAAAAAGTGGAATATATTACAGTAACTAGTGACTTTTTCATGAGTTACTCCAACACTGCTCACAGTCACACTCTCACGTCACACTAAGGTAAGGCAGTGATTTTCAACCTTTGTACGGTTTTAAAGTTTGTGTGGAACATCATCCATACTGCTTTTTATAGTTCCTATTTTTATGTAGAAATAGTTTTCACTTTAGTTTGGTCAAACAGAAGCACAAATAAAACTACAAAAAGTCATTTCAAAGTTCAGCTTCTGCACAAGAGGATTGAAAATGAGGCTTTGGTTTAAAATATGATTTTATTTAAGTTAAACATGAGCAGTTTATGATAGAAATCCTTCACAGACACAAGACGCTTTTTACATTTGATCAGCAACAGAAATCTGACTTTAACCAAGTGTTTGAAATAAAGAAGAAACACACAAGTCCTGGTTTAGTCCTGCTTTAGTCCTGCTTTAGTCCTGTTCTAGTCCTGTTTTAGTCCTGTTCTAGTCCTGTTCTAGTCCTGCTTTAGTCCTGCTTTAGTCCTGTTTTAGTCCTGTTTTAGTCCTGTTCTAGTCCTGCTTTAGTCCTGTTTTAGTCCCGCTTTAGTCCCGCTTTAGTCCCGCTTTAGTCCCGTTCTAGTCCAGTTTTAGTCCTGCTTTAGTCCTGTTCTAGTCCTGTTTTAGTCCTGCTTTAGTCCTGCTTTAGTCCTGCTTTAGTCCTGCTTTAGTCCTGCTTTAGTCCTGTTTTAGTCCTGCTTTAGTCCTGTTTTAGTCCTGCTTTAGTCCTGCTTTAGTCCTGCTTTAGTCCTGCTTTAGTCCTGCTTTAGTCCTGTTTTAGTCCGGTTTTAGTCCAGCTTTAGTCCTGTTTTAGTCCCGTTATAGTCCCGTTTTAGTCCTGTTTTAGTCCTGCTTTAGTCCTGTTTTAGTCCTGCTTTAGTCCCGCTTTAGTCCCGCTTTAGTCCCGCTTTAGTCCAGCTTTAGTCCTGCTTTAGTCCTGCTTTAGTCCTGTTTTAGTCCTGCTTTAGTCCTGTTTTAGTCCTGCTTTAGTCCTGTTTTAGTCCTGCTTTAGTCCAGCTTTAGTCCTGTTTTAGTCCTGTTTTAGTCCGGTTTTAGTCCAGCTTTAGTCCTGTTTTAGTCCCGTTATAGTCCCGTTTTAGTCCTGCTTTAGTCCTGCTTTAGTCCTGCTTTAGTCCTGTTTTAGTCCTGTTTTAGTCCTGTTTTAGTCCTGCTTTAGTCCTGTTTTAGTCCTGCTTTAGTCCCGCTTTAGTCCCGCTTTAGTCCCGCTTTAGTCCTGTTTTAGTCCTGCTTTAGTCCTGCTTTAGTCCTGTTTTAGTCCTGCTTTAGTCCTGCTTTAGTCCTGCTTTAGTCCTGCTTTAGTCCTGCTTTAGTCCTGTTTTAGTCCTGCTTTAGTCCTGCTTTAGTCCTGTTTTAGTCCAGCTTTAGTCCTGTTTTAGTCCTGCTTTAGTCCTGTTTTAGTCCTGTTCTAGTCCTGTTCTAGTCCTGTTCTAGTCCTGTTTTAGTCCTGCTTTAGTCCTGCTTTAGTCCTGTTTTAGTCCAGCTTTAGTCCTGTTTTAGTCCTGCTTTAGTCCTGCTTTAGTCCTGCTTTAGTCCTGTTTTAGTCCTGTTCTAGTCCTGTTTAGTCCTGTTCTAGTCCTGTTTTAGTCCTGTTTTAGTCCTGTTCTAGTCCTGTTCTAGTCCTGTTCTAGTCCTGTTCTAGTCCTGTTTTAGTCCTGGTTTAGTCCTGCTTTAGTCCTGCTTTAGTCCAGCTTTAGTCCTGGTTTAGTCCTGGTTTAGTCCTGTTTTAGTCCTGTTTTAGTCCTGCTTTAGTCCTGGTCTAGTCCTGTTTTAGTCCTGTTTTAGTCCTGCTTTAGTCCTGCTTTAGTCCTGCTTTAGTCCTGCTTTAGTCCTGCTTTAGTCCTGCTTTAGTCCTGTTTTAGTCCTGCTTTAGTCCTGCTTTAGTCCTGCTTTAGTCCTGCTTTAGTCCTGCTTTAGTCCTGTTTTAGTCCGGTTTTAGTCCAGCTTTAGTCCTGTTTTAGTCCCGTTATAGTCCCGTTTTAGTCCTGTTTTAGTCCTGCTTTAGTCCTGTTTTAGTCCTGCTTTAGTCCCGCTTTAGTCCCGCTTTAGTCCCGCTTTAGTCCAGCTTTAGTCCTGCTTTAGTCCTGCTTTAGTCCTGTTTTAGTCCTGCTTTAGTCCTGTTTTAGTCCTGCTTTAGTCCTGTTTTAGTCCTGCTTTAGTCCAGCTTTAGTCCTGTTTTAGTCCTGTTTTAGTCCGGTTTTAGTCCAGCTTTAGTCCTGTTTTAGTCCCGTTATAGTCCCGTTTTAGTCCTGCTTTAGTCCTGCTTTAGTCCTGCTTTAGTCCTGTTTTAGTCCTGTTTTAGTCCTGTTTTAGTCCTGTTTTAGTCCTGCTTTAGTCCTGTTTTAGTCCTGCTTTAGTCCCGCTTTAGTCCCGCTTTAGTCCCGCTTTAGTCCCGTTTTAGTCCTGCTTTAGTCCTGCTTTAGTCCTGTTTTAGTCCTGCTTTAGTCCTGCTTTAGTCCTGTTTTAGTCCTGCTTTAGTCCTGCTTTAGTCCTGCTTTAGTCCTGCTTTAGTCCTGCTTTAGTCCTGTTTTAGTCCTGCTTTAGTCCTGCTTTAGTCCTGTTTTAGTCCAGCTTTAGTCCTGTTTTAGTCCTGCTTTAGTCCTGTTTTAGTCCTGTTCTAGTCCTGTTCTAGTCCTGTTCTAGTCCTGTTCTAGTCCTGTTTTAGTCCTGCTTTAGTCCTGCTTTAGTCCTGTTTTAGTCCAGCTTTAGTCCTGTTTTAGTCCTGCTTTAGTCCTGCTTTAGTCCTGCTTTAGTCCTGTTTTAGTCCTGTTCTAGTCCTGTTTTAGTCCTGTTCTAGTCCTGTTTTAGTCCTGTTTTAGTCCTGTTCTAGTCCTGTTCTAGTCCTGTTCTAGTCCTGTTCTAGTTCTGTTTTAGTCCTGGTTTAGTCCTGCTTTAGTCCTGCTTTAGTCCAGCTTTAGTCCTGGTTTAGTCCTGGTTTAGTCCTGTTTTAGTCCTGTTTTAGTCCTGCTTTAGTCCTGGTCTAGTCCTGTTTTAGTCCTGTTTTAGTCCTGCTTTAGTCCTGTTTTAGTCCTGTTTTAGTCCTGCTTTAGTCCAGCTTTAGTCCTGGTTTAGTCCTGAACCTGTTTGTGTTTAAACTCAAAGTGTGGGAGCAGTTCCTTCTTGAACAAACCCAGACTAAAGTAGTTTTTTTGCGCAGCTCCATCAGATCAGTTACAGTGGGAGGCTGCGCGGTCGGTCGCCGTGGATGCGCTGACTGTCTGCGGTCGCCGTGGATACGCCGTACACCCGTCGTCGCCGTGGATACGCCTCCTCTCACATCTGCTGCGTGCTGTTCCCGTTCCACGTGTTGTTCTCGTCCTCGCTGTCCTCTTGCGTTCGCAGGCGGCAGATCTTTCCGTCTTTTTTGAAGTTTTTGGTTGGTTTTTCCAAACTCTGCTTCGACATGCTTTCTCTGAAATACAAACACATTTATACAACATTATTATATTTAAACAAACTACTGAGAGTTTTGTTTTTATCTCCATCCCTGCAGAATGTAGCTCTCATGAACCATCAAAGACAAAGGAATGCAAACCTTCCCCCTCCAAACTGATCAAGCTGAGTTTTACGACACGACGGTCACACTTAACGACTCTGTCTCTTATCAACTCTTCATCAAAGCCACACACACACCTGCTGTGACCTTCTACACACACTGGCAGGACAAAGACTTTCAGGTGTTCTCATGTCTGTCACCTTGTTGAAAGATGCATCTGGAAATGTTCCGTTCTTTGTCATTGCTTTATATATTTTTTGAAACGTGTAATTCCCTGTAACATGGTTTATGTGTTTATGAAACTGTGAGCGGTTGTTGTTTAACTGACCTCTGATTAACTATTAATGAACAGTTCTTTATCTGTGCAGAGAATGAGTTTGACCCTGTGTGACATGAACCTGCAGCGGGACTGTGACGCTGGCTCTAATCTTCACATATTTACATGTTTGAGAATATTATTGTGCTGTCCCATAACAGCAGTACTTCTCAAATATTGGGGCGCGTGATGCGATGCCAGGGGGGCGGGTAACAGTCCACTAGATCAATAAGCTCCAGCCCTATCGGTCCTGAATCAGCGCGTTTCATAAAATCTGTCCCGTTCACGTGCCTTGTCTGTCCTGCTTTGATCGTGGTGCTGGTGTCGGTACATTTCCGCGTTTGTGTCTCTCCGCTTGTGTTTGTGTGCAGACACACACAGGTGGAAAGAACGGCCCAGACACCGCGCGCTCTCTCAACCGGGACAGAGCAGCGTCAACACGCCCGAGGTCGCGTGTCCGCGGTAAAACGCCTGATCTGCCACATCATTTCACCAACTTTACTCCACACAAACGGTACGGCTCTGATCACTGGTGGAATAAAATCAGCGCCGCTTTAAAGCCTTTTCTATTCAGCCTGTGAAGCTGACTACACTGTAAAAATAACACTGCAAAAAATATTAATAAAAAAATCATAGGCCTATAAACGTATTTGGTTAGTTAAATGCTTTTGCAGTGCAAAGTGTAAATGTACAAAATAGAGTTAATATTTGTTGAAATTTGTAGAAGTTGATATTATTTTTTTTTCTTTTATTTATGTTAAAAAGGATACACTTTTAGATATAGAGGTTCTGCACTGACATCATTTTGCTCAGCAACATTTAGAATGAGTGGCATTTCTTCAATGTATTTCTTTGTTGTCGTGGCAACGGCTTGTCTGCTAAAAACAGTTGATGATTTAAGACATTTTAACTGCAACAAACGGACTCAAAAACATCTTTTTTAAGAAGAAAAAGGTCATAAGTTCAACTGTGTGTGATTTTAATGTCTGATAAATGTGAGAAGCTAAAGTCTTGTTGTTTATCTGCTTTGCTACAACTGTTGACTTGATTTTCTCTGTTTACATGTCAGTTACAAACCCAGTGCTCAGTAGACTTGTGGTGGGTTGAATTTATTATCAAACTGTAGTTTATTTTTCCTGTTTTATCTGTTTATTGAACTCTTACAAGAGAAAATGTCCTTTCTCTCCATTGACTCTAATGCATCGCTGCCACTCAGCATGAACATTTAGAATGCTGTGATGTCACCTGCAGAACCTCTATAGGCCTACTTATACACTTTTTTAAGATAATAATCAGGTTTTTAGTCACCTCGGCGAGTAGGAGGGGCATTACAGAAACAAAAGAAAAAGAAGACAAAGTGTCGCTGGACGAGGAAAAGAGACAAACACACGAGGACTTTGAACCTTCACTCAAAACGGACATCGACCTGTGCACTTGGCTTGAACAAACAGCTGTAATAACTCTGTGTTCAAACAGAGGAAATATTGATACGGTAAATATATGTCGTGTCTGTCGATTGGATGACTAAAGAAGGAGGCGTGGCTAATGCTCTCAAACTGAAACTAAATCACTTTTTTTTAATCGAACTGTGATTTAAAAGATCAAATTATTAGTACTAAAGACCAGAGCTGTTTCATGTAAAAGGGGAAATCTGTCCTTTTTGTCACTGCTCTGTGAATCCCTGATCTAAACATGAGGGCCGATGCCGATACCGATTTAAAAACACCCAGAAAGGCAGGTTTGTATTAATAATAATGAATCCTTACGTCTTTGAAAAGCATCGCAGCCAAATATCCCACATTTAGGACTTCAAGCTGCAGTGTGGGTTATTATTTTAATGCACACACAACGCTCCTCACTCAGACAAAACGTTTAAACCGCTGTGATGTCAAATGAGCCACTAACTACCATGCTAAGGTACAAATACACACATATGAAGTCAGAAAAGTATTGTTTAATAGTGTATTTCTTATTTTCAGACACGTTTAGGCCGCTGCAGTCGCCATAAAACAAACCCGAAACACAAGAAATGCTGCCGTGTTGGATGAATTATTGTCATGAATCAAGCCGTCTTCCATTTCCAAACTAAAGTCGTAAGGTAATTTAAATATTATCCCATGCAAGTATAGTTTTTCATCACATCAAGACTGGTGCTGACTGCACTAAAGCGGTCAGGCCCTAAATACAGTATATATAATGTGTTTAATAGTACACGTTTGTCTTGGATTGTTGCTCATACTTGTATCATCCACATTACGCAGACAAACGTGGAGAGGACGGTCTGGACCAGAGGTTATTTACAGATTGTATTTTGTTTTGACGGATTGAAAATGGAGCTGCACTTTTATATAAAGTCTACTGAGTTAGAGAGCTGGATCTCGACCGGACTCATGCTCTCCCGCTCTATCAAGCTGAAGACGCAACAAGACAAAAGCAGCTTTCAATCCCAGTCATGCTCGAGGCTGTTCCATCAGGGAGGCAGTGAGACTGACCCTGCAGCGCAAATACGTCACTTATAAATCTGTAAACAGGAGACCTCACTTTAGCTACAGAGCACAAACAGGGCTTTGTTCAATAAAATAACCAGACAAAACTTAGTTGTGTCGGTCTGATTTCAAGAGGATTTGTACTTTTCGACAGACACACACTGATGTTTGTTCAGATTCATAAACTCAGAGTAAAGTCGCAGTAAATGTAGCACTTTTGTGTCAGCTCAGTTTGTTTTCAAAAGTGATGTGACTAGTTTCTTTTGGCTTGATCTGAACAATTAAATCAGACACAGACATTTAGCAGTTTTCTGCCGATGTAAATCATGTCATGTAGGAGCTTTTTTAGACCAGCAGATGCAGCATAACCCATGGATGGATTATATTAGCTGGATTGGACTCCGCCCCTCTTTCCTGGTGTGAGTGGCGAGGTGGTCGCTCCGCGGTACTGCAGCGGTTGGCCCATAGACCGTCGATGCATTTTTGTCACTTCAGACTGTCCGTGCTCCTCTGACACGGCTCCTACAGCTTTAACTAAGCTCTCATTTTGAAGAGATTCTCTCTAGTTTCACTACATAAACTTTTCACATTTTTCAATGCCCCAAACGCTTAAACGGGGTTTAGTCTAGCTTACCCCCCCCCCATGCTCCTCCGCCACTCTCCCCCTGCTCAGGCCTCCATCGCTCTGATTGGTCAGAACTGATCACACTGTCACTTTTCTGATGTCACAATAGTGGGAATCATGGTAAGCGTTACTGTTTTGCTGTTATTGTGCAAACACGCAGGGTTATGAATGAAATAATGAAAGTGCTTTAGTAGATACAAACTCGAGAAAATATCTTTATGTTTTCAGACAAATGTAGACAACAGAATAAACAGCGTAGGTGGGAAATTGTGCTTGGAAAACACATCTTCAGTGGATAATCTGGCAGATGAGTGTGCAACATTCATAAAGACCACAGTTATGAGCGGCTCTGTCTCTGCTGTAGGACAGTCCTTCTCTCGTCTGTGTGTTGTGACGGTGGCTCGTCAAGTCCAAAAAGGGCCTGTGTTTCGTGTTTGTTTGGGATCGAGGTCGTTTGTATTCAGACCATAAGTGATCCACCAGAATCCGTTTGCAATCGGCCCCAGACCGACCTGAAGAGGTGGTCTCTCTCGGTCTGTTTGTTTGATTCGAATCAGAGTTCGCTTGTCTTATTCAGACTAGGGCTGTGCGATATGACGATACATATGGTGGGGACGATAGAAAAGTGTCTATCGTTCCATTTCTCTTCTATCGTTTCTATCGTCTGTAACCTAATTTTATCAATCATTTCAGCAAATAAGTTGTGTGTGTGGTATTAAACGTGCTTTGTCACACGTGTTATAGCGTAACTTTAACAAAACCATAGTTAAAGTAGTTTTTGTACATCGTCAGAGTCGCCCTTTCTTTCCCTCGCCCAGCGCACCAGCGGGCACGTCTTTGAGCGCGTCAGAAAAGAGCGAGAGACGGTACAGAGCGCTGTCCGGAGGAAGGAGGAGTGGCCTGGGCTGCAGTCAGCGCCGCAGTCGTGAACAGAGACAGCCGGTGTGGCTTGCTTTTTCCTTCGTCACTCGTTGTCTCTCTCTCCAGAGTTCCACCGCGCCCTGCCTGCCGTGCGCATGTCCCGCTGTATCCACGTTCACTCTGCCTGTTTGTCCGCGCGCTCTCGGTGCAGGTCTGCGGCCAGAGCCTCGTGGAGCGCTCCGCCTGCCTCCATGCACGCACTGCCCGCTGATGACCCAATAACGCTCCGCTAAACACCAGCGAAACAGCGCTGATGAACGGGACAAAGTGCTCCTAATCACTTTGCTCCGTAGTTTACTTTGTCGTGTGGCTGTTGTTGGCAAAGGAAAACTAAAGCATCCCCAACTTGCAGGTGTTAAAGGGCCAGTGCCTAATACAGCACAAATAAGCTATTAAATTCAACAAAACTATATATATTTTTTGTTTTGTTTAATCTAACTTTACTTGATGAGTAAATTAGCAAATTGTTTTATGAATGGATTTACTTAGATTTTACAGCATTTACACAATTGAAATCATTGCTTTACTACATAAACATGTTTTAATACAATTATAAACATAGAAAACATGACTTTTCTCTTTCCTCTTCACTATAATGAGTCTCATTTGTGACAGTTCAGTTAAATTCACTTCAAAATGAAGTTGAGAAAAGTAAGCAATGAAATAGTGTCAAACTTTACAGTGAATAATTGAAAACATACTTAATTATGGGATATCGTGATATATATCGTTATCGTGATATAAAAAAATTTATATCGGGATATAAGTTTTTTCCATATCGCCCTAATTCAGACCTGAAAGAAAGTCCGGACTTTAGGGGGAAACGAATTCTGGACCGTTTAAATCGGACAAAAGTTTGTAGGTCTGAATACGTCCTAAGTTTTCTGTCCCGCTGAAGTTTCTGTCTATACAGCTAAATAACAACTAACTTTAGTCTTCAGCAGGCTAGTTCCACATACCACCTATCAACTAAAAAGACTGATTTCACCCAGACCCTCTGACCTCTATACATACACCCTGTTTGGGCTAAGATGCTGGGGGACAGTCAGTTTTTTGTGTGTGCCGGCCCCAGGCTACTGCGGCCGAGACTCTGTTCTGTCCTCCTCCTCTGTTTTTTGTGATTTTGCAAATAAAACTGGAAACCTGGATTTAGTTTTTGACTTCTTTTGCCTGCCTGAAGAATGTTATCCACAAAGGATACTCGAATAACCAGGTTATTGTGTTTACATGGACACGAACAAAAGCAGGAGATTTAAAAACCCTGATCAATGATTGGTGCAGATGCTTTAACTGTAACTTAAGAAAGTATTTATGCAGAGTTCAGTCATAACTCTTTTATGCTTCCTGCAGTCTCCGTGTCAGAAAACAACTCTAAAAACATCTGCAGAAATAAACCTACTGAACAAGATTATGACGGATACAAATCTCTCACCTCTGCGTCGTCTCTCCTGCTGCTGCTGCTGTGGAGGAGGTGGCGCCCCCGGTGGACTGGCTGGCAGCTGCGGCAGGGTCACTGGAGTTTGCAAAGATGAAGGAGCTGAGCATCCTCCACACGGCCAGCAGGGGGTAGAAGAGAGAGCTGAGGAAGGACCAGAGAGACGAAGAAGAAGGAGAGAGAGCGGAGGAGGGCCGGCACGACTCCTGAAGGAACACACACACACAAAATACACACACAGAAATATGTGTGAGAAGGCCATTTGCTTAAACGTTGTGTGTGTTTTTATCTTTGCATTTACTGTTTTTAATGTACGAGTTCTGTTCAGGAGAAACCTCTGCTCTGAGACAAACATCAGACCTCACAGGAGTCCCAAGTTAGAAGAGTAAAGAGTGTGTTGTTGTTGATGGAGGCTCCCAGGTCCTCTCACTTACCCTGAAGTTACACCAGGAGCAGCAGCAGCACATAACGTAAGCAGAGCGACATACGTGTGCATTTACAGAAGCTTCAATCTAAACTAGAGACGCCAGAGCTGCTCCAACAACACGAGCCTGAGCATCTACACACATGAATAAACCAAAATACTGCTCACACATTATGGACTGGTCAGGTGAGAAGAGTTTATACCTGTGAATCAGAGGTGTCATGTTTTTCAAAAAGAATCAACAAGCCACGGCGGCTGCATTTGCAGATTTTACATCAGGTTTAGCCTGGTTCATGTTGTACTAATGCTGCGTTCAGACCAGACAGCGTCTTGGCGTATTTGTGTCCATTTTCAATGTTAAGTCAATGTAAACCTGCGTCTTGAGCGTTTAAGCGAATTTTCTGCGCGTATTGACGTCTGGGGCGTCAGTTGATGCGTGTTTAGGCTTCTAAAAACTCAGCGTCTTGCGGATTAGAAGCTTGAAGCGGCGGCGGCCGCAGGTGTTGGGAAAATCCATCTTTCACACGTTGGAAGTCGGCCTCAGCCAATCAGAGATACACTCCTGTGACATGTTGTTTCCCTCTCACACCAAGAGGAAAGGACGACTGTTTACTGAAGTCTTTTAGTAACTTTTTAACGAAAGGTGCTTGTTTGGGACTTTTTTCAAAGACTTGGCCGTTCGTTGTTTTGAAAATCTGGAGACACGACAAACACAGGACATGATCTGGACTGACAACGCCTCACATGGATGTATTATGTAACCCGGTTAAATTTTCTGCTCCTGCTCCGTTTTCTCTTCTGCCCTGTTTTTTCTGCCTGACCTAAGTTTCAACTCTCGCGAGACTTTGCGCACGCACTACGAGACTTGGTGCGTCAAAATACATTCAGTCATGGCCGCGCGCTGTTGCTCTCATGTGGTGTGGGTCCGAGTGTTGTGTTGCTGCTGCAGATGCCTCTTGCTGTGTGACGCTGTGCATAGGTGCCTATATTAAGCGGAACTGGCCAGGTTCCTGATCTGGATGGCGAGCTAAAATCGAGCCTGGACTCTAAAGTCTTGAGTGCATGCGTCCACCTGTGCGGTAGGAGGCATTGTAGCCGCACCCCACACACACTTTTCACGCACACACCAACTCTGCTCTCTGCAGTTTTTTCCTTATAACATTGGACTCACGTTGCAAGTCCTGCAGTGTGATACATTCAATGAACTTTTTCCGAACCGCTCTGGAACTCTCAAATCGTTTCGTGGATTATAAAAGACAATTGCGATTGCTCTGGAACTCTCAAATCCGTTGCGTAACCTGTGGATTATAAAAGAACTGTGCGACTACAATTATGCGCTCATCAAAAGAACTTTCAAACGCGTTGGACTCGGTCATCAATTAAAACCCATAACAAAACCAAGTGCACTTCTGTATATAAATGTACATATTGTCTGTCTACACTTCTGTAAATAACATCACAACTGAGAACTACATTACTGTGTTTGTGTTCATTAAGCACCTCATTTTCCTCCGAGCTTACCTAGAGTCTCTGATACTAGCCTACCAACTACTACCACTACTACCAACTACTACTGCTACTACTAGTTTTATCAAATTGCAGCATCATATATGCTACATAAACGTGGCGACGACTAGCCAGGAGGAATTGAGTTGTGTTTAATGTGTATTTTCTTGTGGTTGACTTCATATTTACTTGGTGTTTTATTTGCCATCCATATGTCAAAATGGATGTGTTTCTAAAAAATGGCATCAAAATTCCCAACGCTGTTTTGGTTGAAGGCATAACAGAGTCAGTAGGGGATGAAATTTGTGACTTTCTGAAAAAATATGGTTCTATTAATAAGTGTGTAATTATTTCTGAACCAGAATCAGAGTTTGATTCCGCGCTTGTAGTTGAATTTACAAATAGCGACGCGCTTGAAGCTTTACGTCCGATATTACCCTACACTTTTGTTACAGCTGATAAGAGCGATACATTTTGCATTTCTGAGCTTTCTGCTGTTTACACAGAGCATTTTGGTAAATCTACGACAAAGTCATATCTGTCCGATTTACAAAATATGGCTAAACTTTCTGGTGTCGATTATACAGAAATTCTTAAATCAATGATGACTCAGATTGGACTGTCTATCGCAGAGCTCCATCCAGTGTTCCTGGGAAAGAAGAACCAGTTGCCACAGAGTCCATCGCAACACCATCAGAGCCACAGGTGAATGTGAGAGCCGACCATCTGCCACCATCTTCCACTTCAGCTACTGAACCAGGTACTGAGCCAGCTGCTTCTAAGCCAGGGGTGAGACGCACCATGTCCAGTATTGATGTCCATCCACCGGAGGTCCAACGATATGTGGTTGAACACATTGTGAAAAGTGAGGAGGGTGCAGGACATCATCAGCGCCTCCGAGCATTTTCTGGACGGCTGCCCAGACCGGCGCACGAGTCTGATTATGAGACCTGGAGGACGGGAGTGGATCTGCTGATGAAGGATCCGTCTGTGTCTGATCTTCACGCTCCCGGAGGATAGTTGAGAGCCTCCTTCCTCCAGCGGCAGATGTAGTAAAGCATTTGAGTTCTGACACAATGCCTACAGTTTATTTGGATACTCTTGATTCAGCATACGGAACTGTTCAGGACGGAGACGAACTGTTTGCAAAATTTATGGACACGTTTCAGGACAATGGAGAGAAACCATCTGCTTATCTCCAACGACTCCAAGTTGTTCTTAACTCCGCATTGAAAAGGGAGGAGTTCTTGAGTCTGATATCGACAGGCACTTGTTAAATCAATTTTGTCGTGGATGCTGGGATAACACCCTGATAACTGAGCTCCAGCTTAAACAGAAAAAACTCAACCACCCACGTTTCCCCAACTGCTGCTCCTTTTGCGCACCGAAGAGGACCGAGAGGCAGCTAAAGCGACGCGGATGAAGCAACATCTTGGGTCTGCACGCCCTAAAGCCACGCTCATGCCCAATTTGCTCGTCTGATCCAGATGACGGAGGGACAGTTGCTGCTCTCACAACAATGACACAGCAACTAGCACAACAACTAGCTGATGTCCAGCGACAGCTTGCTTGTTGACAGCTAATCTTCCAGGACCTCCAAATCTTCTTTGTCCAGTATGCCGCAGATCAAAGACAAGTCCAAAGTCCAGTCTTCCGCCGATTCACCAAGCCTGGTTACTGTTTTCGGTGCGGGAAGATGGCCACATTCGTCCACAATGCAAAAATGAGCCAAATCCAACACTGGTTGCACATAAAAGAAACAATTCTCCAGAAACCAGAACACATCTTCAAGCCATTTAAACTAAGTTCGGTTCCTGTCGAGGGACAGATGGGAGCCAAGAGGGATCAAACCCGTCCCAAGAAAGAAAAGAAGAGTGTTAAATGTGCTGAAATGTCGCAATCCAAGAAGTCCATGCCAAACAGACTTCCTAAAGGACTGGTGGGCTCCAAGTGTTCTTCTGTCATCAGCATTGCTGGCAGACCCCATCATTGTCTTCTGGATACTGGTTCACAGGTGACACAGTTCCAGTCTCTGTGTACAACCAGTCCCTCAGCGAACAGCCTGTGAAGCCACTCGACAGCTTGCTTCAGGTAGAAGGAGCTGCCGGTCAGTCTGTGCCTTACTTGGGTTACGTGGAGGTGACGCTCACGTTTCCTGAAGACTTTTTGGGAGTCGAGTTTGAAGTGCCAACTCTTGCTTGGTTGTGCCAGATGCCATCTCGACTGCCCTTCACCTGTCTTGATCGGCATGAACACTCTGAACCTTTATACGAGCAATATCTTTCCAGTGATGTTCCAACTTCAGCCAGCTGCCCAAGGGTACTGTGCTGTTCTAAAGCTTCTTCAGCTGAACTACCAGCAGAGCCAAGAGGGCAACGCTGGAACCGTGAGGCTTTTAAGCCAAACTCCAGTCTTAGTTCCAGCTGGTCAAACGGTCGTCTTGGAGGGCTCCGCCAGATTAGACAACCCGTCTGCAGTCCAGTGGGCCGTGGTTGAGCACCCCACGTCACCACTTCCTGGCGGTTTGTGTGTTCAGAGCTGTCTTATTACGCTCCCAACTCGTGCTCCATACAAAGTTCCTGTTGTCATCAGAAATGAGTCTGAGCAAGACGCTCTCATTCCTCCATTGACTGTCATTGCAGATATTGCCACTTCTCCAACCATCTTGACCCAGCCAACTGTAAACCACTTGACCACCGCAGCGAAATCCAAGAGAAGCTCTTTGGAGTTCAATTTTGGAGATTCTCCAGTTCCAACTGAATGGAAAGAGCGAATTACAGCTACGCTTAACCAAATGCCCGAAGTGTTTTCTCAGCACGACCTGGATTTCGGCTGTACGGACAGAGTAAAGCATAACATCAAGCTCCACGATGAAACACCATTCAAGCAGCGAGCCAGACCTATCCATCCTCGTGACATTGAGGCCGTGCGCAGTCATTTGCGAGACCTGCTTGCTGCTGGAGTCATCCGAGAATCGGAGTCCCCTTTGCTTCCCAATCGTGGTGGTCCGTAAGCGGAATGGCGATGTAAGGCTGTGCATCGATTACCGGAAGTTAAACCTGCAAACGGTGAAAGATGCTTATGCACTTCCGAACCTCGAGGAGTCTTTCTCTGCTTTAACTGGCTCCAAATGGTTTACGGTTCTGGACCTGAAGTCTGGATATTATCAAATCCAAATGGATGAAGCTGACAAGGCTAAAACCGCCTTTGTTACTCCATTAGGGTTCTGGGAGTGGAATCGGATGCCGCAAGGGTAACCAACGCCCCCAGTACATTCCAGAGACTCATGGAGAAGTGTATGGGAGATCTAAATCTCAAGGAAGTTCTTGTGTTTCTTGACGATATAATCATTTCTCGACACGTTGGAAGAACATGAAAAGAGGCTTCTACGTGTTCTCACTCGTCTTAAAGAATTGGTTTAAAATGTCTCCTGAAAAGTGCAAGTTTCTTCAGTCGAGTGTGCGTTATCTTGGACATGTAGTGTCCGAAAAGGGTGTTGAAACTGACCCCGAGAAAATATCCTCGCTCAAGTCCTGGCCAGTTCCCCGGAACCTGAAAGAGCTCCGATCTTTCTTAGGTTTCGCAGGATATTATCGGAGGTTTATTCGCGATTATGCCACCATTGTCAAACCGCTCAATGTACTTACACGTGGCTATGCACCCTTGCGCCGCTCCACCAAAGACAACCACCTACAGTGAAGTATCTTGATCCGAAGCAGTCCTTTGGAGACAGATGGACTCCAGAATGTCTTGCTGCTTTCAACTTGGTCATCGAGAAATTAACGTCTGCTCCTGTGCTTGGGTTCGCCAACCCGAAGTTGCCTTATATTCTGCACACGGATGCCAGTACAACTGGGTTGGGAGCCGTCCTCTATCAAGAGCAAGAGAGCCAACTCCGTGTTATCGCCTATGCAAGCCGAGGCCTGTCTCAAAGCGAGTCGCGATACCCGGCGCACAAACTCGAGTTTCTGCCTTGAAGTGGAGTGTCACGGAGAAATTCCACGACTACCTTATGGTGCAAACTTCACTGTGGTTACTGATAACAATCCTCTTACTTATGTACTTTCTTCTGCAAACTTGATGCGACAAGCCACCGTTGGTTAGCTGCTTTGTCACCTATTCTTTCAAGATGCAGTATCGTGCAGGCAGACACAACTATGACGCCGATGCTTTGTCCCGACGTTGCCATGCAGAAGTGTCCGATGATGTCCACTCACGACAAGAGTGGGACTCCATTCACCAGCTAGCAGAGCAACTGTCTGATCCAGGCGAGGCTGCACAAATTGCTCCAGACATTGTCCATGCCATTTGTCAGAGCAGTCTCACAAGGGCTTTCCATCAGTCTGAGTCACTCAATCAGACATTACCCTTGTTGAGTCTCTGACTGTCTCTGCTGAAGTCCTTCCAGCGGGTTTCATTGATGAACAGCTGCACGGCTTACCTGTACTTCCCTCTTTGACACCTTCTGACTTGAGGGAAGAACAGAGTGCCGATCCCGCACTCCGAGAGATCATCCACCAGCTGAAAACTGGCGAGAAGGCACCCCCTTCACTCAGAGAGAGCTTCCGGAACTCCCTCTGCTGTTACGGGAGTGGAACCGTCTAGAGCTGGAGGATGGTGTTCTCTATAGGAGGAGACAGGAAGGAGATAAAGTGAATCTTCAACTTGTCTTGCCTCCAGCTTTGCGTTCTTTTGTCTTGAAGAGTCTCCACAGCGACATGGGGCATATGGGGATAGAACGAACGCTAGATTTGGTGCGGCAGCGCTTCTTTTGGCCGAAAATGGCAGCCAATGTAGAGCACTTTGTCAAGACTTGTGGTCGGTGTGTACGCCGCAAGACACCACCTGAAAGAGCCGCCCCACTGGTCAATATTCAAACCTCTCGTCCTTTGGAGCTGCTATGCATTGACTTTCTCTCACTTGAACCGATAGCAGCAATACAAAGGATATCTTGGTGTTAACAGATCACTTTACAAAATTTGCTGTTGCAATTCCGACTCCGAACCAGAAGCAAAAACAGTGGCTAAGTGTTTATGGAATGACTTCATGGTTTATTATGGCATCCCTGAACGTTACATTCTGATCAAGGACCAGATTTTGAGTCACGACTGATCAAAGAGTTCTGTGAGGTGGCTGGGATCAAAAAGACTCGAACAACTCCTTACCATCCCAGGGGAAACCCTGTCGAACGCTTTAATCGAACTCTCTTAAGTATGCTGGGTACACTCGAGAACAAGCAAAAGTCCAAGTGGAAGGAGTACGTCAAGCCGCTCGTCCATGCGTACAACTGCACGCGAACGAGGTGACCGGTTTTACCCCTACGAGCTCCTGTTTGGAAGGTCACCACGGCTTCCCGTTGACTTAGCTTTTGGCTTGCCGGTGCGTGAATCACATCTCCATCGCACTCCCAGTATGTGAAGAGTCTAAAAGAGCGTCTCGAAGAGTGTTACAAACTTGCATCCCAGAACGCCCAGAAGTCTGCTCAAAAGAACAAGAGCCGCTTTGATCAGCGTGTTAAACCTGCAAGCTTAGAAGCTGGCGACCGTGTCCTTGTCCGTAATGTCAGAATTCGTGGGAAGCATAAACTTGAGGACAAGTGGGAGCAAGAGTTACGTGGTTGTTCGTCGTGCTGGAGATCTCCCGGTCTACATTGTAAACCAGAGACCAGGGATGGACCAACTCGCACGCTCCACCGTGACCTTCTACTGCCCTGCGGATTTCTACCTACCGCTGTCAAAGATCTTGATGAATCTACTCCTGCTCGCAGACCACTCACTCGGAGCCAGAGTCGACAACCTGCCTCTGCTGAGTCTGAACTCGGAAGTGAGGAAGAAGAGGAAGTAATTCAATCCTTGAACCTCCTCCTCTGCTCCCGACAAAGTTCAGTGTGAGAGAACCTGTGAGCCAGAACCAACTGAGGCCGTTGCCACTGATTCTGATCCTTCGTCACCAAGTCCTTCTGAGAATCTTCCAACAGCTGTAGCTCCTGAAACCTACTTACCTGAGACTGTTGAAACGCCAGTTGCTGTTGAAGATCCGTTGACGTCAAGCACTGAGTCTGACGCTCCAGAAGAAGTCGTTGAAAATCCTGAAAATAACTTACCTGAACCTGTAAACTTACCTGTGGAAAGAGAAATATCACCAGTGTGCCTGAAGAACGTCCACCTGATGTCGGGCTACCGGAACCTGAAGCTGAAGATCCTGAGACGGTCCAATCTGAGTCATCCGAGGGGGATGCAGGGCTTAGACGTTCAGGTCGTCATCGCCAACCGCCTCAACGTCTTCAGTATTCAGTACTGGGTAACCCGCTAATATCAGTCGTTCAAGCCCTATTTCACAGCCTGTCTAACGCTTACGCTGAGGCCCTTAGTCATGCCCCTGCAGCAGACATTATCGTCGTACGTGATGTCCGTGTAGTTCCTATGCAACGGGGACGTGCATGATCTAAAGGGGGAGGGTGTAACCCAGTTAAATTTTCTGCTCCTGCTCAGTTTCTCTCTGCCCTGTTTTTTTTCTGCCGTGACTAAGTCCCAACTCTCGCGAGACTTTGCGCACGCACTACGAGACTTGGTGCGTCAAAACACATTCAGTCATGGCCGCGCGCTGTTGCTCTCGTGTGGTGTGGGTCCCGAGTGTTGCTTAGCTGCTGCAGGTAGGCATTTAACCTCTTAAATCGGCAGATTTGCCATAAATCGTGCTCTTACTTACTGTTATGCCTCCTAACTTTTATAGATGCCTCTTGCTGTGTGACGCTGTGCATAAGTGCCTATATTAAGCGGAACTGGTGAGTGTTAACTTGTTTGTTGTGTGAAGCTAACATGCTAACGAGCGGAGCTAACATGCTAATGCTAACGCTCCTTTACACTGTATATGAACCTGTCGGCTGGTGCTGGCGCTAGCTGCACTTGTTCCTGCTGTATATTTATGATGATTTACAAGGTGCTAATTTATTCTATGCTTCATGTATTGAAACAAACAGACTTATGCACTTTACTTATGAAGTTTGGCCAAGCTAAAAGCTAAAAAACTAGAACTACTACTGATTTAATGGATTGAATCAATGAAAGTGATGTTGACTATTTAAAGTTAAATATGCACTTTTGATATTATGCTAACAGCATTTATTGCAATATGGAGTACTCTTGATAGAATTATTTATTCTATGAACATGTTTGTAATTGATTGTGATTATGATGATGATTTATATTATGACAAAATGTTATGATGTTATGGAATGATGAATAGTTAATTAATTGTAGCACTTGATATATTGTGTTACTTATTGCTGGTCCTGTTTTGCACAGGCCAGGTTCCTGATCTGGATGGCGAGCTAAAATCGAGCCTGGACACACTAACAGTCTTGAGTGCATGCGTCCACCTGTGCGGTAGGAGGCATTGTAGCCGCACCCCACACACACTTTTCACGCACACACCAACTCTGCTCTTTGCAGTTTATACTTATGACCATTGGACTCTCGTTGCAAGTCCTGCAGTGTGGATATATTCAATGAACTTTTTTCGAACCGCTCTGGAACTCTCAAATCGTTTCGTGACCTATGGATTATAAAAGACACTTGCGACTGCTCTGGAACTCTCAAACCCGTTGCGTAACCTGTGGATTATAAAGAACTGTGCGACTACATTCTTGCGCTCAAGAAAAAACTCTTTAACGCGTTGTACTCATTCAAACCCCATAACAAAACCAAGTGCACTTCTGTATATAAATGTACATATTGTTTGTCTCACTTTGTAAATAACATCACAACTGATAACTACATTACTGTGTATGTGTTCATTAAGCACCTCATTTTCCTCCGAGCTTACCTAGAGTCTCTGATACTAGCCTACCCCCTCTATTCTTATACAACTACTACTATTAATACTACTACTAGCACTACTATTATTGCTACTGCTAATTGTTATTCATATTGCAGCATCATATATGCTACACAGACACCAATAGAGAGAAAGCAGACAGCAATAGAAAGGAACAGACAGCACTAGAAGAGAAGCAGCAACAATAAAGAGGAAGCCGACAACAATAGAGAGGAAACAAACAACAATAGAGAGGAATCAGACATTGATATATCGATGTATTTTAGATGAAAATAGTCATAAAAGTAGTTAAAAATGATTAAAGTATAATTTTCTCAGTATTTAAACACATTTACTTAAACAGATAAATAGCATGCACTGACCTCCTCTACTTTTAGATGTGCCAGTACAAAGCTGGTGTAGCATTGCTTTGTCAGTCATTGGTCATGGCAGACATAGGCTCTGTGTCCATACATCATCAGAGCGTGGCGCCTCATCTCGTTGGAAATGAAAGTCTTTATTATTGATTCTGGCTCCCTGCGCACATCCGTCTGCAGTCTGCTGTCCCTGTCCCTGCATGTCCCAGTGAGACAGAGAGGGAGAGTGTGGGTGACTGGAGAGACTTTTCAACATTTGTCTTTAAAGGTTTAATATCCCGATGGGTAAAAGAAATGCCTTTGAAAAATGGTGTTCCGAATAAGCTCCAAGGTGACCTGAGGTAGCCATATTGATCAAAAAGTTTTTTTAAAAAGTCAATACGAAAAATAATAGCTCTGTTCTAAGCCTAAAATGAATGTAAGAGCACAGGGATTTAATATAATATAATAACACGCATTACTACTTGTGGTGATTGTCACCTTTTTGTGGTGACTGCCAGTGCTATTACTACTGTTAGAGTAGAATGTTTGAGCAGTCATTCTAGTAGTACATAACAGCAAAACAAAATAGAATTTTGTCAACTCAACAATAGTTTTACAATTGAATCTGTTTTTCCACTCATCCACTTATTCCATTCTGAGACAAATTTTTGTGTGAAGAGCTAGCTAAACTAAAACTAGCACAAGCTACACTTTGAGGTCAAGAGTATCTTTTGTGAAAGACTCTCATAAAATAACATAACATCAGTTTTCACTACAATCATATTGTCAAAGTAGATATTTCAATGAAAATGTATGTAGTTTACATTTTAAATGAATGATAATGACTGTATACAACATCTTTGAGTCTAGATCATAGACAAACAACAAATACTCCTTTCTCATACAGTCAATATTTGTTACTTTCTGTTGTTAGTTTCTTTAGTAAGCTATGACCTTCAGACAAATATAAGACAATCACTATTTTCTGTTAGCTGAACTGAAGAAGAAACATCAGCCTGTAGGAAAGTCTTTTTTGTTGTTGCCCAGTTGTCAGAATTTAATGCTGTTTTGTAAAATTACGAACGCTTTACTAAATGACTACTAGTGCTAAGAATACTATATCAAGTAAAGAAACTGTTGTAACATCAGATTTTAAGTGCAACTAACATGGCTTATAACTGAAATGACTGATTCTCATGGCCCTCATTAACAACTATTACTGTCATACTGCTTAACTACTAATGCCACTTTTTACTATCCACTTTCCCATTGCCACTGTACTACTATTTCTCTTAAATTAATGTCACTACGACTGCTCTGCTGCTATAATTAACATCTCTCCCATCCCTTGCGTCTCATGAATTTCTAAAAACCCTAAATCGTGTTAAAATTCTCCATGGTCCACTGCAAATATTTCTAATTCTCTTTCATGTGTCCGTTCGTGCTTGTTGGAGTTTCGCTGGCATACCTGGTGAAGCTGTGGGCTGGCTGTCGGGTCGGCTGGGAGCGATACAAAGTAAATATTTTTGTTCACCTCTGTTCTTTCAGCATGAATCATTAGCCAAGGTCACAGAACAAATCCAAACACTCTATACTTAATAAAAATATACGTCGAAGCAGGTTAAAAAGTGAATGAGATATTGTTAAAGTTGCTCCAAGACATTTTCTGCCAGTGCTGGGTGTTATGTATAAAAGAATACATTTTAACAGTTAAATTTAAGGAAAAATACAGACAAAAGTAGCAGAAAAATGACTAAAATGCAGTTGCCTTGTTGAAATAAAACATGCCTAAAAATTTATATGTCCTGTAATGTATTTATTTGAGATTGTTTGAACCTTCTTCAAGTTCTTGTTAATGGCCTTAATTAAATCCTGTTCTTTCTCTGAAGGTTGATGAAGCTGTTCCAGTTTGCAGTGTGTGATAAGGACTCTAAAGACGTCATTTGTCAAAGAGCTTCTCTGCACTGTTCATGGATCACAAAATCCTTTACACTTAAAGGTGCACTCTGGTGCTAACTTGTGTTGTTGTCTCCATGGAGACATTTTACTTTACCTAAAATATCAGACAATAATGCAATAAACATATTTATCTCGCATTGGTCAATTGCATGTGTTTTATTGCTTAGACAATTTGCTTGTGAAAACATGCATTCTTACTGTGAGTGTGTCATCTTTGCACTGGTCTGGTAAGAGTAAGCTTAAAACCAAACCGATGACGACAAGAATGACAACAACATGTAAGACAACAACAACAACAACGACAATGACAACAACATTGATGTAGACTTAAATGAGTTTGATCACATTTAAGATAAGACTAAACCCATGAATTCAGTAGGAATGACCAACAGTAAACTCGAGTCCAACCAAGATCAGACGCAGTCCTAAAATAGGTTTAAATATGAGGATCAACATTTGCTGAACAAAAGGTAATATAAATTAGAAATCTTAAGCTCGGAATAAAATGAAGTCCTCCAGAATCCCCATGGCGATAACTTGTACTAAAAGGTAAAGGTAACGGCACGGAAATTACAATAAGTGCTGCCATTTTTGTCACAGCATCCATAATTATTGATTGTAAAGCAGTTCTAATGTCTGAGGAAATGTTCCTTGAGGCATTGTGCTTCAAAGATTATGTTAATGTCATAAGGTCAGATGGTGGTTGCTATTTAAAACACTAACTTCACACACTTTAAATGTAAAAAATTCTATTGAAGGGTTTCAATAAATAAACTGCATTTAAAGCCCATACGACATATTTTAAAGTTTTTCTAATTATGATTTGGTTTGGTCACATAGTCCCTTTAGTAAATATTTTTTTCCATAATTTTACAGCAGTAAAGAAAAAAAATTGACAAAAAAAAGTTGAATGAAGTAATTTGATTTCCAAAACAGAAGCATGTATCATGACAAAGAGACAAACTGCTGAGGCAATGGACACACAACTAACATTTTACAAAATACAGGTATTATCAGAAATAAATTCTCAGTTTGTAAATGATGTGTAAGATATGTGGATTTGCCCTTGTGTACATTGCAATTAATGGGAGAGAATTTGGGAATTTCAACAAACTGGGTGCAAAATTGTTAAATAAATGCAATCACGCTAAAAAAACAATCTAATATGCACTGTGATCGACCTATAGAATGTTCCTTACCTGCAGTCTTCAGGTCCTACTATAGGCAAGAGGTAATTTACAGAAATATCTCATAATAATTGTGAAGCTGTACAATTACAGCAAATTGCAGGTATTATCCATACATTACTGAAAAATAGAAAAGTGGACGTCTAAGCGAGCGTACATCTGTATTTCTACAGTAAAATCATGATTACCTCAATTATTTTACAGCTCAATGGCATAATTATGTTGCAATCCAGCTCCTTTAAGAAAAGGCATTCACTTCTTAGGAACTCCACAAACGCAAAATTTATCAAGAAAATTAAATTAGCACTACAGACAATTTTGTTTTTGTTTTGTATGGCGTTCAATCATCTTTTTTTGCTCACCCTTCTAGGCTTTTCGTAATGACTTCCCATGTGATTTTCTCTCACACCTGAGCATATTGTTTGGGAATTCGCCGGTTCCAAGGGCATTGAGAAGAGACGAGGAGGTTGAAACATCTAAAAATAAATAGCTTATCATCTTTATTTGTCTAGGATGTTTGTTTTTTTCCTTTATGTAACGCAGTGCAAGTTAATGGAATTGTTGTGATGGTGATGTATGGCGGGTTCGAGCGCGGAGACAGATGGGTAAATGTAATTATACGTGTTTGGAGGCAGCAAAGGGAGGAAAAAAAAGAAAAGCCATCACAAAAGGAGAGGTGAAGAAACAGCGACAGAGCCATTTGTCACGCGAGACAATGGCGCGGACAAATTCAATAAGCGGATTTTACATAAACGGCATTCTTTTAAAGCAGCACAAATGAACTGAGCTTTGACAATACGGATGCGCTAATGTTGTTACAGTGAAGGAAAGCTTTGCATATACCTTTGCATTTGAAATATAGTGTATCTAGAGTGTAAACTTGTTTGGTCAGATAAGGATAATATTCAGGCCATTAGGTAAAGTCTTACAATTCCAACATTTTGTGGAGTGTGATCTGTACTTTGGCACTAAGAGGTATGGTTTTAAACAAGCATATAGGTAATACACATACTGTATATCAGGGCTATTCAAACGATGGTGCAGTGGCCTAAAATGTAAGTTTTGGCCAAGTTTAATAAAACAGTTCTTGGACAGGACCATATTAGTCTGTACTTGCTGTTCTTAGTTCTCTGTGTTAGATTTGTTATCCAGTAGTCTAGTGTAAAATGGATTATTTGAACTATTATAAAATATTTGGTGAGTTCTGGTTTAATCCTGGTTCAGATTTTGTGATCTTGTCTTGTCCAAGATGTGGTTTATGTCCAGTGTAATCCAACTATAGAGTAGGTTTATTTTTAGTTTAGGATTCAGTCTTTTGTTCAGTTCATTGTTGCTTTGATCTACTCTAGATTTGAATAAATACCATTTTGAGTTGTTTGCTTTTATTGGATGTAAAACACACCAGACAAATCTGGGTTGGTGGTAAATATTTTAGAATAGCCCTGATAGTTGCATTCCTGGTATGTAGCATCATTCAAGAATGCATATGGAAGTCAGAATTCTATACAATTACAATCTGAGCCACATGAAACAAAAACTGGCACCAAGTCCAATATCTTCTTCAGCAGAAGTAAACAAAAGTGTGAGCTTGTTCTTTTCAGAAAGTTCAGTGTACATATTGTTAAATAACCCCATGCTTTCAATCAGAAAAGATTACAATTCTTGAAATATAATACTCATTTCTATAATGTTGACACAAAGGATACTGTATGACAAACATACTTTCTCATCAGTTAGTTAATTATTATGTTGACAAGAGTTGATGGATGCAAGACATGCAATTATCACTTTTTTCTGTATTGTAAACTGTATGTTTACACATATTGCTGGGTTTCACATTCTAGAATTCTTGTCAGTTAAAGTCCAGATTGAGGGCAAGAGGCAGTTTTCCCATTAAGTAACATTGGACTTTGACATGAAATAATTCAAAAAATATTTAACAAATTTAAAAAGTGGTGATTTCTGGGGTGACTGGACCCATTTAACTTTGTATTACAAAAATAAACTCAATTAAACAATGTTCATTTTAGCTGCCCCCAATCTCATTGAAATAACATTGGCCTGTAGAATGTTGTGATGTCATCTGAAACCCAGTACAAATACAAGCTGTACCACATGCTATTTGCCTTAAAAAGAAGTTCAAAAACTACAAAGCTAAAGGATTTTTTACACTTAGAAGTTATTGCTTGAAAAATTACTAATACATAATTTTTCTCCCTCTTCACAAAGCCAGTTTATCTCATATCTGTACTGTGGAACATTCAAGCAAAACTATAACATCTCTATAGAGACAAAGTGGCAGACCATCCACCAAAAAGCTTAAGTTAAGCAACCATGAACGTATATGTTGTTTATTTGACTATTCTTTATCCAAAATGCCAAGCCAAAGCCCATATATTCCATACTGTCAGTTGCATCAGTATAAAATCCTCTTTTATCATTGGTATTCTGTCCAGGGAGCACACCTGTTTAGAGAAAAAAAAACAACAACAATGGAGAGAAAAGAAGACGGGATTAAAGTAGCGTCCAACATTGTTCAGTATAGACTGGCTGTGTTTCTGGCAGCTTGTCAAACTCCTCGCTTTCAAACTCTACCATTTGAATGTAAATGCTGCATCTGCGAGAGAACAGCCAGGAAATACAGATCCCTATGGAAAAGATGGCTTTCTATAACAACAAGGCAATACAGAGGCAATTCTGTTTTCAAGTGTTACCATCATCTGGCCTATTTCTGCTTGTTCTGTTCATACGCAATTGCATGTCCCTGCAGGGTCTACTGTAGAGGCTGATGTTACTGGGAGTGGTGCGACGAGTGGAATCTTAAAACAGTGGATGGCACAATGTATACAGATAATATAGTGTGTAATCATGTAGTGAATTTAACACATAGGTACAGATAAACACAATGGTTAACCTTTCTGTGAAGACTGATCTAGCTGAAGAGAAACTTGACATGTTGTAAAACTGTACGTGTCTACTTTCATTTAAAAAAGTAATTGTTATTCTACATTAGCGGTTAGAATCAAGTGCTTAGAGATAAAAAATAAAAAAGTGTGCATCTATAAAACAAACTCATGTCAGTTTTTGTTCTACATCTTGATAAAAGAATGCGAGCAACTACAATGAAATAATGTGGCAGCACAGAAGTTTTCTACTTTCTGATGGACATTACGCATCAAGAACGAGGTTGGATATATATAAATAATAATAATTCCTCCATATCTTAACAAATACAGTAGTTTCCCTTACTCTGACCTCCAGTATCCTCGTTTTGTCATTTAAAGATAAAATATCTGCTCTAAGCTTAATCAACATTAACTTTAGTCAAAGATATTTTGCCTGTAATCCGGCCTCACACAACTGTGGGCTCTGTTTTACAATAACAAGCACATACCTTTCCTTTATCATGTGAAATCTACGAGGTCCTAGTGTTCACCCACTTCTGCCATCTGCTGCTGTATGTGTGGAACTGCACCATGTATTTGACTGCAGACAAAGTCAGCTCTTTATCTTCTCATACAATAAAGACGGAAATGTACGCCCTTTGCAGGCAAATAGTTGACCACTGAAAGATGAAAAAAAAAAAAAATCAAATAAATTGAATGTATGAACAAAGTTAGCCTCTAATTTGCAGTTTTAAGACCATTCTATTGAATTGTGAAGTTAAAGGTCCTGTACCGGTTCTTGCTTTATCAAAAATGCAAACAAAATCCAAAATAAATAATTTTTTACCTTTCTACATCAGTCTGCGTGTTTTAAGCTTTTTTTCAAAGCTGTTAAATGTGCCGCTATGCTAACAGCCAGCAGTTAGTCACAATGCTAACAACAACAACAACAGACAAACTTAGCAATGAAGGGTGAAAAAATGGGACGTTAATTGACTGAGACAGGACAGGTAATTTCCAGCGGAATAGATGCGTTAACATATAAGAAAAGGAATTTTAAGAAATTTTATACAAAAAAAAATAATAATTAGCCACTACTGTTAGCCACTACACATGAGTAACTTCAGAGCTCTGAAAACATCACTAGATTAGTTTGCTGACGTAGCAATTAGCACACAAATTAGCATACACGCTACACAACAACTACATAATCAACAACTCTTAAGTCTAATCAAAGCAGAAAGGGCAAATGATTGAGGTCAATAAGTGTAGCCATGACACAGAGGCAAACATGACAATGGCCTTTTAAATGTGCATCTAGAAACAACAGCTAGCTCAAAAAACTATAAAAAAAAATCAACATTCAAAACAAGGTCATTCTTTTTTTTTTTTAAATGACATATCATTCTTTTTACTTAATAATATAATTAGCACTTATGTTAAAAACTGGCTTTGACAAGATAGTAAACCCAAAATGATCTGTTGCAAACTCAAAATGAAATGTGCAAAAAGAAACACAGAAACTAATGGCCAAGCTGGGAATCAAACCCACAACCTCAATTTGCAAAAACAGCTCAAATACAATCATAGTAAACGTCTAAATAGGTTGATTTTGTAAGCTTTGGTGGTGGAGAACTTCCTCTTCTATGACATTTCTGATATTCTTCTGCCCTTTACTTGTACATTGTTGGAGATAAAGGTCGTTCTTGGTAGACAGCGCGGTCGTAAACCATCAGCTTTCTTCTGACACCCGCTGCTAAAGGACATTTCAAAAGGACAGCAGAGAGACAGGGTTATGACACGAGCCCTGTGAAGTCCCAGCAGACACTGGTCATCTCTCCCCCCAGCGTTAAGTCCCGTATGGGCCCTATAGGGAGCACTGTCAGTCCCCTCTTAACCTTCACTGGACAGGGCGTGTTCTGTGGAGCGAGAAATGAGTCCATAAGAGCAGTGGACAGTGGGGAGACACGAGGGGAGGGGTTATGGACAGGACAAGGCCTCGGATTAGAAACGGTTACAGAGGATGAATAGCAACGTAGGTGGACACTTCTATAATCTAAAAGAAGTAATGGAGAAAATAACTTCAACAAAGTAGAAAACCTGAATGTACAAAGACCATGATAAGGAAAAAAAAATACAAAACTTAAAGCTGGTTTACATCTTTTTTAACCAGCAAGAAAAGGAAGTGTTAAACCTTTCTAATTCATTCATTCATTCTTCTAACAAACCACTCTCTGCACAGCTCAGATCTTATCTTTCCTAAAAAGTCATATAGGGACTCAAAACATCTGCATAAGTAGTTAAAGATTGATTGTAGAAGCTATATTTTTCCACACAAATTAGCTTTTCCAACAATGTTTCTGGGGGAAACAGAATTTACTAATTATGAGAATACAATTTTAGGTCTAGAATTATTACTCTTGGTTATAAAATTCCTGACATGTTCAAAAACAATTTTGGAGCATACTTTTGGCAGCAGGGGAAAAAAAGGATTTAAAAAAACAGAATACACACACTGAATCAATGTCAGTGACTAAACTGAAACGATTGAACTTTTGGGCAGACTGACAGAAGTAGTATGTAGCAGTTGATACCAAGCAAGAATAAAACAATTTCACTGCTTAATTCAATTTACCGTAATTTCTGTATTATAAGCCGCTACTTTTTTTCATAAGCTTTGAACTACGCGGCTTATAAAACAATGCAGCAAAATGATAGATTCTCAGATACTTACTATTAACAATTGCGGCCTTATGTACTTTATAATTTTTCTTATACTTAAATCTAGTGGGTGCAGCTTATATTCAGGTCCGCTCAATAGGGCAGAAATTACAGCACTGCCATTTATTTCTATAGAGCCTAAAATCCACAACAATAGTTACCTCATAGAGCCGCACAATATAGTTGATTTAATGAACAAAAATTTTAAACTCCAAAAATGAAGAAGTCATTGGTTAAATGGAGAAGCAAATTAACCAAATGTCCCAGACCCTTTCAATCTTAAATCCAACTTCTCAGCAAAGAAAAAGAGAGTGATGCCCATCCATTTGCAGACAAATATCTCAGCGTCTTTACCATTTAGATTTAGTCTATATGTAGAATTTGTTGCTGTAAGTGTATGTAAAGTGCAATATTAGGCTCGAGCCTGGCAGACAAAGACAGATGAGCTTTTAAATGACCACTTTATGAATTCTCAATCGGCTTCTTAAAACAAATCCTCTGATATAGTAACATGCGATAAAAGCTTTCTACTCTCCATATTAAAGTATAATCCATAGTTTCCTGATGGCTGTACCTGTGATATTTTAAATGACATGCTTAGAAGCTTATGTATGTCTTATAGTCATATATATTCCCCGCTGTGTGTTCCACGGGAAACACAGTGTCATTATCTGCTTCTTAGGCGAGCACAACTTTCCACAAGTATTATCCTTTAATAACTCTTCAGGAGGAAAACAAAGCAGAGAGGAAGATTTGGCAAAGCTGCGTTCAGTGTTTCACAGCAGGGCCACGTTCAAAGAAAGTAATGTGTTTTATGTCTTTAGCAAAAGCTCATTTAGTCGTACTTTGAATAGGCTGTTTTTACAAGACACATGCTGGGAAGTGACAGTATGGGATATTATGGGCTGCAGAACACGATGGAGCACAACATTATGAGCATTTATCACAGGTTACTCAAGGGATTAACACATAATGTGTCCTCAAAGTTTACGATAAACAAAAAGATTCTAATGAGTTTGAAAAGGGACAAATTGTAATGAGTGGGTGAGATTGTGATACTGTACCTCAGCTGTTTTTGAAAAGGTTAGCAGTTATGATGATGCATGCTGTTCTTGTGGAGTTAACAGGACACTTCTGTGTGTGACTAAGTGTAGACAATGAATAAAGCGCTAAAATATGACCATGAAACGCTACAAAATTATACAAAAAGAGCTGATTACAATTATGTAATTCTTTCATTTTATAAGCTATTAGATAAAGGTGACATTTCTGCACTTTCTGATTCATTTTACAAGCATTTTCACATTTGCGAAATTAAAACTGACATCAGATTGTTTGAATATCATTATCGGAATGCACCAAAAACAGTGATTGTCAACTATTCTTCCGCACAGAAGGTTCCAGTAGAGCTCTGTTTGGGTTAAAATACTAGTTGTGAGACGTCCTGGGCAAATAAATAAGGACGTCACATGAAGCCTGTGACACAAACTGATGTGGGAAACTAATGTAACAGTATACTGTAATAGAATTATCTACAACTATCAATTACAGACGAGTTGCATCAACTATTAGTGCAGATGGTAGAAACAATCATAACAGATAGATCTTTTATCTTTTATGTCTACGGGCAACTACAGATGTAGAGCTTAATAATCTTGACTTGCAACAAGACTGTCCAGGATTTCATTCCTAAGCCTCAGAGTTTTCTGAACTGGTCAATGAACTGGTCAATGACTTATCAATATAATGTGCTATTTACAGGTATTCAGGATCCTCCCACCCCCCAAAAAACATACACGTATAGAACAGGGATCACTAAAAAACCCAAAGAAAAGAGTGAACAGTTCTTTATCTGGGTCTGTTTCTATTTGTTAAGCATGTGACGAGTTGGCCACTCTACACAATGGTCTCCTGCCAAAGGCCCAAAGTCACTCGTATTGTCTCCAGTCACCTGCCACCTCAAAAGGAACAGGTGGTATATTTCTCTATCAGATTACTTTAGATTACATTACATTTGAATACTTTCTATACATTTGATATAAAGTAGGATTTTGTTGATTTTGTTTGCTGTTAACACATCAGGGTATAATCTGTATTTCTATTACATACCAATTGTAACTCAAACCGCACACTTCTGTCTGTATTAGTTTGACACTGACTGATCAAAAGAAGTGACTGTGACTTTTTCTTACTGGGCCCATTGCTACTCAGGTGGTCATAAAGTTGTGCCTGATTTTAATACAGAGTGTTACTTAACTCACATGCTGCACCTTTGACCACCTTGTCAAAGCTGGAATAATTTGTCTCCCAAAGTGACTTGAATATGAAGTGGACTTTCTTTGGCTGCTAATGGTCTGGCTGCTCCGCTTTGTCTTAGAGCGGCCAGGCAGAACTTGATAAAGTATTTAAGCGTGCCAGCCTCTGTATATTCCCACAAAGCATGAGTAAAGAGGAATCAATGAGGCCCTTCATGTAGATGGCTCATTGGCCAGTGGGACTAATGGGGCAGAAACAGCGCGCGCTGGCATTGGCTGCTGCCCGTGATGCCTTCAAAGATAGATGGGAAAACCCAAGCGCTCCCTGTAGCTCGGACTCCATCATTCTGAGCGTTCGTCAATGCCAGTCAAAGCCAGACATGTTGAGAAAAGGAGAAACAGAGCAAAGCTAGTGTACAAAAAGTATTTTTGATTATTCTTCTGAACTGCTCAGTAAATGTACAAAAGGGGCAAAGGAAATCATCAAAAATGAAGGTAGAAAAATAAAATAATTAAAGTTATACAGCATAATTTTATGATAAATAAAAGACATAAGCCATCTCAGATCATCAGATGAAGTTATTGTCAAAAGAAAAAAAAATGTGTTCTCTTCTCAAGCTACATCATGGGAACATGACCCTTTACAACCATTGTAACCATGGTTAAGTGTGTAGTTCAAGAAAAATCTCATTTTTATAACAATAAGAAAGTTCTTTGTCCCACAATAAGGAAATTCCAATGATGCAACATAGTTCAAAATAGACAATTGCAATGAAAATGTCTACAAATGACAACATGACTTAAAAGAAACGTAAAACAAACAAACTCCATACAAAATATCATACAACAATAATATATATTTAACTACAGACTTTGGATAAATAGGTTTCAAAGTCATCTGAACATTCTTTTAGAAATTAAGAAATTTTGAGTTTGGTCTGAAAGATCCAGGAATATGAAAGGAAACAACTATTCCACTACTATTCATCCTTAAGTCGTCACAACAAACTGCAAAAGGCTGCTAAACTATCCCTTTCGTTATGCACAAGGCCAAAGTCATGTTTTAATCAACACCTCTTTCACTCAACTGTCCACTTCCAAAGTCATAAGCCACTGAACTCCAAGTAAAAAATATCTGGGAGCACAAAGTGAAATGAGTGCGTCAGAGAGGAGATAGAACAAGCCCTCTCATCCAGGTTCAGTCTTATCAGCGACTGCTAAAGACGCCAGGTGAGACGCACAGAGGCAGTCAGATGAAAACTGATTTGTAGCTTTAACCTTACAGCCACAGAGCAGGAGACGGAGATGGTAAATTCTACCCGGAGGCAGCAGCAGCAGAAGCAGCAGCAGTGAGGAAGAGGAGTCTCATTGTCATTCTGAGCATTAGTATGGGACAGGCGTGCAGCAGAGATTTGAGTGGGAGAGAGGAGCATGGGAGAGACAGGGGACATTTAGTGACTGGTGAAGATAGTACATCATGCTGATAGAATACAAGCAGGTCAGGAAGTGTTTTTTTGTTACCAAACTTTAAAATATAGTCTATTTTTCTTCCTTCTGAGAGTCACGTAAACACTTGGTTTCAAATTTCACATTTTGGTGACTTCATATGCAGAGCTAAGAGGTTTTGAAAGCACTGTACTTAATTTAATTTGAAACAATTTACAGCTGTCAATAGGTTTTGCTCATTTCTCTAAGGCAAGATTTTCCTAAACTTTCATACCAGGCCCACAAAAAAGCCATCCAATCAACTCGCAACCCCCACAGCAAAATTAAATTGATATTTGTAATAATTTAAAATTTTGGAAAGGGGCGTGGCCTGCACACGCCAAACTTGAACTTTATCAGAGAAAACCTCACAAAAAGCACCTGTAAGCAGCTCTCGCAACACAATAAAAGCAAATCAAAAAGACGCTACATTGTGCGCGAGACTTTTCCGAAAGTGTCTGTAGTCTGAGCACTGAAAGTGGCTGACAAATTCAGACTCAACTGGGACACATTAGCAGGTTCAAACATAAAAACAGTGAAAATACAAATCTTTTGCCATTTTTCGTGAGATAAATGATAATTACATAACCTTACATAACTTTTTCAAGTAATCAAATATCACTTTATTTAATGGTGTGGTCAATTTTAATTTGTTGTACTTCTAAAAAGTATGAAAAGTCTATCTCACTGATGACTGTCTCAGATAGGAAGACAAAGCAACAACCAATTTAAAACTAAGAAAATAATAAAAAGAGCGGCAGCACATTCAAAGTTTTATTACACAATATTCTCTATTTATCATATTTCCTCCCAGGACCATTAGCCCTTTTGAACTGGATTTGAATAGACCTTTTCCACAGTAAATCACCAGAGCTGTCCTTTGTGTGTGATGTGCCTGTGAGTGATGTGAATACAGCTGTAGATCTGAGCCTTTATGAATCCTCTATAGAACCTCTACTGTCACCACACTTCACCCAGGACAGTGCACCTGAGGTGGGGACACGGAGGAGGGAGACGTGCCTCTAGACAGCAGACTGACCTTTGGCTCTCCGTAGGGACCGGCCATGGATAGATTTAAAGCTTCTCCTCCCACTGGCTTTAAGAAGGAACCTCCCTGCGGTGAACAAGGTGAGGGTTGCATCAGGGAGATCAAGGGATAAACAACAACTGGTTCCCACGCCTCCTGGAGAAGAGAGAGAGAAAATACAAACTCAAGATTCAAGAAATTGTTTCAGAAGGTGGAAAACAAGGTTACACTTCTCTATCAAGGCTTGTCACTCAGAGTGCTTCTATACATTTAACCTTGTATGTATGTATCTAAGTAAATAGGTAGATTTTAAGCTCATATTTGGAGATATTAAAGAATAAGTATCTTATCTTACATATAATACAATATTTGCATTGTTCCCACCTTCCAAACATGCTCCGTTGGAATCCAGTTGCACCAGAACCATGACAAAGCTGTACTAAAGCAGACATGACAGTCATGTGACTTGGTGGTAAAGAAATACAATCTGAGAGTAAATTTGATTCTGCCAAAAAGTTGAGGAAAAGCAAAGATGGATCTGGGGTGGAGGAGGGCTGCAGAAGCTGCACTGCAGAATGACAAAGTGGGAGCTGAGTTAAAAGGCCAAACTGAGCCGATTGTGGCGCAGCAAGACGATGAAGGAAGGTGAAGCAGATGGAGCTGCTGTATTAGTTATAGCTCCACTTCAATTGTGCTGGCTCATCTGAGGTTTTATGCTTCACTGTTGTGACTGGTCTACTACTTTTAACCCTTTAAGATACACCTATTTCTCAGACTGATCAGTTCAATTACCTTGAATCACGGGCTTGTAACATGACAATGTGAGTTATTATAGGTATAGGTAGTACAAGTTATACAGAACATAATATTACTCATGGCAATGAATCTAATTACATTAATGCAGAAAATGTACTTCTGTTTTCAAATTAAGCTGATTAATGAGAACTCTTGTAACTGATCAAATGCAGAGAAGAACACTTAATTTGCAAAAGATTAATGAAGCATAGTTTAACAAAAGACAAAACATTTCAAAGAATATGCTTCAGAATACCTCCAGAATTGATTTAGCAAAAACAATAGAAGCACACACATAATGGTAATAGAAAAGGGCAGTTACACGTAAACAGGGCATGTCTTTAATCCAACTTCATTTCATAGTATGAAAACGTGAACCTCTTGTGACTGCCAACAAACATAAGCATTTCCTAGTTCTACATGTGTCTTTAAAGTCTAAATTCCCATGACAAATAAGAGTAGGACTGTCGAGCTCTAGACTTTCCTGCCTTTCAGATTGTCAGGGGCGAAGATGGAGGGGAAAAAAAACATGTAATCTTCAAAATAAGCAAAACATGTTTAAAATAAAACTCTAACATGCTATTTCTGAAAGCTGTCGCATATCACCCTCGCACCTATACGCGTAAAAACACAATCTCTCCCATGTTTCGTTTATGAAGAGAAGTGCGCAGGAGCTGTGAAGGGGCTTGTTTTGTTGTCTAAAGCTGAGGAAATGACAGCGCCACAACACAGAGCCGGGGCTTGGCTTGTTGCTCTTTGATCGCTGGGCTTGACGGGCTGCCTTTTATTCCGCTTTGAAGAGAAAGGTTGTGCACAAAATAAAGGAAAAAAAAAATCACAAATACAAAATAGGAAAAGTGTTAAATCCAAAGACACGACTCGGCGGCACATCTGCTACATCTTTATTGTGGAGAAATGTCAGCGTCCTTCAGTAGTTCCAACATGTATGTGATTGTGTTTAAACGGTCTATAAAACATACTTTCCAATCCCTTTGAGTCTAAACTTTGCAATCATAAACTCTGCCTCAGAAACGTCTAAATTAAACACGACTCCTTCACCTGCCTTTTACCTCTAGTGGAATAACAGCATCATTACTTATTCAGCCTGCACACCTAGGTTACTTTGAACTCATACAACTTCATCCGAAATTCTGTCCCCCGGTAGTACTTACGTCTGGATAAATTACTGCTGTATTCATGTTTAGAGGCATCTCTCAAGTCCAAACTAGTTAACAGTGATGCTAATGCTATCTCACCTATGTGGACCGGTGATGTATAATAGATAGAGGTCAAGGTGCTGGAATGATGCAAACAAGAACATAAGTTTGGGCAGTTTTAGAAAGTTCACGGCGATGAAAAGTTAAGCACAGCATTTATGGCAATTGGAGGTGTTTCACGGTCAGAATAAACGGAAATGTTTATGTGCTGTTTTTACTAAGGACTGCTACTTACCTGCAAATGCTGTGAAGTGGGAATTTTAGTCATTTCTCTATAGACAAAAGACTTGTTTATTTTGTATGTAACTTCAGACAAAGACAATTAGGGCTTCAACTAACAATTATTGAAGTAATAGAATAGTTGGGCGATTATTCTTTCGATTAATCGATTAGTTGTTTAGAACAGAAAAGTCACCTGAATACGAGATTTTTCCAAATTTTGACCTAAGATTATTGTCGCTTAAGAACGTTCTAGAAGTGCTGATTTATATGCAAACTAGTGTTAGCATCAAAACCCTAAAATTACACAACTTTTATGGCTTATCATAATCCCTCTTGTTTGTCGAAAGCATCAAAAATCACTTAAGCAAATATTAAATCTAGATTATCATTTGAGCAAGTATTGGCATTTTCTGAACAATTAAAATGATCTACAATTACAGAACGACTAGATCAAAACATCAGTCTTAAATAACCAAAAAACAAAAACAAATGTGTTGAAAATACACATTTTGACAAAACAGACCGCATTTTTGATTCAATTATGGAGTTTAAAATACAACTGACAACACTAGTAAAAAGACCAGTTAACGATTATTAAATTAGTTGACCATTATTTAAGTAACTGACTTGTTGCGATTAATCAATGAACTTGTTGCAGCCGTAAAGATAATACTGTAGATCGCCAAAGACAAGAGCTTATTTCCATGTCGTAGTGACTGATTTGTTTGGATTGTATAGCGTTAAACGTCTATCAAGCTCCACAAAGTAAGTGGACCATCAGACCGAGCAAAGAGGCGTGGCATTACAATGTCAAAATTGTCAAGTTTACATGTAAATCTGTACTCTGACCAGTCAACCAATCAGACGCTTCCTCCAGAGCAGTCGCAATTGGATGTCGCAGTCTGAACACAGCTTAAGTCATATCTGAATCTGTGGACAAGTAATTCTGTTATTTGCAATAAAAGGCTAAAATTGTAGTAATTGTCTTTTAGAAAACTTCTTTTTACCTGTTTCGCTTTACTCACAGTGTTTGCACTTTACCTGAGTGTGAACTTTGCTAATGGCTGAGATTTCCCGCTGTGGCATCATTAAACTTTTATCATGTCTCTTTTTATCAAAGCACAGGCAGTAATTGGCGTAATGGTTGGTTATTACAAATTTGCGCTTTCATACAAATGTGCCGGTATTTAGAATGGCAAAAAATATATAACGACAAAACTAAATTAGAACATTTGAGAAATTTTTGATATTTCAGAATTCAGTTGCAATTAGAAAATCTGAATTTACCTACAAATAATAATTACGTTATAGACAACCCCGCACTTATGTTAATTAACTTTACCGCCTCTGCCACTGCCTCACTCCTCTTCATTAATCAGACTTCTAGCTGAACATCAAACAACTAATTGTGACAACTACGCCTATCCATTTCCTGAAGTAACCATAGAGTTTAATCAAAGCTGATCTCCATGTAATTTGTATCTGAGAGAGTTTAGAATGCAGACTTTGCCTCGATTTCATCACATTCTGAGGACGTGTTGCTTTCTCTCCTCATCACTGCCATTACCATCCTTTTAGTTCCACTTCTATTTTCGTAATCTGCAGCACTCGCCTCTCTTTGATCCATTTGCACGCTGCCGCCATGACACTTCCAGCGCCGGCCGTGCGACCATTTGATCAAACTTTCTATGGCATCTCGCTGGGAACGCTGATAGTACCTTTTCATGGGTTTCAGACACTTAGTTACTGTTGTGGACGCCATTTTGAGGACCAGGTTGTTCGAAGATATCAACAGAGCTCAACAGTTTCACCCACTACAAAAAGTTCACTGAAGGTCCAAAAGTACATTTTTGTCAAATTGATTAATTTTAAAATTCTGCAAAATGTTTTAGAAACTTTGGGGCTTCTAAAGTTTCATAGACATATTTTCAATAAACTTGTCGGTCAGCTCATAACCATAACCTTACCATATAGCCCACAACAAGCTGTCAAACATTTAATCGATATACAGTATTCATATTTTTCATTATCAGTACACACAAGATTCAGCATCATAAAAAAGCCAATTTTGCAGAAAATATAGACAGGATGCCACTGCTAACTATAACTATTGCTCTCCAAATGGCAGAGTAATGTAAAGAGCAGCGAAAGATGAACGCTGAAGTGACTTGTTTTTAAGTTGTTTTAGCACTTTTTTGTCATTCCAAATGCCCTAAACAAAACAATTTTCTACAGGCGAAACTAAACACATTTTTATTTTCTCTTCATTAAAACAAGACTGCAGAAACACATCCAAACTACTTCTACACTGACAATAAAAAATAAAATCAAAGTGGCGAGCGGAGAGTTGGTGTTGGGTCAGGATCTGGTTGAGATTCTGAAAATGCAAGTGCAGGATTTCGATCAGGAGGAAGATGAGAGAGCGTAAACATGTTTCAAATGCTCCCAAAATACACATGCAGCATCACAGACACTTAAACAGTTAACAAGGTAGTTCTGCTTAAAAAAAAAAAAAGAATAGTTGATGCCAAAACATTTTTTGGTCTGCAAATATTATCACTTGACCGAAGCTGAACCTTCCTATTTTCTAGTTTATGTCAGTTCATCAAATGTCTGTTGGCTTTACCCGTCTGGTCCACTTACGACAGAAGTAGAAATATGAGTCTGATTATTCTCAGCACAGAGCGCAAAATCAAAGACTCTGGGAATAGTTTAGACGCAAATACATGTTCTACATCTCACAAGTTGTTAGCTAATGTTTATTTTGCGTCAAAAGAACTATTAGCAGTATTAGCTGAACTACGAACACAAATACTGATGAACTAATACGACTCCAGATTTAATCGCGGATTTATATCTTTTTATTGTCGTTTTGTGTATATTTTACATCATATAATGAAAAAAGTCCAATGAAATGCTGCTTTGGCTTGACTAATTAAGGTTTGTAGAAAACACTGGAGGGCCCCTTGACTGATTTTTGCTTAGGGCCCCCAAAAGTTTAGCTCGACTCTGCATGAAACTTTAATATTCTTACATTATTGTGACTAAACTCCTATGCTAATATTCGTCAGTTTCTAAGACAACTTTCATCCCTCTCAAAGCTTGGGATCATTGGCAAGAGGGCACAAACGACTTAGAAGTGCTTAGCTTTGTGTCTTTGCCTCAATATGTGGCTAAAACTCAACACGAGAACCAGTAAAGACGGATGAAAGGTAAAGATTGATCAAGAGTACAATGGATCACAAAAAGATAGAAGTGCAGCAGAAAAGTAAAAGAAGAAAGAGAATTCTTCTGGGAAACAAGCCAGTTGGGTTGAACAATGGAAGTAGTGATTAGTGTGGCAAGGTGGGACATAACAATATGCTTACTCCTGTTTTTTATCCGGGCCGTGCCAGTATGCCAGCCCCTCCGCTCTCAGCACGCAACCGCCACTCCGGAGTGCCATCGCGGGCAATTAACCTAGCCACCTGCTGCCTTCGAGCAAATTGCATCTCCTTGCTGCCAATCTGGAGAAAACGACACAATCTAAGTAACAGAAAATGACCGCCGGCTTGGACTGGCTCTAAAGAGAAGGAGAAATAAACAACAGATTTGGTGCGTACATCGATTCTTTTACTGCCCGAGCTGGAACGTACCATTTGTCAAAAAGGGTGCGAGGAAGTAGAGGTCATCCATCTTGAAGGCGGGACGTGGACCAAACCATAGGCAGTGATCGATCGGTGCAGATACGCAGAGGGGGTGGGTCGGGGGTGAAAACTGCGAGGAACAAGCACAAGAGAAGCTAAAACGGCAACATCCCACATACTGGCAGGAAACAAAGTAAAATATCAGATTGCACCAAGCATAGATTTTCAAGCTTTTCAAGTTGTTTAAAGGTGTACTGTGTAACTTTCTGAAGGTGAAAAGTCAACGATACAATTCAGTAGAATTAGAAAGTTAGAACCATACTTTGAGACATTCTGGAGATAAATACATTTTATACTATAATATTAAATTAAAAAAAAATGCTAAAGGAACCACTTTTCTGTGTAAGCAACTGTGTGCGACCCTCCTCCAGGACAAATAATAGTCCTTTTTGTGACCATGTAGCTGTTCAAAGAATAAAATGATTTTTATTATTGTTTAGTGCAACCTCGATATGACAAAAAATTTACTTAAGTTTATTTTTAGGCAAAAACTTAAGGCAGTACACCTTTAAGTTTTGAGTTTTTGAGGTAAATGCCCTTATTGTAATGCAGCATCATTTAAGACCTATAAATTATGCAGACAAAGATATTTTAAGGCCTATGACAGGGTGGACGACTGTTAAGATCATCAAAATCGTATTTTGCTAATTATTATGCATATGTTATGCCAGTTTAGCTAGTTTGGTACATTCATTATGCATTACCAATAGTATTGTTGACCAAATAACGTAAAACCTAGAAAATTAAATTTAATTAATAAACCATAATTAGCCAAAAGACTTTTTCATCCATTGCCCCTGGATAGAAAAAACAAACAAATAAAGCATGGGTTAAGAAAAGAAATCAACATGATACAACAGTGAACAAATACATAGAGCTTTATAGGCTCTGTGCACAGAACGTCAGTTGACTTGTTTATGTTAAAAAAGCTAACTTCTGTACTTATGTTCATTTCCTGTTCAGTTCATTTCTATGAGGTTGTCACTTGTCTGACATAAATATATACTCGGAAAATCAGACGGTGAGTTGTGGTTAAGTCTCAGAAAACATGTTAAAGTCTTTACAAATCAGAAGAACACTTAACTAAAAGTTATAAAGAAGCATGTTTGTGTCTAAATACTAACGCCAACAGGAAATGGTCATAAGTACAGAAGTTAGCTAATATGAAGGTAAACAAGCCAACTGACTTCACTTGCACAGAGTCTTAACAGGGTACAAGTTGCGTAGTATACAATTCATAAAATAAGCTTTACTATGGATAACCTTTCATACTTCTATAACATATATAATAATATTGTTTGTTATTAGCACAACATTCACACAAATAATGATTTAAAAGAATTTAGGTAAGCGATTCAATGCAGGTGCCACAAGAAATATAGTTTTATTTATTAATGTTTATTCAATTAACAAAAAAACACCTTCACATGACACTAATAAGCAGTAAGGTGTTAATTAAGAGGAAACGTTTGTTAGCATGTTAGTTGTTGCTGGCTTTATCATGTTTGTGACTGTATGTCTCTAAAGTTAGCACAAGCCTATCTTCTAGTCTTATTACAAATTAGCCACAGCGTCTGATTGCTCAAAATAGCTAGTTTATATAGAAACTTGAGAAATTACGTAGCAGCATTGAACTCAGCTGGGTGTCATTACAGTGATGTAGGTCTCTTTTGAGCTTATACAAAGATAAAGATTAAAGGACTTCCAAGAATTCTAGATAGCAAGACTTTGAACGCATCTAGTGGGTTATTCAAATGAGCCTTATAGTGTTATAAAATACATCAATAGACATGTATATCTATTCAAGTTGAGTCGAAGAGCGGACAATTGACTAAAATAATTGCTACTGCTACAAGTATTAGTTATCTCTGGTGGTCTATTCACTCTTTCAAAGAATATAATACAGAATGAACAGAATATAATCAAAATTTGATGTCTATTATGTGCAATGGGAATGTCAGATGCCCTTCCTGACCACACACATTCTAGACTATATATAGTGTTTGTACTGTTTTCAGACATATGAAAAAAAAAAAAAAAGAAAGTTACATATTGCACTTTTAAAGAACACCTTATTTGTACTGTTCATGTTATGTCTTTGTGTTAGCACCTCATGTTTTAGGAAAAGGTTTTATTTCTTGAATATAAGAAACACCAACTAGATTTACAAAAGAAAAATGTACATAACATATACTGTATAGGTCTCACTTGTAAGTAAAGGAGATCTATAATCTATCATTTAGTCGCATCATTGTTCAAAGCTTGTGAAAAAATTACAGTGTGTTAGCTTTCCAACCACTGGCAGCAGAGATACAGTAATTACATAAGAGAAACAAACAAACCTATCCAAAATGCCAAAGGAAGCATGCAGTTGTAACAATCGTGATTTGATAACAGAAAAGTTTAAAGTCTGAACATGATTTATGGATTTCAGAGTTTAACTTCGAGTTGCGATGTCTTTGGAACTTCAAAATCGACGATGTGAAAAATAGCCATATCGTAAAATTGAGCTCAGTCCGCTGTAATCCAGCCGCTCGCACTGAGTGGACACCTTCAGCGGCTTTGTAGAGCTCTCCCTCTCAACTCTCACAAAGAACAGACGAACAGAAACCTTGCGCCTGTTTAGCAGACCTTTTAATCACATAACAGCCGCGAGTAACCGTTCGGAGGTGGTGTATATAGTTTAATCTATAAGTTACGAGTTTGTTATTTCTCCGCGGGTGAGTCGGCTGCTTTCAGGGCTTTAGACTTGCGGTATTTTTCTAGAAAAGTCGCGCGCAAAATCTAGCGTCTTTTTGATTTGTCTTTGCTGTTCCACGAGCTGCTGCGTGTGCTTTTGGTGAGGTTTTCTCTGATGAAGTTAAAAGCCGTCTACAGCGTCTCTCTCCTCTCCCAAAAAGCAGCAGCCAGGAGGCCCCCGCACCTTTCCCCTCCGTGTGTGAGTAACCATGGCGACGCAGTTTGAGTGACACGAGTGAGTGATCACTGGCAAACTTAAAACTTTTAGCTTTGAAACAACAAAATCATAATGATGCTTTTAACAGGGCCTAATAGATACAAATGCTAATAACAGTAGGCCTATGCATTAGCTGCAACAGCAAACACTTATTAGGCCTATTAGTTTTAACATGACATAAAACAAGTTAATCTCATTGGCTTATTGTTTAGAGATGCTTTATAATATTATGAGCTCATAATAAAAAGCAGCAGTCATCGATGACACCGAATAAAATTGATTAAAATCGAAATCGTCCAAAGTGGTCCAAAAAATTGAGATTTTATTTTTTGGCCATATCGCCCAGCCCTAATTGCAGGTATGTTTTTGTTGAGGGAATTATGTTCTAACATGACAAAAATGTCAAAAAGTCAATGTTACATAAAAAAATATCCTTTAAACCAGGTGTCTCAAACTCATGGCCCATAGAGTCCCCAGGATCATTTCTGATTAGTGTTGATAGTGGCTCGCCAATAAACTACACATAACATTTTGAATCAAATATGTTTTTTAGTCTGCCATTTTTAGCGTACTGTTACATCTAAAATGCAATGGAATACAGCAAATTGAATGCAATTTGTCCAAACGTTTTCTGAAGAGGACAGTCTGACCCCATTTTTATTTTTATTTTTAATCACATGGGGAACCAAATGATATTAAACAACATGAAAGAATCTTTTTATATATGACAGCCAGGAATATACAGTATATTAACTATTATCAACTCTGACGTCCATCTCTTTGTACCAAGCTCCATTTGAATATGAGACGCTTTAAACTCTACCCTTTACCTACATCGATGTGTATTTTGCTTGTATCTTCCCACTCACCTTTGCAGGAATGCCTTTTCTTGCGCACAGCCTTCTCATTTTGCCGCTGACTGACCAGGTCCTAGTGTTGACAGTCTCTTTAAGCTGTTCATGCGACACTCCGTCTTAGCCTGTGTCCCGCGCGCTGATGGGATATGACCCTTCCTTTTCACGCCGCGCTCCCGTCTGCCATTCCAATCTCCTCTCTCCGCTCTCCCGGGGAGCAGGGGCTAACCGGTGTCTCTCATTCAGACCTGAACAAGGAAAGTCGGCCAACCTCGCAGACAGATCGTCGAGCCGGGGTCAAAGGTCAGGCAGGTCTGTTCTGGAGTCACTGGAGAAAAGGCATTCCTACACAGTTTGTATGAGGACACAAAAGGGTCAACAAACGAGAAATAAACAAATGTCTAATTCTATGGTCACAAGCAGCTCAAACTAGTGCTATATGCTAAGGTTGAAAAAAATGCATTTTTTTTTTAGGTAGCAAGCAAGAAGCATAGAAGCATCTACTTTATCTAGACATTGATAAATTATAAAACAATCTAAACACTTATTCTACGCAGCAATCTAAGATGCAATTAGGAATAAAGCATAAATCATGTATAAATAGTTAGAGAAAAAGTAATTTGATCTCCTTTAGGTCATGGATGCTTATGGCTGTACATAACTTATTCAATTCAAGTACTCTTCAAGTATTAAAGTATAAGCCCTATTTGCAACAACAATTATTTAGCAATGTTTTAAAAGAGTAAGAATGGACTTCATAGAACTGAACTACTAAATCCCTACACAAAAAAGTTAAATAGATAGTTGTTGTGAGTTTTCACAGTTGTGATTGACAGTATGTTGTACTGAACCAGACATTTCTCAAAGTTCCCATGATTGCATCTCGGATTCAATCAACCCACAGACAGATGTATACGTGGCAGTTTGTGACACCGGTCGTAAACGGCAATTTCCTTTCCACCGAGTTACAAAATGTTACAAATAGATCCGTGGTAATTTATAGTAATCACTGCGATGGTTTCCAGCCAATCACAGCAGGCTTTGGGAACAATAGGTGCAAATTAACAGGCAAACAAAGAAGACAGATGCTGTATATATGATATTTCTGTCAATGTGATGTTTCGTAAAAAGTTTTGTTCTAAACTTCAAAATAGACATTGATCTTATTTCTTATTTGTTTAGAATTCTGATAAGCCAATATTTCCTTGTCAATATTTTGGGCAGACTGGGTAAACTCACCAAACATGTCTTATGCAGAATAATTCTCTGCACTAAAGAGTTATAATTAAACTTTATGTCTAAGCCAAACATAATATTGTCTATTTCTGCAGAATTAAAGTTGATGTCAATTCTGAAATTCTGTCGTTTTTTGGGATAGGTGAAGAGTCAGTATTACTTTAATGGACAGTGGATAGATAATGTAGCATGTGTGGACCCCATAAAGAGGTTAGATCTGGTTAAAACACCTCATCCTCATAGAAAAATAATTAAAGCCAAAAAAATATATATATTGGTTCCACTTTGACGCCGGTTCAACCAATTATGAGTCAACAGGACAGAGACACAACAACAACTTAATGTCCCTCAAATGTATATATGTTTAACTCAACTATATCACTAATAAACCCACAAATTACCCAGCAAGTACAGCGGTCCAATATGATTCCCATTTCGTACAACATATTGTTTACAAAATTGCAGTATCCCATTTCCTTCCAATGCTCTTAGACCACTTTTTTTTTTGTAAACGAACCGCTTATTAAAATGTAAAAACTTGTTAGAAAGCCATTACTGAATCTATCGTGTGCAGCTAGATGGTCCGTTTTCCGCAGATGTTAATTCTGGGTAATGAGTCATTATCACGGCGCTTGGCACTGCGGCGGCCCTGTGACTTCTTGCTAAATAATTGTCGCTTGCTCTTTCGCTTGACTCGAAAATGGGTTCGCTTATCTCTGATTGCTTGAAAAAAAAAAAAAATCTACTGGCAAATGCATATAGCCCAGGAGCTCACGATATCTAACCCACTGCTGAATTACTTACCCATAATGTAAACAGCTTGTCCATCAACAGACTCATGCAGGATTTGGGGATTTTTTTTTTTTTAGCATGACATCGAACTAGAAATGTCAAAACTGCAAGTCTGTTTTTCCGTGCTATTTCTGTATTGCCGAAAGGGCCAGCAGTCCTCGTTCACACCTAAGGCCATACATGAGTGGACAGCATAAGAAAAGACTTGGTTTTTAATCCAATATTAGCAGCGCAGTGGCATCGTAGTGGAAAATTGCTAGTTTTTTTTTACCATGAAGGAGATCAAAGTGGTTGGCCTTATTCCGCCTTTGGTGCTTGGGATTTCAGTTCTCATCTGGTCTTTTTGCATGGATCGCCTGCAACATCAAAGAAAGCAGCACTCAGAATGTAATCTATCACTGGAAAAAAAAGAATTTGTCAATAAGTCCACTTAGAAAATATGGTGAAATAAATGGCACTCCATGAATGAAAACTTTGAATGACTTGGCATGCTTGCGAGTCCAGCGGCTTAGCTCCGGATCCGGTTGGCAGAGAGGCTTCGGAGCGGAGAAGCAGATGGATTAGGGGAGGGGAAAAAAAAAAAAAAAAAGTCAACTCGGACCGTGCTAGCGAAACGTCAGGATGACAGATGCGGCGCTAAGGCCCAACACATGCTTTATGAAGGTTCAGGATTAGCCAGCTAGCCTGCGCGTGCTTCCCAACGCCGTCTAGAGAGTTTGTGTCTGGAATGCAAAACTAAGCTTAACGAGCGTTCGACTAAAAGTTAAAATCGCATCCATCTACCTCCGTCCTGGCAGGGTGCTGACGAGAGAAGCCAAAATTTATTTACAGGCAATTTAATGTAATACTGGTATCATTTTATATTATAGCTTTCCATAAAGATAAGTTATGTGCAAAGTGCTTTAAAATTGAGGTCGTCAAATGTGTGAGAGGTGGAATGAGCTTTTCTGCGCTTCGAGAAATATTAACTATGATCTTGTTCTTGTGATGACTGTGAAATAAAACAGCTTAACAAGATACCTGTTCATTTTCAAAAACAAGCCAGTTTTCGGTGTCATTTTTGTATAAATAAAGAGGAGCTGTGATCAAAAGCGGCGCATGTGGCACTGCCAAAAACCTGACCCCCCAGATTTAGCATCACTCATTAGCGGCGTCCGTTTTTATTAGCTCACATCTGTATCTTAATTAAGAGCAGGAGGATGGGGGCAGGGGCAGGTGCAGGGCCAGGATGCTCACTTTAACATCCAGGCGCTGCTCTGCTGGAGTTTTGTTAAGGATTTGAATAACTTTATTGGTTCAGCTGAGAAAAATACAACAAAAGATTAGTAAGTGTATTTGAAAAGAAGCTACAGTATACGCAGGCTAAGTTTTACACAGATTTTAGCTTTTTAATAGCCTCTTTAGGCCAAATATATCAAAGGAGAGGGATTTGTTTATCATTTAATGAGATCTTTTAAGTAGTGACGATAGCAAAGGCCTTATATTTTGGCATGTATAGTGCAGATGTGATTTAGGAGACCAGGCAGAGTTCAAGTACTTATAGCTGTTGTCTCTTGTATTACTACTTCTTGATCTCAATGTTAGAAATATAATCTAATTTATGATCTATAGCTGGGGTACCTGGTTTTCACAGAAGTACTTATTTATAACAGTCCCACTACTTATTAGCTCTTACAAATCCTTCGGCACATGCAATTATAGAAAGCTTTTTACAAACAGCAAAGTGAAAGTGAAGTGGACCACCCTAGCTCAGCCAATCAGAGTGCAGCTTTTGGCTATGTTTGAGAAATAAAATACTTTATAATTGGATTAAGAAAGATTTTGCTCCAGTGTTTTGTAAATACAATATATTTTTAGGGGGAAAACTGAATTTACAAATGTACAACTGAAAAAAGTTAAGGATCCCACCTTTAAACATATCTATAAAAATATGAAATAATAAAGCAAGAGCAACAGAAAGACTAATTTGCAATGTTGTTTTATACTTAAATATTAATATCAAAATAAACCATTTGGATTTATATTTTTGATGTATGGCAATGGCAAACAAAAATCTTTATCTTTGAAATAAAAGACTGTTAGAGCTCTGAGCAAATGACTGAATTATTACAACTAAATAGAACATTTTTCTTCTCATTACACTGTGTTCATTTGCCTGTCAGACCCTTAGCTGTGACATTTAAAACAAAGAAACTACTGAGAGCCTTTTCATTTCCAATTATCATTTGACTATTATTATCCATTATGCATTAGCAATTACTCTTATTCATCAATTATTCAAGTGGCTAGAGATGGGGCAAGGGCAAGCTGGCTGCTGTTTCGGATGAGAAAATGTGTTTCGTGACATTTACATTGGTCAGTTTGACCCCGGGAAATTTCAATGCCATAATATAGAGAAAAGGTGCACCAGGGCTAATTGGATGTCAACTAGGGGAGACACAGATAAGTTGAGCCAGTGGGTAAGATAAGTCACAAAAACTATACAATTTCATGATATTTTTATTGTAAGTTCACGTGATAAAAAAGCAAGTGAATGGGAAAATATATAAATACTTTTCAATTAATGGAATGAATACATCAATAAATTGATCCATTTGATCGATTTGAGAACGAGAAGAAAATGATTAATTTTGCAAGACTAATGAAGTGTTTGGATTTGATTTTTGCGATAATTTTGCTCCTGTTTCAGAATGTGATGCTGAGCAAGAGTTTTGTTTGCAAACATTGTCCTCTGTTATGAAATATCTAAAAGGTAATTTTCAATGATTTCTATGACTGATTTAACCTGTCCAGCCACATTGATTATTACAATGTTTGTGAATTCACAAACTCAAGAAATCCGTCTGGGCCGCCACCGGACGATTGGTTTGCAGTCCAAACCACTTGCCGGGGGTTGTTAGCAATGACGACACCAAGTACCGCCTGAATCAAGCAAACCGAGGAGGGCAGCTCCCACTGATGTTCATGTTTCTGCTGCAACTGATTCTGTTTAAGCAGAAATACAGAGCATTTTTAACACTTTTTGTTTTATCTCGTGTGCACGCTGGATTACAATTCATTGCTGTCATTGGTTCAGCACAAACTAAGGCAGGCACTAGCTGACATGTCACTCAATCAGCTCGAAGCATTTCATTAAACGTCTCACCTTTTCCTGAACACCTTCATCGGAGGAGGTACCAGGTGGAGACTGTGGAAGAACTCAAATCAGAGTTGAACACATGAGACAGGTTATGAATGACTAGATCTTTTCACTTTTGCATTATTTACAACTAAAAACTGCATGTAAATAATGTTCATTTTAGCCATTTAAAATAGCACGAGGGCAGTAGAATCTTGTAATCATGTTTAAGTGAGCCCTAGCTCAAATTATTATAGGTAAGTTGAGATGAGATGATATTTTCGTTGTTATGTACAATGCTTTCGTATAAAAGCACCAGTGCAATGACTAAGGACCTGATTTATCAAGCCAGGTTCTAAGTTGTGTTGGCAAACTGAAAAAAAATAAATAAATTTAGCATTTTTAGTGCTAGTGCTATGTGAGAGAAAAATGTCAGCTACGTCAAGAGTTTGCTCTGCCTAACTTATTTTGCACATGAGCAAATGATTGATAAATCTGGACCTAAGTGTTTTTCAAGCAGAATAGTAAAAACATTATAGACTTACAGCAGGACAAATATGACTTATCACAACGCTAATGCTAGCAGACACCGAGCTTGCACTGCTTATTTTCCACAAGCTACCTGAACTGTCTATTCCATAATTATGTCTCAAGTTTCAAGGCTAATTGTGCAAGCTAATGATTTATGTTAGCTAATTAGCACGCAGCGTCTTAGCAATGTTCAAACACAGTGAGTGAGAAGTTTTCCAGAGAAACACATTACAGCTACATATATGCTCCTACATACCTAATTAATGTTGCTGGGTAATTAGCTAGTAGCTTTGCAGCAATAGTAGAAAGTATTGTTAGCCTAAGGGGAAGGTCTATTTCTAGAGCGTTAAAAAAAAAAATCTTGATTAGAAGTGTGCGGTAATTAGCCTGCAGCTTTGTAGCATTAGGAAGGCAAGCATGTTCGAAGAGTGTACTTAATCCTATGGAGAAAAAAGGTCCCAGGAGAGAATTCCGCAATAGTTATCAAAAAATGTACAAGTAATAACATAAACAAACTATCTTCAAAGCTGTTCAAAGCAGGAGAAAGCCGTCCGTACATTTAATTAGGTCTATATGTCATGACTAAGAAATGTGCGCAGGGAACAGGGGCTGTGCGTGTTTAATTAAACTCTATGAATATCTGATAACCTTCACAGGAAAATAGGGAGAATTTACGAAACGCTCTTGAACTCACCATCTGTCCTTCCACTGCCAATATCTGAGCCAGGTGTGCTCACTGACTGACGTTTTTGATGGCTTTCTAACTACATAGTTTTAGTTGATGTTCTATGAGACGTGTGTATAACATCCGGATAGAGAAATAAGCAACCTGCACCATTGTAATGAATGGTCATGTTTGCGGCGCATTTGATATTCTTCATCCTGTGTCAAACATGGAGAAGTGTTTTGCTGAAAGACACTTCATGCAAAAGTGGGAGCAGGGATCAAACCGCTAACCAGTCGGTCAAAGGGCGAATGCAATATGAACTATTTGTGCCATTAATTGCAGAGAAGAGAGCTGCATTTTGCTCAAGTACTTTAGCTTCAAAATAATATTACTCAAGCAACAATAGGCACAGTGATGGTACAAAAGTAGTTACAATGTAATTGACAAAGTGGGATAAAATATAAAATATCTCAAAAACCAAAGTGCAGATTAACTGTCAATTCCAGTGCCTGAGGGACTAAAGAGACGGCAGGTTCAAGTTGCACTATGCATATTTAACCGTTACAAGCATTTGTACTGGTTTCAGTAAAACTTTTAAATCAAAAGTGATGTAAGAATGTGAGGAGGGATGTATTGCATCTTGTTTTTTGTTATTATATGAGTTTTCTGTGGTGCATGTCTTTGGTGTGTGCAGCAGCCCTTTTGGTCCATGCTAGGGAGACAAAGAAAGGAACCTTTAACCTTGAACCTATGTAACTTTTCTGGTAGAGTTCATCTTGATGGTGATGTTATTGCTTTTCCAACAATGCAGCATTCAGCATTTGCTTCAGAAAAACATGTTGCCCTTTAACTTGACCTGGTAGTTTAAGGATATACTGTGGAACATGCTTTAGGCAAAGTAATATCATCTTCAAGGAGAAAAGATGATTACAGACCCTCCACTAAGTCAGTAGAATTTAAAACTTACAGCAGACTATCTGAAATACAAGTGAAACTAATAACTTTACTCACAGAAATAATTTTTCTTGCTTTAAAGTCAATTGCACGTCCAACTTTACAGTCTGAAGACATAGATACATAAACCAAACTTGTCATGGAATGGTGCTGAAAAACAACTCTAAATATGTTGAATAACACTTTGAATTGTGAACATTTCCATCTTAGTGTTTCAGTTCCATCAAACAGAGCAATGGCTGTACAGGTCGTGTTGTATGCAGACTATCTTTCTCCTACATGGCCTTGTGGTGAAAGATACTGATCATATTTAGATGAGATGGAGCCTGCCACAGCACCATCAGTCCCGCGGTACCGTACGCACGCCTCTTGTGAGCAGTACGAACGGCTTTATCGGCGCTCACCGCGGCTGACAGATGCCCGAGTCACCTGGGATTAAAAATGACGCCTGTCTGATAGATGGCACCGCGCTGAAGGATACACTCGCTAAAATGGAGGTACAGACTGTAAATGGCAACCAAAGCACAATATAATACAGCGCAAATTGTGAGCACCTGGAGATTTATGGCAAGGCGAACTTTTAAAGATGATTAATGATGATTGGGTTTTTGATACGGATAGTCTCCTGTCTGCCAGGGTAAGGCTATGAAATCAGTTCAAGTGGTTTGGGCTTGCACATGGCTTTTTTGAAGGGCTTTTTTAGGAAGCATTTGCTACAGAGGTTTTCACTTTGAAAACAAACTAACAAAAAACACCAAAACAAAACAGTATATTTATTTTACAGCGGACTTATCATCATCAACACAAGAGGTGTCTAGAGAGTAGCCAGATGTAGCACGTGTTTGATTGGAGACAACAGGTTCTACACCATACACAACGAATGAGAAACCATTTATGATTTGGTGATTAATTAGTTGATCATAAATTAATAACTAAATTTATACAAAGCTTTTCACAACAGCATGCATTGTTCATTCACTTCACCCACAGTGGTGACAAGCAACAACTCTAGCCAAAGCTGCCCTGGGCAGTCTGATGGTAGGCAGGTTTCCAATCTGCACCATTGGCCCTCTGACTAACACATCATCACATGGACAATGTTATTAAACTGAGTTGGGGAAATATACAAAACACATGATACAGAATTGTACAGTATCATTACATATGAAGAAATAGATAATAAGCACCCATGTCCTAAATCATACTGTATATGCTTTTTTTTATTTTTATATACCACTTGCTCTTACTTAGTCAGACTAAGCTGAAGCTTGTCTGATCTCGCCTCTGCTGCTTCAAATTGAAAAAAAAAATACAGTATTTCAACATTTCACAAGTATGCAAGGCTCTGAACTAACCAATATTTTCATTAATTCCTGAAAGTTCAAATAACGTTTTTTTTTTTTTTTTTCAAAACAACATTTTGACATGTACTTCCAATTTGTACAAAAGTGAGCCTAACTATGCTGCTGCAGTGAAAACATGTCTAAACTCTTGTAGACCTCATCCCTTCATCTCACAGCGATGTCACCAAACGTTTGACTCCAGGGCTTTCTACTTCAGCTCTTTTCACACTGTGAACGGCCTAATAAGGGAAAAGTGCCATGCAAAAAGAACCCCATAGAGACAGTTATTCTCCAATGCCATGGGCCACAATGTTCCTTTTGAGGGGCCACTTTTTTCAGAATTGACTCAGGTAAATTTTGGAACATGAGACTAGAAAGCTTTCATGGGGAATAAGTGCAATAGAGCTTTGCTTGAATGAACCTTGTCTAGTTTATAAACGCAGGTATGAAAAGTCACTGGAAGCGATCAAGCAGAAATATCAATGGCGAGTGCTGCTATTTGAAATTGCAATTGGGTTGAAAGTTGTGAGGATTGCTGGAAATGGTTATCGTTTTTGGGTGATTTGAGGAGAGACTGGAGGAAGGCTGCATTCACACAGGTTATCATGACCCACACACTGGAAGACACATACTATTTTTAAGTGGAAGTATTTCTGCCAAGTTGGACACAGAAGTTTCCACAGTTCAAAACAAAATCAACAAGAACCTGCTTTCTAGCCAGTTGTTGGGTCAATATAATGCTATGTCTATTAAATAAATTCTCTAAATAAACACAACCTATTTACAAAAGTATAAACTATTTTTCAAATGCAAAAATGTCCCTAGACATATTTATCTCCATAGAAATGCAGATGACAACAGCAGGCAGAGTTACAAGTCAGGTCTGTGATGATGCATCCCTTTCCAGTTAAACTCAGACTGAGATTATCATCTTTGGCTCACAGAAACAAGAGAAAGTGTCAGCAGTCACCTTCAGTCTCTCTCTCTAAAACCTTCAAGTCAAGTTAGAAATCTGGGGGTAATAGTGGACTCAGACTTGAACTTTAACAGCCACATTAAGTCAATAACATCAGCAGCTTTCTACCATCTAAAAACATTGCCAAAATTAAAGGTCTAGTGTCAAAGCATGACTTGGAGAGACTTATCCATGCATTTGTCTCCAGTAGGTTAGACTATTGTAACGGCCTGCTCACCGGCCTATCCAAACGAGCTGTAAAACAGCTGCAGTACATCCAGAACGCTGCTGCTCGTGTCCTGACCAGAACCAGGAAGTACGATCACATTAGTCCTTTGCTCAGGTCTTTGCACTGGCTTCCAGTGGCTCAGAGAATAGACTTTAAAACAGCTCTGCTTGTGCTTAAGTCTGAACCATCTGTGCATATGACTGAAATGCTTTGTCTGCACTCTATTTTTTTTTCTTTATTTTATTGCAAGAAAATTTTATGCTGATTATATTTTTTAATCATGTTGTATTGTCATTTTGAAGCATATTTTCCTGCCTTGTAAAGCACTTTGAATTGCTTTGTGTATGAATTGTGCTATACAAATAAATTTGCCTTGCCTTGCGTCATCACAAACAGAATGAATGTATTAGCTGTATTTTTAAAGAATGCAATTCAATACATGTAAGATAATGATAGACAGTTTAACATTACAAAGTAATCACAATAAACGGTTTAGTGGCAGACCCCTTGACCCCCCTAGAAAAGTTACATATTGCTGCTTTGTGTCTGATTTTTACTTAAAAATGTGAAAACAGGGTTCATTTTAAACTTTGCATAAGTCCACATCACATTTATTGCTCACTTACATAATGCAATAGTAAACTCTAAAAATTAGGATGCTGACTGAGCACTTTCTGTTGTTGTAGACTAAAATAACTTAAGAAATTCTGAAAATACTGACAAAATGTAATTTGAAAGTGAACACACACTGCAATCTTTGTTTCATCCAAATAAACACTTTTACAATACAACTGTGCTGACACAAAACTTTTTTTTACTCTTTTTATCCAAGCTAAAATATGTATCATACAGTATAAAATGTCCTCCAGCATACACAACTGAAAGCCTTTCTGAGCAGGCATCTGTGCAGACTGCTTTCGAAGACAAACTTATGATGGGCATATTCTTGGCAGCAGCTCCCCATGCTGTGTTTACAGACATGAGAGTAATAGACTATACGCTGTCATTAGCCAGTCCATTGAACTGGCTAATAATATGACTTACATGAGGAGGCCAAAGCACTGAATCCTGCTTGCAGCTTTACTGCTATATCGCTTTCACCGAGTTGTCAGGCACTGTCAAGTCTGCCATACCAGAACTGACAGGTTTGGATAACCCAGTAAGACACAGAAATCTAAAATGACCAAAAATTCTGAAATCTAAGACACAATTTAAGTCTTTCTAATCAACAATCAAATGAGAACAAATCAAAGAAACGTGTTGACTTGGCTTACCACTTTCCACACTACTATTTCCAAATGCTGGTTTATTTCTGAATCTTTTCATTCTATATTCTCACCATCAAATGTGTTGAGGCAGCACATCATCCGACTCACTATCAAAGTGTCTAATTGATTCCCCGAGGAGCTGCATCATCCATTGGCACGACTTCAGACGCAGAGAAAAGGGACGAGACACACTTTCTATAGTTTGAAACAGAACAGGCAAATGTCAAGACAAACAGGCTGTCACAGGAAGACGTTTTGGTCTCTGAGTCATGCTTTTTGGATTTTTTTATATATATACTGTATATATACACTGGTCTGTATATAAAATAAATATGAGAACAAATAAGTAAAATAAATTTGCAAGCTAACTGCAACAGAATTTATAGTTATTACTGTATGTCTGTAGTGGTTTAATGTAGTGGTTCTGTTTGTATTCACAATACAAACAGAACCGCACTCAGCTCGATTGGGTACTGAAGTCTTTCTCTAATCTGTCTCTGTTTGCGTTCACAATCAGGGTTGCAAAATTTTCAGAAAGCAACAAGCGACCTAGCCTTGAAAAAAGCCTGAAACAAGCGACTTCAGAATTTCAATAAAAAAGTAATTGATCAAATAATTAAACATTAGTGTCACAGCAGAACGAATCTTAATGGTTTGACGTATTTTGAATAGTATTTGATCATTAATAAAGGATTTAAAGCGCGAAATTATGCTAAAAGTCTATATTTCTGTCATTAGCGAGTACATTTTCTTGAATCAAATTTGGAAAAACTGCTAAAAATCCTTTGGTTTATGACGTTAAAGTGCCTCTCAGGAGCAAACCCCAAAAAAACCCACGATTGTCAAAATTCACAAACGACTTTCCAAAAAAAAAAAAAAACAGAAGCCCATAGTCGCTATAAAGAAGCGGATTTGGCAACTCTGTTTACAATACATCGAACCAGTGTTACGCAAACAGCAAAGAAGACACCCGGCTTCTCTGCTACATCAGCGGCTACGGCTACATCCAAAGCAAACACGCTGCTGGACTTTATATTTTTGTTTTTAGGAATTCTCTCACATTAACAAGTTTTGCTAGATGCACTTAATTCCCTAATCCTGACCTATTCTGTCATAAGCATTACTCAAAATCTTATTACACATTGCTAGCTAAAATAAGCCCCAGATTGGCAAATACTGAAGTTCTTATCTACTTCCATCAAGAACAACCAGCACTATAATCAGCAGTCATTTGTCTGAGCTGAAAGATTCATTCCGGCACATGTTTCCAGCCATTATCACATTATTGTACTGCTAATGAAAAGACAAAGCCGGAGCACCCTTTCTATAATTTATAGGTGCCTGATGGCTATGAAGCTAAACAAACAAGCTCTGTCCTCTCTTGGGATCCTTATGAAGCTGTTCTCTCTTGATTAAACATCGTGTACACTTACATCTCAGCCAATCAGAGGACGACGCGCACAACTAAAAGCTAATTACAAGATTAATTTGATGTTGGGATAATCAGGGTAAATTTTGTATCGATAAATGTATTAATTAAGTGCACATGACAAGCTTTCATGTATTTGTAATTATTATTTAGTCTGATAAAGGCCCTGGTAAGGAGGAAGCCTCTTTTTACATCAGTTAAGGAGCAGATTATGGCTAAAAATTGACAAAGTTACAAGAAGTGCTTTGCTTTAAACAAGATATTCCATCCAAACAGAAAGTAAGTAACCATGGAAAACAAGAGAAAATTAAATGACAGATTGAGACTTTTTTGGCAGTTTAAAGGGGTATTCATTAACATTTTTTGATGGAGAGACTGAAATGTAGACCCGTTCAGAGCCTACGTTATTAAAGGGGACAGGTGCACAAATAACTTTCTTTACAAAACGAGAACATACTACTAAAGACACTTAACGGTTAGAAAACTCAACAATGATTTCCAATGAGGCTCTGACATCTCCTGATGTGTTCCATAGGTTTGCCCCATTTGACACACTATAACTTGTGGTTAATAATAATAACGGACCACTAATAGTCGCTAATGCTAATTGTTACAAAACAAATCGAGCGAATCGCCCCAGAGTCTTATAAAGTATATCATATGCCCAGAGTCCTTTATGCAGTGATCTTCTGTACAAATCAGCACAAAATAAACCACACAGGTGCAGTTTACTGTGAGTCTGTAGTTCTCCACTTTGTTGATGATTAATTAACATGAATTACCCAAACATCTTTATCAATGTCATAGTATCTCACCTCCTGTACTTTTTGGCAAATTACGCAGTCATACTCATCAAGGGATTTGTAGCTCATAGCTTTTCTCTTGTGATTTTTTTTTTCCCACCAAAAAAGTAAATATCAGGCCACTGAATATTGAGACACTTACAAACATCATGCTCACATTCAGTAACTGCACATGGATCTGAGAGTGCTATTAGTTAAAGTGAGCTTTTTAAAGACAGTTTTGCAATCTTTAACTGACAATGCACCAAGAATGGGACAGCGCCATATTCATCAGGATATAGTATAGTAAACCATAGATAGGACAATTGGAAAAATATTTCAACTCCAGATGGCTACAAGTTTTACCAGAAGTACATGTCCACAGTTTGAGAAACAATGCTCTAGACCAAACAATGACACCACAATGCAAGCAGATGAAGAAAGGTTATACAGTGCACTATTTTTTGTGTGTTTCATGCATTTGTTGTGAAACAGAATTGAAAAGAATTACCTGCTTTTAATGTTGCCCATGTAAAAGCCAAATATTAAATTTGTAATCAACTTAAATATAACTGTTTACATTTTTTAATGAGTAAATGTTCGAGTAGAAACGGCAGACTAGAATCTGTGTGGCGTATGTCCTGGAGTGTGTTGCCGTTAACTTCCCATTTCCCTTTCGCTGTTTGGTTGAATTTCACGAGCCATCTGCTAGAGCAACAAGGACTGTCCTGGGACACACTTGGCACGTTTGCATTTTCATTTTTTGGTTTTGAAAAGATTTAGGTGGGTTACAAAAAAAATAATAATTTTCCCCGCCAAGTGTGCGTAAAGACAAAATTGTGTCCACTCCATGTGTCGTGCAATTTTAGAGGGATATGCAGAGGCGCTGGATTAGCTTTGGTGAGGAGCTTTGTAACCATGAAGATGCTGAAAAGTGTGTCGTCAACTAAAGCAGATGGTGAGAGCTGTTCTCCAGACTAACAGGTGGAGGATTGATCTCTCTATATATATTCTAGTATGCGGTCATTGGTGTGTACTGGCTACCACATGCTCATCAACCCACGTCTGGTAAGAATATGTTTTTTTCTTAAGCAGGTTTGCAACTGGTTTTAACTTTATTGTAAATTCAATCAATGGATGAAAACAATAAAACAATATAATGTGCAGACAGTAAATATTCCTGTTAATTTCTGTAAAATTGTCATAGTTGCCAAAAAGATAATTGCTAGTTTATCACCAAACAGTGGAGAAAAACTGTTTAATCATAGTGTTATCATCAAGATCATTATTGTTTTTATATTATGTAAATAACAATACAATAATACTATTTCTAATATTAACCTCCCTGTCTTTGTTTGGCTTAGAAAATATACTTTTCGGAAAGCAGAAGCAGAAGGATGTTTGTGACTGACTCAGTTGTGGAACTGCTCAAAAATGAAGTTACACATCCATAAAATAAGGGACATTCCATAAAAGAAGCAAATTCTGTAATATATGATGCATGCATCAAGAATTGAGTTAGAGCTCCAGCTACAGGCTACAAAGGAAATGACACAGGAGAAACAATCAAATCAATCAGGCTTGATATGCTAATACTGCAAAAATGCTCCAAGTGAGTCTGGATGGTTAATGAAATTGAAAACAGAATCTCTCAAGTACCTATGACATCACAGATCAGGTCCATTCAGAACAGTATTTTCAATGTTCAGAAGTGAACAAAAAATATCCCACAGATACAGTCTTTTCTAACAAGACAAAAAACTAAAATCATACATATTTTGTTATGTGTTCTCCTTAAAACATTCTGTCAAAATTATCCAAAACAATACAAGGGTAAAAAAAATGATTATATTAAAACTCCTGCTTTGCTTTAACAGCTCAATAGTTTGTACAATTAAACAATGATCAGTCATTTACAAATAACACAATGATCTTGGCCGTGACTTTATTATTGTTGTGTCTTAGCCTGCACATCACAACTTACATAACTGAATACAGTAAACACTACCAACGTGATTTTAGCGTAAATAAAAACTATGTGTAACACATCTATTTACCTGTACAACTCTGTTTTAAAAATGTAACCCAACAACACAAGGACAAACCGAAGGACAAATTAAGCCTCAGTAATGAAATGCAGAAGATGTATTTTGGCACTACTTAAAGTGAAAGTAATATGTAAAACAGACTTTTAAATAATTCCAACTGGGTCATGTAGAGTTTAAATATTAATGCAAATCTGCTTGCTATGGTTAAATTTCACAGTTCCACAGTTTTGAACAAGATGTCAAAGAACTCGTTTGTATTGTTAAACCTTTTCCAATCAATCTTGTAGTTTACATGTAAAACAATGATTATCCTGTGTCAGTTTACTACATTAAAACTGTCAAATCATTGTTTATCTTTCCTTGATTTGGGCAACACCTCATTACAACATACATTTTGCATGAGCCAATACTTGAACATTTCACATTCATGTTATTCAATCCATTGACCTCCCTTCCTCTGCACTCTATTCCGCCATGATCGCAGTGAATCAGTGGTTGAGGGAATGAACTGGTGAAGGTTAGACGAATGATGCTAGCACCGGCGGCTACTGGGGAACCAAAGGCTTCGCGGGACGTCCCCAGTGACCCGCCTGGCCCGTCCAGATTACCACACGTGTAATAGGATCCTCCATTTTCAGTAATGGAACACAGAGGGGCTAAGCTGGGGTCTTACGCGAGCTCCAGGATCACCACAAACTAAATATATGTTATAAAAAAGTGTGTCTGTGGAGAGGGCTTAGCTGTCTTTGAGCAATAGCTTCCTCCCACCTTAAAACGGGGCAAAGATAGCGAGCTAGCATGCACAATCCCCGCTGAGCCGTAATGAGAAGCGAATGGAGTGCGATACGGAAGGCTTCGGAGGTTGTACGCGCCGAGTGCATTTGTTTAATTGGCTCATTTGCAAACTGATGATACGCATTGGGAGATAATGGAGAGCTTGGATCAGGATGCACGACACGGAGAAGTAAAGTGCAAGGCAACGGCAGCTACAAATGATGCTTCTTTGGAGTCAAACCACAAAACTAAAGCAACAGAGAGTCCTAAAGATCATAGGAAAGGCACTGTTCCTTTCTTGTAGTGGTAATGATAGATTTGGACTTTTCTAGTTCGGTAGTGACGAGATGGGTAGAATAGTATCAAGTATGAGCAAAGTTACTTCAAACTTATATTTATTTGTGAAATATAAGATTCCAAAGCAAAGGTACTTTAAAATAGAAGTTCTGCATCAACATCAGTTAATTTTTAAGTGGATCATTCTCAAAATCACGAGAAAAACACCTTGTATTGCATAAATTCTCTTTAATCTGATTCTTTAAACTGAAAGTAGCTATTCTTAGGATTTTGTTATGTGAACTGTGCAGATTTTAAGTAGAAAGTGTGATTTTAATATATTTTGTTGTATTTTACAGAAAATATGTCTTTTCTCACCAATGGCTCTCAATTTTACCAAATCAAAATACTGAGATGACGGGATGACAGTAATCCGTTTGTACACAGCTCAACAAGCTTCATTTTACAACAGAATTTGAAAATAATTTAAATATTTTTAGTTATATAGTGCAAAGCTGCTGAACTTTTTTGTCAGTCGACTTAAAGAGTGATTGTTTTTCCAGTTTCATTTGAAAAGACACATAAATCAAACTATAAAAGGCAGCCTTCATACTACCCACTCTTCACTCCACCTCTCATTCTATATGTTTTGCTACTTCAATTTTTGGCTACTTGTTACTATGGCGACTGGATCTTTATTGTTCAGAGTGGCTGCGGTGAAGTTAGAATCTCAGATATGACAAACAGAAGTGTCATATCCCTGAGGTTGGAGAAGAAGCCATCTGTTTGTGCTAAGATCCTGTATAATGAATGCACACACACACTGTCCCATGCTGCTCACATGTCTATGGCTCTAATAGGCTTCAGATGCACAGAATATGGCACATTTGTCATTTTACCACGATGTACAGAGCCGGTGTCTGCAAGTGTCCAGCTAAAGAAATATTGGACACAATGAGAGCCAATTTGTCTATGAATTGACAATAGGTCTTGAGGTCATGTTTAAAATAGGATGTTAAATATAATCTAGACACAAGTGTTAGGTGATGAGGGGAAAAAAAAGCATTATCATTACGTTACTATGTCAGCAAAGACAAACAATTATAGCAAAGATATAAAGCAGGCTCTAATCAACTTAAGGCCCAGGGGAAAACTTCAAAGATCTGATGATCAGGCCCTCAACCCATCTTTCAAATATTGCAATAATACATTATTATTACATCTAAAAACAACTGACAACTTAGTTTTTTTTAAATCAATGCTGAACAGCTACAATGTACTTTTTTAACCCATGTTTTGCTTTGATTTACTTAGAAACAGTAAATTAAAAGCATGTTGTTACCTTGTGTCAGTCCTAATGCAAATACATTGAATACATTTAATAAATGTTTCCTAAACAAACACATATGGTTTTAGCAATTAATTTTAATTAAAAACAGCTGAGAAGATGTGCAACTATTGCACTACTATGGCACCTAAAGTAGAGAACTGGTTCACGCAAGGTTTCTCATACAATATTTGTGATGTAAACTTAGTCTGAAAGCTTTCAATTTTGAGAGAAATACAAACTCAAGATAGATGTATCATCTCTTTTTTAAGGCAGTCATTATTATGCACACATCACTGTGGCTACGGCTGTCCTGGGGCAGAAAGACAGAGGTGAGGCCATCAGTTTGTCAGTTCCTCACTCATACTGTATATTTATATACAGTTACACAAGAGACACTGCTGCTCCTCTTGACAAAGTTTTGTCAAAATAACGTAGGATATATTCTTGCTGTTATATACAGCAAATCCTCACCTTTTATACAAATCAACAAACATGGGTCTGTGTAACACAGTGGTTCAGAATTTGGGGATGGGGAGGGACCCCTTAGGGGGTCGCGAAGCAAAATCTGGCAGTCACAAGATGATTTCAAAATTTTTACAATTATGACTTGGCTATTAATCATTTTTGGGGGGAATTTGGGTCATATAAAGCAATACACTATCAAAATAAATTCTATTAAACAGAAATTAAATGGCTTGGAACTTAATTACAAAAGTATATTCTGTGCTGTAGGGTTGTGAGTTGGTTGCATGTTTATTTTGGTGGTCCTGGTGAAAAGTTTGGGAACCCCTGGAGTAACAGTTAAAAAAATACATCTGAAGGGCTGACGTTTCTGTTTCTGTTGTCAGCCCTATCCAGCAACATGCAGTAGTAGTCTTGTATTTATGGTAGTAGTCTAAAATATAATTGGTGGCACATGTTGTACCTTAGCAACAGCAGAGCCTCTCAGACGTCCACATATTTAACCAGTGTATGAAGCTCCATTTAAAGGCTGAAGTCGAGTTTTCGCACTAGACTCTACTCCTACTCGGCATGGAGCAGCTCTCGTCAGTGCGCGGCCCCTCGACCCTCTCTGCCCACTCAGGTCTGTGCCAGCTCGCACACTTGGCCCCTGTAATTATAAAAGAAGCACATACACTGGGGGACTGCAGAGTTTGGCTTAAGCACCATGCCAATTACAAGACTTTATTCCCAAAGCCAGGTTCACTATAGAAGCAGTTTGCACTTTCTCAAATCTCTAAATACGATGTACAGAACAAATGGTTTGGGGGCAGATTGTAAAGCGCTACAAACAAACTATTGCTATGAAAGACACGGTAAGAATGCATCTTTCTCAAGTATTTTAGGGATAAATATAGAAGGTTCCAGGCAAAGCAATAACAACTGAATACAAAAGAGCAGGAAAAAAGCAAGGTAGGCGCACATTTATATATCTATCTATGTCTTAGCTTTAAGGCATGGTATAATAGTTACAGCAAAAATAGGCTTAGGGAAAGTGAGTGGTCAGTTATGCTGCTCCCACAACTTGGAACACTTTACAAACTGAAATGAAATGTTGTGAGCTGGTTTCTTAAAAGGATTTTTGCTTCATATTTAAAATGACAGTAAAGTTAAAAAAGTTGCCAGATTTGCCCAGACTCAGCAAAATCACAACAATAGCTTTTTTTTAATATATATACTGTATATCCTCGCATTTTGTCCACCATAAGATAATGATAAACACTCAAGCTCTTTTAATAGCTAAAGATACAATTTACTATTTACAATCAAACCAACCATTTTGGGATAAATCATAATCAGTTTGTACTTGAAAACTCTGATTTAGTTAAATTACTTTTAACTTTAGAAGAGGCATTGTCAAATATTAAAAAAAAACACCCAAACAGACCAATTCAGACACTGTCAGACTTACTACTCCTCAAATGTATCAATTGAGGCGGAAATTAAATCATAATTTTTCTCTGCAGAGCTTGTTCTCACTTAGACTACGAAGACTGTTTTTTTAATGGATAATATGTTTTTTAATGGATAATATGCCAGATACAGATTAGTTTGTATATTTTATGACGTGTGCATCAGTTCACTTTGGCCCGGAAAAACTTTCTTATCAAGTCAAAGGAAAGTTTAAAAAGCTAGTCATTTGCATAACTGTATAAAGCTAAGCCAACATGATAAAAGTGGTCAGTCTCAGTAAAATCATACACATTATACGTATTTGAACAAAACACTACTAACGTGGCTGTGTCCGTGCAAAACCAAAATGCGGCATAAGTGACCCTTTTGTTCTCCCTGTTTTTGCCCACACAACAAAACTATCCCATAAAAGTTGTGAATGTAAACAACTAAATGAAGTGCATACATTTGGGTGAGTTCCTGCACTACCTGCTCAGTTCATTATAAAAGCCGGAGCTGGAAATGACTTTGCTCTCTTTATCCAGGATGCCTCCATTACCCAAATGAGGCTGTGCTCTGCTAGCTCGCTCCAGTGTTTCCCTGTGTTTAAACAGCGCATCCAGGCAGGGATAAAAAGTGGCACGGCAAACAGGTAGAGGCATAATTGTGGAAACTCATCTGTTTGGGAGGTTACAAGTGAATCTGTAGCGTGCGGCTCCGGCGCTGTAAGAAAATAGGCTTTAATAATTGAGCTGAAGATAATGGCACTGCATTAAAATGAGAAAGCCTTGTTAAATTTGGTTTCTTCTGCGGAGCTCTGTGCCAGGACTACAGTTGAATATTAAAAAGTTGGTTTGGTGTCGAGAGGTAACAGCAAACACTGGGAGTAGCCTTGTTGATTTTGTATGTTATTTAAGGAAAGACTTTTTCATTTTAATTAATTAATATAATAAAGCAATGTTATTCTTACTTGAGTATAGATTTGGGTTACTCTGCCCACTTTGGTCACAGTTAATATGACTATATAGAAAATAACATGCCTACATTTACATTTTATTATCAATTTTTTCAACTAAGCATGTCTATATTATAAGTTTGATACTATTATATCTTATTTCTGAAGTCTTCACAATGACATACAGTACAGTATGCAGTAGTTCACAGTTTGATCATCATTTTGAAGCCTACATGTTAAACTCAGAACCTGAATTTTTTAAGTAATCGCAAATACATACAGACAAATGGGCAGGGATAGGTGGTAGGTCAAAACATGAATTTTCTGTGCACTGGAGCATCAGTTGTGAGGCATTATAAGATTACTTGTAACACTTTATAAAAAGGTCTAGACACAAATAACTAAAATAAATGTAAGTTACCATTGATTGGATAGTATTTACTAATAGAGGTTTTCCAAAAAAATGTATTTAGTGATATTGTACTATTTGATTCTCAATATTGGTCCCAAATCTCATAGACCTATAATGATATTTTGATATTTGATTCTGTATTTCAGCTTGTTTCAATGTCAATAAGGCTAGTTCCAGTGTTCTGTCAAATTGTGCAGACCCATCGAGATGGGCGTCCCCTTGTTCAAAGAGTGTTAGAAAATCAGACATTTTTCTGTATTTTTAATTACTGTTAATAACCCTCATCCATGCCCCAATCTTAAACTTAGCCAGAGAATTGTGCCTAAACATAGCCAAATTAGTAGTTAATGATTTCCCTCGGTAAGGTTGTTTGTCACAGTCACAAAAGCCAGTGAAGGTGCTAACATTTGTAAAAGATTTGTATTTATGTGACCCCTTTAAAAAGTAAGGCATTAGCATGGACATCTAAATCAATAAAGCAGAATGGATGAAGAGTCTTGCTCAAGGACACAACAACACAATTTAACCAGCACAGCACAAGCATTCCATCATCAGTTTCCCACTGAGCACTAACCAGGCCCAACCCAGCTCAGCTTCTGAGATCAGACGAGACCAGCCGTTCTCAAGTCAGTCATTTCCAAATCTCCAATGTCATTAGCGGACTCGATAAGATCATCAAAGAGGCTGGACATGTTGTGGACTGAGTGTAGTGTGGGAGAGAGAATGTTGTCCAGACTCATGACTCTCTCTCCCACGTTCTCGGCAAGTACTGCTGCAGGAGCTCTAGTGCAAAAGACGGTTACTGCACACTGCTCCCAGAAGCCATTATACTCTAGCTAACTTTTTGACGGCATAAGGTCTGGTGGAAGGAAGAATTACTGCATAATTGCTTCTAAAAGTACCAGAAAACAGAAAATGACACAAGTAACCCCAAAACTAAAGTTGCAACTGACAACTGATAATTATTCTTTGATTTATTAGTATCCTGAAGGTTTAGTTGATGAAAAGATCCATTTGTTTTTCCACTGCAGTCTTTACATTAGTTCTTTTTCTTTTGACAAGTCTATTCCTATGCTTGATGACTGTATTTATTCTGCTGGCTGGTGTATAACAAGAAGAATCTGCCCTCCGGGATGAATAAAAATAATCCTGATTCTGATGGAGCCACTGTCCCTAAAGCCACATTCAGAGTACACTGGATATCACGTCGAGACTAGCAGCATGCTAACAGTATCTGGTCCCTCATTTCCATTCAGCGCTGGGCCGCCTCACTGCCCCCGTGATAAATGAATCAGATTTGGTGTCACTTTTCTTCTTTTAATTACTTGCTTTTCGGCGCGGCACTCCATATTAATCATCTCATTAAATGCAAAAGAAGTGGCTTGTAGGGGGAAATGTTGCATCTTGGGATAGTTTTTTTTTTTTTTGTAAGCGGGAAGAGGTGTAGTTCTGCTCGCCGTGGGGTGTCAGGATTTCCAAAACTCACTGTTGACCTCCATGACGACGGGGTGTGTAAGTAACAAGCTCCCGAGAGATGTGCATCTGCAAATATACCTGTTTAATTCGACGCTTTCATCTTCCCATGCCACGCACACATACTGTTCTATTATTCATTCTCATTTAAATAAAGAGAAATCATTTGTACTCTGACCCATCTTTGATTTGCCTAAAACGCATTCATTATATCAACATTTGGAGCTCCCCTGGTAGCCGGAAGTTTTGTGGAAGCATGCAGACTGTTGCTGAGCTCAACAGGGGTCCAAGGTTTTTTTAATTTATGTTAGTAGAAAATTGAAAACTAAAGATGCTGTAAACAAAATGTAAAAAAAAAAAAAAACGCTTTTAGATTACCAGATGGTTAAGGTCAATAAACTGAACGTATGTGTGGGCTGGCAGTGAGGATGTACTGAACGTTAGACAGAAAGTAATTAACGGCATGGCTGTGCAATATACCAACAAATTACATTTTCCAGTTTCCAATACAATTTATTTCTAAAGCACATTTAAAAAGTTGACCAAAGTGCTCTAAAACCAGATAAAATACAACAGTAATACAGTTGAAAAAACAATTACTGAAACAGTAAAATCCAAAAGCATAAACTAGCTAAAAGCCACGGAAAACAGGTACATTTTATAAAGTGATTTAAAAACAAGAAGTGATAGAATTAGCTTGCTTCATGTGTGGAGGCAGCTCATTCCACAAGACGATCTGAGAGAGCACATAAGACAGTATGGCAGTAGAAGGGCAGAGAGGTACAACAGTGGAACCTTGTACAATGACTGTGAGGCGAGTTCAGTCTGATGCGGTCTGACTGTGCTCCGGTTTTGTCCCAAAAAAAAAAAAAAAAAAAATCATGTAGATTTACACAGATTTATACTTGTATGACTTTATTGTATGTCCTCTGATAGCAAAAGTGCCAGAGAATATTTTGAATCTAATTTATTTGCATTTACTGTACTTAGCTTGTAGGAGAAAAGCCCACACCCAGTCTTACTTTTTTTTTCGGTCGACCGAAACACTGCATGAAATAAAATATATACAGTATGTATAATAAGAGTGAGATAGTATGCAGCATTTTCTCCAGCAAGCCAAGTACTAGCTGCGTTCCTTTGCACCAGTCACTTCTCTGGTGTGTAGAGCTTTTCCTGCAACACGTTTTGTATATATTATACTTTCAAAAAGACAACAGTGCTTCCTCTTATTATTTGCTTCAAAGTTATTTTAGATCATTTCATGTTTCTCTAATCCTATATTTTCTTGTGACTTAGGCTCAAGAAAATTCCTGTTTTCACCTATGCTCTAGAACCACCCACATGTCTACTCTCTATAATATTACAAAGCAGAAAATGCAATCCATCCACTGCTTGATATGTTGAAATGTCCTAATGGCTAATCAGATCCACAGTTTTGAACAGGAAATCATTGGTTCTGTTTCTATTGTTAGCCGGTTTGGATCAATATTGCGGTTTACAATGAACTTAATGTAAAATCGACGATGTACTTACATTATAGCTCAATACATGTACGCAGATCGTTTAGTTCATTGTAAACATCATGACACGCAGCTCTTGTAGTCCAATAAGCATAATATGTTCTCTTTTGAAATAATGGTAGGCTTTTTATTAGGAAACAAGGTGGTAGTTTAAATACAATGTCATGTCATTTTTACTGAGGGAGCAGACACTTAACAATAAAACACGTCACACTGAGTTATCCACTTTTGATATTTACGCATAAGGCCATTACTTTAATCATAATTAGTGGTGACAGGGCAGAAGACAGACGGAGAGAAAACTTGTGAAGCTTTGTCTAACTAATTAAAGGATATGAATGATTTATTATATGGGTGAGAATGAGTCAATTATTTATGTTTACAATACAAGGAGATCTATTTGGGTAATATGTATGGAAGAGCTTAACAAAACAATAGTCTCGCTAGAAACAAACACGTTTTTCTAAATTATGCAGCACTAATAGTTTTATTTTTCCATTCTTAGTACTAAGGAAAGATTTGCATGGCTCTATGAATTGTAAAGATCCGGCCTTTTTAATTAGTCAAGGCTTGAGCCAGTACATGTACAAATACTTCCCTTAACACACTACTTCAGAAAAAAGTACAGTGAAGCTCTTTTCATTGATGGGCTTCTCGAAAACAGAACTACTTCAACTTGAACTATTCAAAGCAGTCCTCCGCATGCATCGCTCACTTATTATATTTATATCTCTCTAAATATTTATCATGATGAGTTTACAAGTGGTTTTCACAAAAAGGCCAAAGCAAGTTTAACCGCCACAGTAATGCTAGCAAACTCAGCTTACTTTCTATCTCAAGGAGGCAAACACAATAATAAGCTGCAGATATGGCCCCTTTAAAATCCTCAAACTAAGCACAGTCTAAAGTTTGCTCCACACATCTTAATTTATCATAATCATAATGTTAAGATGTCTCAAAAATTGGAGGCCACAGATATAATAACACTTTGCAACGCTACTTTTGTCAGGAACCTGGCAGTGCCTGGTGCTCTTCTGCATCGACATGCTTAACCAATGACTGGTTCGATTTTCTGTATTATTGTTTATTATTTACTAATGAATGGATGTCTAGATTATTAGGCTATTTTAGAAGTAAAATTACATTCTTATAGTTCACTCTGAAGGAACTAGGGATGAAAAAACATCAGTACAGTTTTGGCAACAGCTAAGTTTATAGAAAAAGCATCAATATTTGGCACACATGCACATTATATCCCAAATATATACATTAATTATTTTGCAAAGTAAATTTGTGATTTAAAAATTCAAATATTGGATCATATCAACAAACAGCAGGAGATCAAATAAAAATTTGCCAAAACATAAAAGTAGTAATGAATAAATTAAGAAAAATCGACATTACATTTTGAAGCAAAATCATGTATTTCAATCTGTGCATTTGAACATTTTAGAGGCAATACATTTTTTAAAAATTCAAATTAAATTAAAACAAAGGTTTAGTGCTAATAGTACATTATTTTATTTTATCTTTTTGGAAAATTTAATTGAATAAAATGTTCACAAACTTCAAGAAAAGTGACATGTTTCACAACGAGAATGACAATTGCTAAATCGTGATATTTTTCACAAAAACATTTAAATTTGATATTGTGACATCCCTACTAATGAATGTTCATTGTCTTAGTTTCTAACATTGATTTTACTAAATAAACATAAATTAGCCATGGTTGTGATTTTGGGCTATACAAAAATGTATTGATTTAATTGGCTGTGTTAAAGTACCTCATAACATGGTGGAACCTTACAGACTGATGATAAAGGTCTAACAGAGTCAAACTTAACCACAAACACGCCACAATGACCACGCCTCCCTGACGATGTGAAGAGGAAAAAGCGAACAAAAGTCAGCTGCCCACTGGAGTTTAAAATCTTTTGCAATTTTTACTCAAAAGAAGCACAGGCCACAGACATAAAGACATTTTGCAACTCTTATTTGTCTCACAGTTGCATCATGTTGCAGGAGAGACACAACAGAACAGACGTGAGCTTAGTGCTGATTTTCTACAGAGTTTCACATGATCAAGGCCAGTGCAACAGATTCAGGGTCTCAGTGTCAGTATGAAAACATAGGACTACACAAGACCAGCTGCCTTCACATGCTTCGCTACTTGAAAGTGGCACAACAACACCTTGTGAAGTTGGTCCCCCATCAAACATACAGCTACATAAATTTGTGCTGCTTTAGTTTTTTATAAATACTAATAATTTTAAGATTTTCTCATGCCACTGTTAACAGCTGGCCGGACAGGATATCATACTATTGCTGCAAACAAAAAAATATATTTGTGTTTTTAAATATGCTAATAAAAATAAAACATAAAACAGCACAAACAAAGCACAAAAGATTGATGCCATTTTGAGCTGTTTTGGGCTTTTTTAAGCTTCCTGAGAAAAAGAATCATTTATATCTCAGGACAAACAACTGACATAGTTTTGTGTAAATGCGTTTGATGGGGGGCCAATTTCACGAAGGTCACAACAATCAGGAAGTGCACAGGATCAATCCATAGTACACATCAGTGGAGAAACAATAGAGACAAGGAGCTGGTTACACTGACTTTATGTGAACGTGATGAAATCAAAATGTTTTGTACAAAGTCTCTTTGGCTGATTTTCTATATTTTATCTTTGGCTAGTAAAACTATAACCAAAAACCTATCAAAACTAAAAAAGTAGTTCGTTCTTGAGAAGCACAGATTTACAGTATACACACTATTTCCATTAAACCAACACCACACCATTACAGCTCAATAACAAAAACCAGTAGCTTATATCATCCCTAAAATCAAATCACAAACTCCATTCATGACACGTTTTTTTCCCCCCTGACATCATTAAAAAACCCCACCGACCACTTGTAGTTGCGACCAGCCTCGGCGATACCACGGCACAAGCAGCAGATCAATTATGGCTGGAAAAACAGACTTTAAAGAATAAACCTCATGCGAGCAATATTTTACAGGAAGCCACTCATGCGCGGGTGAGATAAAGCTTAGCGCGGCCGATAGCGCTGAAGGCTAGCTCTGATACGGCTATGTACGTACGCCCGGGCTTGTTTACTGGTGGCAGCTCCAGATAAGTCACACCTTTTTATCTGTGCTTTTGCGTTATCCAAGATTCTAGCCCAATTCCATTTTTAAAGAGGAAAAAAAAAACATTTCGGTGCTAACTGGAAGACATCTGTTCACTCATGCAAGCCGGTGTCCGAGGCAGCGAGTCACACGAGGAGCTATATCTTACTGAGGCAGAAATTTCACATAAATTAATGTCAAAGCGGTCTTTCATGTGGAGCAGGAGAGATGTGCAAAGTCCAGCGCGGGCAAAAGTATCTTGTCTTATTAGAGTATGTTCGATTTCCACTGAACAAGCAACGAGTGGTACATGATTCGGGTTGTGTTAGCTTGTGAACTGAAAATGCGGCAGAAGTTGAGACAATTTTGCGGCGATAAATTGATCTCGACTCCCCACGGTGACAAATTCATGACTTCTGGTGGAGTGGTTAAAATGAAAGCGGGGAGAACAAAAGGGAAAGAGAGGTAAGTTTTAACGAGAAAGAAATGGAATGCTGGAACAATATATCAACGTCGAAGCTAATCATTTTGACCACTATGTTCTTTATTTCAATTTATACAAAGCACTTAAGATATTATGTTATGTATGAGCATGGCACAAGCTGAGCAAAATGGAGGAGATGTGAAAATGTACTTATCTTACATTTTTGATATTTTGTTGAATATCTACGTTTTCTCCGGAAAATGGGCGGTTTTAAATCTGACTCAATACTAGAACAATTGAAGGCCAAGAACAAATTGAATGCAAGAAAATAATGAATTTTAGGTTTTGGTCATGATGAACTGACAAAATAATTTTCTCAATATTTTTTGGGTGCATCCTGATAAAGATGTTCAGGAGATAATAAGTCAATTCAAAAATAAATTTGCAACAAAATGTTTTAAAACATTAGTTGAGGTTAAATGTTTGGGAATTCTGAAACGTCCATAAAATTACAATTAACAAATTATCATCTTTATAACCAAGTCTGTTTGTTTTTTCAATAAGTTATAACAAGATTAGATCTAAAGTTTGAGATTATCAGAAATGATCACAGTCTTTTTCTATTTCTTCTTGCAATACAAACACTAAAAATATTATATTATAACATCCCTAACTTGCTGTCTTAACTTCTATTAAAAAGTGAAGGATAAAAAAATCATTTTGGTCAGTGTTGCAGACAAAAATCCCTGTGTGTGTCTTTATTGCAGGCGCTCTGCGGGGTCCGGCTTTAGGAGCCTCTCACCTGCCTCAGCCTGCCCCAATCAGGCTCACTGTACCTGGGATGATTACTGCTGCTGATCAGGCCTTTGTCCTGAGCTAGACCGGGAACTCTGATTTATAGAGTCCACACAAGAACACTACATTTGTAAAGATTCTACATATAAAATCAACATACAGTACACGCAGAGTTGGTCAAAGTCTCTAGAAAACAAGCAACAAACGTCTAGTCTAGAATACATAATTATTGATTAGACACTGGGCATTGCTTCCAATCGAGATTATTCATGTCTAAACATCAAATACTTGTTTTTTATAAGTAGAAAGCTATTTAGTTTTATTAATTTATGCAAAGAAAAGAAATTTGAAAGAAATCAAAGGAATTCCCATGGAGAATTAAACAAAAGCTAGGTTACCCCCTGGGTCTGACATGCTAATAAAGGCACACAATTGAAATGAATGTGATTTTTAACAACAGAAATTTCAGCAAAAGTAAGCCTGACGATGATTTATTTACTTAAAAACAAGAGCAAAAAAGTGAATGAACCTATAATGTTCCAAATGTGGCAAACCATTGAGACAGAGTATTTTAGTGAGGCTCAGAAAAGGAGCAGGGAAGAACTCGTAAACAGGATTAATGCATGTGTGTTTATATTTGTGTATATACTTATGTTCTTTGTATATCACAGGGATTGGAAGAAAAAAAAGTGCTGCAAATTAGTCACAGCAAATGAGAAAAACATTAAACTCTTCACGTAAGTTTTGTAGTGGGACCAATAACATTTTTGTTGAGTAATTTGAGTCTTTTAAACCTGAAATTTCCAGTTTTATAAGCCTCTTCTCTGAAATTAGGACATCAAAGTCTAGAAATGCCATCAAAACTCAACATCAAACATCATTGTAATTGCTCTAAGTCTGTCCAAGCAAATCGAACCCCCACCTGTGTGCAGCAGCCAGAGCAGATTGTGCACCCACCTGGCACCACCTGAGGAAGCCATCTCTCTCTCTCATGCCTCCGTCTGCTCCGTCTGATACCGCCATCACCACGGCAACGTCCAACATCTTCATCCTCCTCTTCCTCCTCGGGCCCGGTTGCTGCGGGTTCAAAACAAACAGCAGATTAGGCCCGAGAGGCGCACACTGTCGCAACAGGAGCAAATTGGGAAGTGAATGAAAGAAAAATCAATTATGCCCAAAGCCCTTATTAAGAATTAGCAGTGGAGAGGGGCTTCCAGTGCTTTTGTTGTGCCTGATTGTGGCAGAGTGGCGTCCCGCGCAGAAGCACATTTGTTTGTCTCACTATTGTCTCCTGCACGGCCCAAAGGGGAGCGCTTTCAAATGACTCCAAACAACGCGCAACTTTTTCCAATTTGCACGGCTTGTCACCAGAGGATGGAGTGTTGGGGATGAGACTGTGGAAGGAAGTGCCAGTAACCCTAACCTCTGAAAAGTTGTATGCTAATAGTATACTGTATATACATACAGTATATATCAATCTATATAGTACAACAACAGTCGCCTCTAAGGACTTCACAAGATTGTTGATTTAACAAACAGAATGGCTAGAAAATCAAACAATGAAACATTCACTGGTCATAATTAACAGAAGCATTAAGTCAGTCATTGTCGAAGCAGATTGTTCAACAGCAAACAGGCAAATGGATAATTGTCCCAGAGCAACCCTGTTCTTAGACCCTCCTTTTCAGAATAGAGACCAGGTCTAAAAAAGAGAAACTTCAAGTGAAGGAGAATTCAACTCCCATGTTCACTGACAGAGGGAAACAACTCATCTAGCAGGACGAGGACAGGCTAATCCCAGAGAGGGAGGAGGGGTGGGTGTCCAGATTGTGGAAAGGGTCCAGTTCCTTAATATTAGGGTCCAAATTTAGTCACTGGAGCTACAACACAAAAAAATGCACCAGATGAAATGGATGTTTTGAAGTGGTATTTTCTGCATATAAAAATGGGCGTAAAACTGAATATTTAGAATTTTTATGACTAAAATATTAATAAAAAGTTATGAGAAAAGAGAATATTTCTGAGGCTGATTTGATTAAAATGTATAGCAGGTGAATTAAACCGACAAAATTCAAGATTATTTTATTTAAATTTGCAGGGTAATCATCTTACCACTTAACTTGTTATTTCAAAAAAAAAAATAAATTCTGTTGTCCCACTGGTAAATAAGCTGAAATAAAAAATGTATACATTTTTTATTACAGGTTTAATCATCTTGTAAATCTTGTAACTAGTCATGTCTTTAAATCATTGAATATACAGGCAATTATATCTAGTCTAAACTACTTAAAATTAATATATACTTTTAAGACGGTTAGATATTAATTTGCTTTGTGGAGAAATAAAACAAATATTTATATATATTTTTGTTATTTTCTTTTCACTCACTTTTGTCTTTCCGAATTAAGCAGTTATTGGATTTATGTTTTGCCTTTTCTATTGTGAAAAAAAAAAAAAATAAATAAACTAAAAATATGTTCAAAGCACACCAATGAATCCATCTTCAATTTTAAGAGTTGACAGGCAAAAAAAAATCTACTTTTGCTGTTGAATTGAACCAAAAAACAACATAATTCTGCTTTCAGAGACTGGCATAGTGAGTGGTAATAGATGGTCTAATATCATCTCAAGACCACACAGACAATAATTAGTGAAGAAAAACATAAAATAAGTGAAAAATAACTAGACGTGCTTTCAAAGATGAGATTTTGGGTTTCACTTTGAGGTTTTTTAATCTTGTGTTGGTCATTAGTTCTTATCTGTGCGTCCTCTGATCTTTATTTATGAGCTAAAACACAAACAGAAAAGATGGCATTAAGCTTTGAATCAGATGAGAATGAGTCATGAGATTGATTCAAACGTTTGGATAAAAGGACTAGATTAAAAGGGCGTTCAGGGCGGTTCAAAATAAAATCTGAAATATAAAAAAACAGTATAGAGTATATAAAGTTCATTCTGTTGGTAGATAAGCATTTGGGGCTAAGCTAAACTAATGGCTGATAGAGCTTAGTGAGTTTGAGAAAATACAGGGGATTATTCTCACTTAAAACATATAAATGTTCAATGATCTTAAGATTAAATCCTATATGTATTTGTTTTAAATAATTATATAAGCAGATAGCACTCTATCTATAAAGTATATATAAAGTTTGGTAACTTTGTATGTAAAGTTGATCATTTGAGGCCTTTAACTATGCTGTTATTGTTCTCTCATCAAAAACATAACAGGAGAGGTCTTTTGTAAGTCACTGTTATTTCATGTATTCTGTTTACAAAGAAAATTCTCTCTGAGCGTCAATTTCAAATCAGCATAGGTCAGAAGTCTTTACATGGCTCTGAAGATTTCTGCCATCAACTGCATTCACTACAATTGTATACCTGTAATAGCATGATGTTTGCTAAAACGTTTCCAATAAAGGCATAATATTAGATTCTAAAATATGAGATGCAAAAAAGTAAAAAGGAGTATGTTTAGATGTCAGTCAGGGCGTTTACATGGAGGCCAGGAAAACCAGATACTTTGCCTAGTCTGATTTAAACCAGATTTCCAAAGCTCATGTAAACACGGGCAGACTTGTTAAGGAGCTGTAAACCGGTTTTCGGAAAACCAGTTGGCGCACGTGGTCCCGACCGATTGTAGTCTGATTTCAGACTCATGTAAACAGTCAGTCTGCAGCTGGAAAATGCAACTGAGCATGCTCACAGCCCCTGTTCACTGCACATCCCAGCAGTAAAGTTAAAGGGGGCCTATTATGTCAAATTCACTTTTCTAAGTTTTGTTATGATGGCCTTTCTTCATCATTAGTTTACTCAAAGTTATATTTGAATTGAGTCATGCATGTTGGAGTAATCTTGTTTTGTTCCTCAGCTGCAGTTCAAGTGCTCAGAAATCCCCGTCCTCACCTACCACCTATCCCCTCCTACTTGTCTGTATTTACTTGTTATAATTTAACAGATTAAGACTCAAAGTGAAGCACATATGGTTCAATAGTGTCCAATATTCACTTTCGAACAATAAAAATAGTTTTTAAAAATCTGTTGCTTTTTACTGTTACATTTTAAAATGAAGCTTATCAGAACTGCAGTTTTGAACAGAAAGTCAGTAGAGCTGTTCCTATTTTTAAGTTGTTTTAGATCAACTTTGTGTTTTACAATGAACAAAAGGTAAATCACTGACCTGCACATGTTCTAGTTTCTTACTAAACATTAAAAAAAAAAAAAACAATAGGACCCCTTTAACATTTTTACAACATAAAAGCACCCTGCACTTAGTGTCACAGATTCACATAGAGTCACATATTTAACCACTGACTTAACACAGTTCTACATGTTTAACACAGATCTAAATGTTTAAAATCACCCTACATGTTCCAGAAAGATCAGTGTGTAATTTTACAGACAATAATACAAACAGTTTTTAATAATAAACAATATTTAGGTAAATCAACACAACACTGAATCATGCAGTAGTGAATTTGACACAGCAGGACTTGTTTCTCCAGGGTAATCGGTTTACTCTTGTCTATGTAAACAGGAGCAAAACTGGTCCAACCGGTTTGAGGGAAATACCAAATAGAGTCCAGTTTTCTAGCCTAGTCTGATTTCCCTGATCATGTAAACGCACTGACTAACTAAACCATAAAGTGCACAAAGTGGGTTTACATTACACCACATGTGATCCACTGCTTACCATCATAATGACTGTGATGTGACCAGGCCCTCCGTGTGCGACTCTCTCTCTGACAGTGTGAGGACATGACCCCGGACATCCACCCACAGCTGGTGCTCTTTCTCTACCAGCTGCTCCGCGACATCAGCCTGTGACCACGTCCGGCCTGCGGAGACTCGTCCCCCACCACCAGGGGGCGGCATACTGAAGTGTCTGACAGCTCTGGACCTGGGGAGCAAAGGCAGAAGGTTTGGGTCAGAGCCAATGGAAGCAGATGTTAGATGCTGATCAGTGGAGCTACACAGTGGTATTTATAGAGCGGTCCATTTTGGGCACAATTCTTTGTTCCACACAATAACAGAATTGAGTCATCGTCGTTCAGGTTTCTGGGCAACTATTAGCTAACATTTCCCTGACAAAATTCAAACTCGTGCCAATTTCATAGTCAACTTTAGTTAGATGCATCCAAATTAGCAATTTTCCACTTTCATTTAACAGCCCATTTTGTATTAGTAATATTACGCTTGAATTTCCCCACAAAAATGAGCTGTTTTGTCATTAACATTACAATTTACAATATCGCTGAACAAAGAAGACTGAAAAATCCGATTAAATAAGCTCCAGTAATGAGTCTCGGGCCGGCCTTTCAGTAAAACAAAGTAGGAATTTACACCAATTCCACAAAATGTCACGTTAAAAAAGCTGAACTTTGAACAGAAATTAAGTCTAAGCTTTTATAATTAAAATTTCCTGAAGTCTAAGGCGCTTTATGACCTTTCAGATGAATATCAGAGCATTTTGTCAATTGGCCTATAATCCCACAATTTCTTTAAAAAGCAGTTAGGAAGTGGTGATGACAGAAATGTATTTTGTAATAAAGGTGTTTTAGTAATTAAAGTTCTAATTTAGGCCTGCAGTAAGGCTGCAATTATCAATTATCACTTATTTTGGTAATCAGTTATTCTCTTTTTTTAATTCATTTATTGGCAAAAGAACAATCAACATGAAATTCAATTTAAATTATAACAAAGCTGCAAATATTATGTTTTTGTAGGCAAGTTACATTTGATTTATAACAGTAAATAGTTTGTTTAGAGACGATTGTTGAGGAAAGTAAGTGTTGTCTTAACAAGTCCTAGAGTTGTAATTAAAGGCAGGGACCCAGGACCTGGCAACTTGAATACTCAATACATTGCATTAATATTGGCTGTCAAAGCCTGACAATACTTCCACAAAAAGAGGTTTTATTACGTCTGTGAGACCAGATGATGGAGGAATCTGACAGAGAAGGACAGGTTCTGTAATAGTTGGACAGATAAACCTAACCGCAAGTTATGTCAACAAGGATGAAATACAGGTGGCCTTGACAACAATGATTTTGTTTGTAGAGTTAAATGATTTGCCAGTGGATTAAGATATTCTTTCTTGACTTTTGTGACATACTTTTCTTATTTCAATTTCAAAAAAGAGAGATTTTTAAAACAATACTGTTTTCTTATTTTAGGTACAATATGTCTAAAAGTACAAAAGTCATCATAATAGGTTCTTAATTCATGAAATTGTAACTTATTTTTTGCAGTAAAACTACTTTTTGCATTAAAAATTAATTTGAAGTCTTGTGTCATTTTAAAGTAATAACCTTTTGTTTAAATCCTAAAATCTCTTTCTTAACACTTGAAATTCTATTTATTACTAAATTAGTTTTTGGCTATAGAAATAATTGATATATCATGAAATTGTAACTTAAGGTTTTTTGGCAAATGTAGTCTAAACTACTTTTTGCATTAAAAATTAATTTGAAGTACTTGTGTCATTTTCAAAGTAATAACCTTTTGTTTAAATCCTAAATCTCTTCACTCTCAACACTTGAAATGCTCTTATTCTAATTACTAAATTAGTTTTTGTTGTTATCTAGAAGCTGTGTATAATTGCGATATAGGTGTGATCAATCGCTTGCTGCAGCCCGTGTGTACAGACAGTCTGTTTGGTTTCATATAAATCACAGCTCATCTCAGTTGCACAACCATTCTAAGTTTAATCTTTGCTCCTGTCTCACTGTCTCTTTTCAGCTCTTTTCTCTACAATTACTATTCTACTTACTTAATCAAACATTATTTTCTGAGCACACTTCACATAATCAAATGACTATTATGAGAAATGTAATACAGACAAGACTTGACACTAGCAAACTAGCTAATTATCATTTCGTCTTCTAACACATTCAATCCCATGCTGGTAATTACATTAGTGGCAAACCTTAATTAGCTAGCTCTGATAATACAGCACAAAAAGTTGCCTTATTCAATTATTTAGCATTATATTCCCAAACTAGAAGCGTTTTGCGTTAATTACAACTGCTCCGATGTTTTGTTTTGCCATTCTTGATCAGTGGTAGTCTAATGCGCTTCCACGGTAACTTGAACGTGATGGACGAGGGTGGAAGTCTGTCAGCCGAGCCCGCCCCCAGCGCTCTCTGCTCATGATAAGCGCCGAACATCATTTACCCTGTCAGCGAAACCGAATCAGAATATTTTGGAGGAGACAGAGCTGCGGCTTGGAACGTGGCGACGTGATAGAAGAGAAGATCAAACTGGTGGAAAAGTCCCCCAGGCGCGACTCCGAGGAACGGGCCAGGGCTGCGAGTGGACTGAAAGAACAAGAGAAGAAGAAAAAACAGCGGATAGACAAACTAGCTGAGGTAACTATGTTTATATAATTCTTACAAAATCTGCAGATAAATATTTAAGCTAACAACTGCTCCCAAACAACACAACGCTTATATCACCGTGGTTACAGTAGGTGCAATTTTCCACCCAAGACAAGTTACGCTCTTCTTATCAGTCGGGACTTATGCAACTCTTTCTTTTTAGTTCGGTGAAAAAGGAAAACTTTTGCAACTCCTGGAACAATTTACTTTTTGGACAGAGAAAGAAAGAGACAATACGGCTGGCTGTATTTTATCATTTGAAGAGTTTGCAATGACGGGATAACTTCTATCAAGGATGCGCACAGTACAATGGCTGATAAATTACAATATGATGTGCCTTGTTTGGTGAGCACAGATAAAGCTACACAGCCCTATTCACTGCCTGATATCAAGTAGGTTTGAATCTTCTTGTATTAGAATTATAGAAATGGAGTTGTATGAGAATATACAGTATACTAGAACTTTAGAAAGTACTTCTATATATTTAACAACAGTGCTTGGGAATGTTTAAACTTTTCACTTCATGCTTAAAATGTTCCCCATGTAGCTTTTCAATCTTTTTAGCTTGCTTCTTGATGTATTTAATGTGGTCTTTTGTTTCAGATTCAGAATATTTAATGTCATGGTCACAAAAAGAGCAACGAAATTCACTTTGGAGCATCCATACAACATGAAACAAAACAAAAATAGTAGGAGTTCCGAGCCGCTGCGTCTGTGCAGGCCTTACAACCAAGATGGCGGTTTTGGCAGATGGATTCTTGCAATATTTGAGAGTTCACAAACCCTTGAGAATCCGTTCGGCGTGGCCAGTTGTATACTTAAAGACGACTGCTTTATGCCGGAGTACAGTAAGTTTTAAATTCAAATGTGAAGTTTGTATTACATATACAATGTTAAATCAAATTGATGACTGGATTGCAGCACATAATTTCTTCTGTTTTCTATCTTTACTGAGAAGTAAAGGTGACAAAAATGTTAATTTTCCTGTCTTCAAGCTTTGTGAACAGCCTCTGGTCCAAACTAAAGAGGATAAATATCTTGTCACAGAGGATTTGTGTGATGACAGAGACATTAAGAGGCAATAAACTCTATGCTCAGGCAAATACGTATGTTGATGAGAAAGTTCAGTATGTGTTCCTATGAAGTAAAATGCTCTTTGTTCAGAGCCTATTGTCTTCATTGTATACTGCTCCTCTGTGGTGGAACTACAGACATGGAACCTTTCGGAAACTAATAGTTGCCTACAATGATGCTTTTAGACTTCTGCCCAGGTGGCACAGTGCTAGTCAGCTGTTTGTGAATGCTCACATTCCCACCTGTGAAGCCCTTCTAAGACACCGACATATAAACTCATGCAGCAATTAGGCTTGTCTGAAAATACAATTATAAACACTCTGACCAACCCTCAATTGAACTCATGCCGCTACACCTCCACTCTGAGAAAGCACTGGGCAAAGACACTCTCTAACTGTACTGTAATGTAATTGTAGTTTTAATTTTGTTTTTATTTAAATATGGACCGCCTTGTGTCTGAAATAAAGAATATATCTGTTTTGGCGCTGAATGATTAGAAAAAGGTTATGTTTGAAATGACATATGTAATGAAGCATAAAAGTATATGAAAGTTCTTCTAAATGTAATTAAAATATTGCAGTACAGAGCTTCTGATGCAATATGGAGCGTTGCTACAGAATTGTGGGGCATTTTTTCCGCAATACGAACAGGTTAGGGTTCAATTTAATGCATGGTTCCTGTTAAAATGTGTATAATCACAATGACCGGTGTAAAAATGGGACAGGGATTTAAAGATAATAGAATCAAACAAACAAAGTTCCTATGATGCACATTCCTGACTGGATAAACAGTGTGATCTCCCGTGCATAGCTGTCACCTTTCACATCCTTGGAGGGCCATTCTGAAGCATGAAACACATTAAGTAATGGGACTGTTTCTGCCTGTGTGCACTGTATAAAATTAAAGTAAGTTAATTTAGCGCTCTATTGAGTAGTCCATTTTATTCCCCGTCACATCCCAAGGTGACAGCTGCGCGCTCTTTAATACAGTGCGTGTTGTTTTGGTGGCAAAGAGGCAGAGTTGAGTGCCACACAGCTGCCATTACCTGAGCTCTAATCAGCGTTAAAGTCAGCCAGCCTTCTCCTCGGACATGTGCGAGGCGGGAATAACAGGGATCGCTTCTGACAGGGCGGCGGGCGGACAGGCCACTCTGCATGTCACTGCACCTTCACGGCACCCAAAGGTGACAGGCCCGGGGAGAGAGAGAGAGGAGGCATGAGGAGCTGCTTTTGAGAGACAAGGAAAAATATAAGTCAGCTGGATGAAAGAAATTGTAAAACATGTATTATTAAGGCTAATCTCAACAATCATTTTAATATATTAGCATTTAACTTTTTCCGCCATGACAGAATCTAAATGTTAAATAAAAAATGTTAGTCCACCATAAAACAAAGCTGTAAATCTCTGTTTGGCTTGTGGCAAAGTTTAAAGCACAGAAAAGATGTGTAAGGAATGCTCTTTAAAAACTGGAGGCAAGTTGTTTTGTTTTGCTTTGTTTGTTTCCGACACAAAATACCTGGCTTTTCCGAGCAATTCCTGGATAAACTGTGAAAAACAAAATGTTACAGAAAATATCTTTCGAGCATAAAGAATATCTCAAGCTCTGAAAAATTACGGTAAGTTGACAAGAATGAGGCTTTGAAATGACTTCCTTTGTCCCGAGTTGTGTAAAAGTGCCTGCTTGTTTCCATGCAGACATAATCAGGTGGTATATATGCAACAGAATATTAGACATTTGCTTAAAAGTCTGATATCATGCAAAATTGACTTGTGTAAGCTTTTAGTCATGTTAGAATGTTGTTACTAGGGCTGAGTTGATTAATTGCAACTAATCGATTAATCATCAACTAACTTAATAATTGATGAATCATTAACTGGTCTGCATAGGTTCCCAAACATGCATGAACTGAAAAAATACGTTTTTTGACTACAATTGGGCAGCAAAGGCATAGAAATGTGGCCAAACCTGCTTGTCAAAGCCTGATCCCATCAGATCTCAGAAGCTAAGCAAGTTAGGGCCTGGTTAGTACTTGGATGGGAGACCACTGGAACACCAGGAGCCACAGTGGGATGACAAAAGTGGAATGTTGTTGCATCCTTGGGCAAGACACTTAACCTATTGCCTCAGTGTTTGCGTACACTGGATGAGTGGATCCCTGACTGTAAAGAGCTTTGAGTGCCTTGTAAGGTGGAAAAGGGCTATATAAATAGAGACAATTTACATTTTCTGATTTTACTAGAAAAAAAAAACACAGTCTTAAACAAGTTAGTGTTACTAGTAACATAATAGTGATTATCTAAAGAACAGTAGCATTTGTTGCTATTTTCAAATGCAAAAACCTTACAATACATTTTAATGCTTGTTTAATTTGCAAATACGATGACAATAAAGACAATAAAAAAAGAATTAAAAAAAACAACAAAAATCTTAATTCAGTCAGTTAGTAACTCTTGGTTTAATCTAATTTTAGGCTGTTTTTTCCCAGTGAAGATGAAAAGCTATTTTATCTGTAAATATAGTCCACATCTCTTAACGGGCTGATTCCACATCCTGCATATCCGCTGCGCTGCGCAGTGCTACGACCTTCGCAGCAATTGCGCTGCCTTTGTCATGAATGAGGTACGTTCCACATCTCACATATGCGCTGCGCAGGGCTGCGCCTCAGTTCCGTCCTTCCAGCGCCGTCCGACAAAATTGCGGATCAACGGTAAAATCTTCTGCGCCCAGGTCCGACCGGATCAAGTTCCACAGATCAGAGCGCACCAGACAGGAAACAAAACGTGAACTACGTCCGGAATTTCAAGGTAAAAACACTTTGCACGGACTTTATTTTGATCACAGTACTTGTATTTAATCTTTATATGCATAGTTGCTTTGCCAGTTTAACTCAGTCTGCTGTAAACTTTCACTTTATGTCACTGAAACACTGACAGGATAATATTTTTTATCGGACTTATTCACGGAATGTTTTTGCCCTCGTGGGGGAGAGAAAACGCACGTAAGCTCATGTGAAGAGAGCCAAAGAGCGATCCCATCAAACACGGCTGTTTTTTGCACTCCTGCTGCACAATAAAGAGCTATTTTGGCTTTAATTAAAACTTTTATTTCATAAACTTGTACTCTCCGCGCATGCTCTTCTCATGCTCCTCGAGGCTTCGCAGCCTGGCGGAGCGCAGCCCGGCGGGGACAACATGCATCCAGTAGGAGAGGCTTTGCGCACAAAATCGGAGGTGTTCTGTGGAGCAGCGCTGCGCAGCGGATATGCAGGATGTGGGATTCCTGCATCCTCAAGCAACAACACAACGCTTTGTCTGGATTGAAATTTGTAAAAATGTCGTTATGTGAGTTTTGTGTTCTAAACAACTAATCAAAAGAATAATTGTCCAATCGATTACCAAAATGATAGTTGGTTGCAGCCCTAGCTGTTACCTCATCAAAAACCAACAATGTTTGAATCATTCTGCTGTTCTAAATGCTTCGTTTCACCTTGTGATGTCATTACATGGTAGTTTTATCATTAGCAGCCGTATAAGTTAATGAAACTTATTTATGCAGTTGAGTTGTTGTCTTTTTTGGTTTGAATAGACAACTTCTCCTTTCGTTCAGTTAAAATGACTAAACAGTCTCGGTATCAAGCAGTTTACACAAGGTTAAAACATTAGCTGTAGCTGCTGTAGCCGTAATAAGTCTATGTAGCAATCAATTGCACCAATCAACCAATTAATTAATGATGAATGAATTAATCAATTAAACTAATTGTCTACTGGCATCAGCTCATATTATAAATAAGTAATTCTGACTTCTGTGCTGGTGCTAACACTGAAGTGACTTGAATTACCAAAAATCTGAAGATTAGAATTCAAACGTCTCATTGACCTCTTTTTAACCAATTACACAAAACACAAACTAGAAATGTCTTTTACTGTGTGATTTATTTACCAAACTGAGTATTCGTTGGAATTCAACATTAAAGAATCTTACATTCAATTGCTGAAGATTAACACTGCTATGCTAATGGGGTATCTCGTGCTCGATTTGGCAAATGCTTAGCTCTAATGCTTAACTATTCTTAAAGTTGTCTAAATTCACCACTCTTTGCTGGTCAAGCTCTGAGCTCCGAGCTGGTACCGCTGGTCTTACTGTGGACCTGGAGATGAAGCTGTGCAGGTCCACGTGGAGTGTTGGTACAGGATGCAGGATGGGACTGGGTCTGCTGCTGGTCTTCCGGCAGTCCCAGAGTCAGCAGCAGCGTGGAGGGAGCAGGGTCACGGGGTCACCGCAGCTGCAGGGAGAGCAGGCCAGGCTGTGGCAGGGGAGAGCCAGGAGTGGAGGAGGTTGATGTCGAGGTGGATCTCAGCTGAGGAACTTAATCCAAATGTCGATGCGCGTGCTCTAGACTTGTGACTTTCAAACTCTGTGTCCAGCACAAAGTCTTTAGTGCGTCCTCAGTTCAGAGAGTTTAAAATGAGCGCCCACAAAAAGGAGGAAGTAGAGCAAAAATTGTTGAGAGAGAGTTTCCTGTTGCAGGTTAGCAACGGTGCAAACTTGAAGAAGTTTCGAAGGAGAAAGCAAGAAGGCTGAAAAGAAGTTAAACTTAAAACTTCTTAGCTGCTTCTTAACTCCTGTATTCTGTGTGGAACAGAATCTTCTGTAAAATCTGAAAACTTCAGTAGAATCTTCTGAATCTCTATTCTGCTTCTGGAACAAAGGACCGCTCCTTTTGGTCTGTTCCAAGAAGGGGAGGAGAAGTGGGCGTGACTAGTTTTTGTCTTTCCTTTCATTGGCTGCTAAGGAGAAATCTGAGACTTCCCCAAACTCAAGAGTTAACATTACAAAAATCGACTTGCAATATTAATACATATCAACAACTTTCACAGATTCTGTTAATGTTACTTTAAAGGTGATGCAAGAGTCCTTAAATGAATGTAAATGAATGAATGAATTCCAAGGTGAAGAAATATGTCAGGCATAAACATTAAACATTATGTTCACATCTTCACATGATCTTCATATTCTTACATTACAGCGACGTTCCAGAGAGTATATGTTGGTTTACACAATATTACAACATTTGTGTTCACATTAAAACGACAAATAGAACAGCGTCCACTATACTGCAATTTAAGTCCAAACTCCAGAGGAGAGGAGAGGAGCTCATTGTCCTGGTAAGCATCAAGTTGGGGGAGGCAGATTAGCCAACTTGGGGGAATGTCCGGCTCCTTATCTCCATTCTTCAAGTTGGGGGTTTTTGGTATATAGACAAGGCAGGCTTGTTTTAGTTAATGGTTAATTTTGGCAGTGATTGATGTTGCCTGGCTTAAGGGCCAGGGTTTTCCTTTGAGAACATCTGGCTTTTCCTCTGAGGTCAATTTGAGGGCTTGGACTTAGAGTGAACTCCACAGTTCACAAATGAACGTATGAATATGAATAATCCATTTTTATCAGTTCAGGATGCTACACTGCAAAATGCAATTTCAAGGCTGAAATGATTCAAATGATTCTAGTGAAGGTGTGTGGAGTTTAAAAACATAGTGGAGCACTTCCTGTATTACCATTTAATGACATCACAAGGTGGAGCAGAGTGTGTTCAGAATGACAGAAGAATCCAGCCTATAAGATATACAAGCATAATAATTCAAAACAAAACTCTAGCTATTTTTTTGGATGATGAAGCAACATTATAACATGGAAAAGAGTTGCATCTTATAGGCCCTTTAATCTGTGTAACATCATCAAAAAACCATGAACTTCTCCTACTCTGAATTCAAACCACAACTACCAATAGATCTACTTTAAAATCAAACGTGGCGTCACGTTAAGAGCTGCTCCGGTGACAAAGTGCAAAAGCGCAGAGGAGTAAATGGAACAACTCCACTTCAGAGAGGACTTTGAAACAACCACAATCAAAACCGCTGCCTCTGTCACATAATACAGTCAAATTAAACACAGGCCAATTAGCAACACGTGTCAGCTCGGCGGCGTCGCAAACAAAACAAGCCGAGTGACAGGCGCGTCGGAGGAGGGCTGTTAAGCGCTAATTGCAGGTGCATCGGGACAATTAAAGCACTTTACTACGGGAGCAGCGGAGAGGACAAGAAGAGAGACCGAACCTGCGGAGGCGGCACGCACAAGATGGCCGCCAAGGATATGGACGTGACAGAGGTTGTAATTGTTGTGTTTTCAATATTGATGTGGTGTAGACTTCCTCTGGCTGCCGGGCTGAACAGAGCGGAGTGTTCCAGGACTTTTCACCTATTCTGAAATATACATGATGCAGAGAGTCAATTCAGTGTCATGGCAACTGATCAATGAACTCGATCAGATAAGACTATTCATGTTTCAAACCTACATTTCAAATCTGTTCACTGTTACATTATGATGGTTTGTTAGTTCATGGACATAATTCAGTTCTTTTGTCAGTTATCCTGAATCTGTAATGTTGATAAAGGTTCTATTTGCCTCTGAACACTAAAAGACTTCCTTGGAGCTAATTTTATAGACTGCAAATAAAGATTATAGTGGTAATCAATTATTCTCTCAGCTATTCAATTAGTTGTTTATGTTGTAAAAGGCTGGTCAATCAGACATTGACCAAAGCTGCAAAAAATAATGTTTAGTTAATGTAAAATTTCCTGCATCTACATATATCAACCTGATTTGAGATTTTGTCAAGCAAAACTATCTGCCAGTGGATCAAGATACATATCTGTTCATGATGCAGTTGGCATCAGATACAATTTCGTTTCTGACTAAAATGGTTATTGTTTGAAAAGAACAAGATGTGGTTTCTTACTTTTAGTAGAAAAAGTTTTGCTTCGCTGATAGACCATTTTACTTAGCAAGTACATCTGCTAAACTCAAGATAATATATGCATTCAAGTTTCACTTTTCTACACATTTTTTGCCATTAAAAAAAAGATCTTTCTTATTAAGTCATGTGATCATACATTTAGTGTCATTTTGAAGTTCATTCCTTGTGTCTGATTGCTAACACCTTTCAGGTAGTGATTCAACGATCCAATTGGTTTTGCTGGATCTGATATCCATCACATATTGGTTCAGCCAATATCCTGATTGTGCCTTTAAATGGATATAATGAGACGTATTTACACACTGAAGTTGATCGAGAACACACTTGCACAAAAAATACAATAATACATATGTAACATTACATAAATAATTTGGGAAGAAAAAGGCTCTTTCAAGACTCACACAAGTATGAATTGATATCGAGTAGATACTTAAGTGCAGATACTTCACGCCAAAGTATTGAAATCGTATATTTCTGCTCTTAGCACTTCGAACTTTGGAGTGTGTGTAGGTAATTAACAATTAATAAGTTGTTTTCTTTATTTTTTTTGCCAGTTGCAATTATTTGATTAGCTTGTAGCCCCTACTAATAGGTTAAGGTTAAGGTTAAGGTACACTTTAATTGTCCCACCAATCTCCATGTAACGCTTAGTCAGACTACGTAGCATGGAACAAAATCAAAATCAATGTTCCAAATTAACACTTACACCGTTTTAACGCTAGTAACTATTCTCAATTAGGTTCAGAAACAAAACAAAAACACAGAAAAATGATAATTGTCTATTTGTGTGCATCTTATCAAAATGTAATCCTCAAATTGAACAGATCAATCCTAATAACAGTTTCTTTGAATGTGTCTGCTTATCTAACAATGCATCTGTGTAAAGAACACAAGCAGACAAGTCAGACTGAGCTGTAGGTGAGTGAGGAAGACAATGAGATAAAGACTGCTGCATTCATCATCATTTGGAGAAGGTCAGTGCAGTGGGCAGTAACCCTCCTGTTTTAAGCTCAGACCTACGCTTTCTTCCACTTTCACTTAACTGACCTGTACACGATATAGCTGCTGCGGGTGGACCATAGATGTTTAATTAGTCTGACCTGTGCGGCTTAGGCGGTAATGTTCAATTAAGAGAGGAGCAAGAGGAGGCGCAGGATATTACAGGCTCAACTACTTCCAAATACAAGTCCTGCAACATTATGTATTCAGCTGATAAGAGTTTTTTATGGCAACATTTGACAATCACTTTTAATGCTAGTATTTAAAACTTTTTGAATAATCAGAAGCGGAAATTTTTTAAGTCTATTTCTGTTGTAAATGCATTTTAGTGCAAAATTGTGGTTTACAATGGGCAAAATGTAAACTAATGTTATAATGACAATAAGTCTAGTGATTATTGTTGTTATTTATATTATTTTAGTTGCTTTGAATGATAATATTTTCGCTAAATTTACACTCTATTGACTTCATTGTTGTTCACTCCCAAGTCCAAACCTTTAATTTCACAGCTTATAGAAGAAATTAATAGCTCACTTAACACTTATTTGATTAATTAGTTCAAATTATTATACTAATCAATGGGTTGCAATTAATTTATTAACATGTTAGCCTTACCTGACAGAAAAATCTTATATACAGTATGTCCATTAAAGGTCAGATATTATTCTTGTTTAAACATATTGTTGTAATTACAGTTGTTTTATTTAATTAATATGGTTATTAATCTTGTAAACTACAAAAACTATATATCTAGACTTGCTTTAAATTACTCAGAAACAGTATTTTAATCCAGATTTGAGGTGTTTTAGCTGGATAAGATTTAATTGCTTATGTAATGTAGAATATTTCACTGGTTTCAAGATATTTGAACTGGTTATAAGTCAATTTGGCTTAAAGTAAGAACAGAAATTTGCCACTTACGAACCGTTTTCTTAACAAATTGGCAAAAATTTTGGCTTGAAATAGGAAGCAATGTCTTGAAATCAGTTCTAAACACTTTGAAACAAGGAAAATAATCTATTTCTCTACAATAAATCGAGGTTAAATTGGTCAAAATGCTTAAAATTAGGTTTACATTCAAGTATCAAGCAACTTTAACTTGTCTTACAATTCATTTTTTGCAGTGTAATGCTAAGTCATTTACATCTTTAAATGCTTTGAGCCACGCTGTGATGTCATGAAGTAGAAGTTATAAAATGAAAACCTAATTTTAGCCACTATTATAACAATACAGAATATGTTTTGCCTTTTGTTCAGTTCAGACACTGAAAGTCTACATGTGTATTTTTTCCTCTATTCAATTCAAGAGCAGAATTTTTGTGCTAAACTTGTGAATAAAAGAAGAAACAATAATTTTACATGAATAAGATATCACATTGGATTTTTGTAAATGGTCGTTTGAGTTATTTTTATAATTCATGCAGATCTAACCACGCAAAAGAAGACACAAACTTTTAAATTTGAAAGAAAAAAAAAAACTCAAACTTTCTATTGAAGCGGGCTGACTCACGGCACCCTACTGTTGCGATGATTGAAGAGGAAGTTCCTGTCTCTGCGCTCCTGTCAGCTGGGGTCTGCAATTGGCAACGAGAAACATGAAACCGTCTCATATATGAAAACACTGTACATATGTCGAGATGCTGGAGAGACGCTAAAGAACTGACAAGTGACAAGAAACACTCTGTACGTCTGACACCTTCTCACCTCAGGAAGCTGCATGAGACACCGGAGCTACGACGAACCGGCAAAAACACGGCATTGGCTCAAGTTTTTTATAATTAGATATCAATATGCAATTTAAGGACACCTGCACGTAACAAAGCAGCGCTAATGAGGCACTTGGAACAGCACCTGTGCAGCTGTTTAGCATGATGACCGCTAAGTAGCTTCTCTGATCTCCATTTACACTCTCACTGGCAGAGCTAATGCTAAGAGGTAATGATAGGCTACGTTTCAAATGTGTAAGCTATATATGAATCTATCAGGTAATGTATGTGACCATCGGGGAGATGATGAAAACACTTAAGCTAACGAATACTGGATATATATATATTTTTTTTTGATAAGCTCAGCATTGCTACTTTGGTCCAATCTTCAGGTGCACTTAAAGACTTAAGTTTCTATATCTGGTGGAATGGATGTTTGCAGTTGATTAGGACAAATGGTGGCCTTGCACAAAAAGTTGGTCTCATTGATAGCTCAAGGAGTAGAGCTCATGAAACTCGATATACAGTTACTTACTTTTTTCCTCTATTTTGATGTAATTATACATGTAACACAGTGTCACTTTAATGGGGCATATATTAACTTTTCAAGTAAACTATTGATCAACAAGGGAAAATACTAAGACGCAGTAGCACACACATTGTAAAAATAATAGCCTATAATGAATAGATACAAATCTATTCATTACAAATCATTACAGGTATTTAGGAATAAACTATAGTATATGAAGATCAGTAATTAACTGTTTGCTTTTTGAAAAACACAAAATTGATAACTCAAACACGCATGAATCATTCTTAGTAAAACTTTGAGTTATTGAATGATTAGAGAAGGCAGTCGTAACAAGGTTAAAACTTTTCCACCTAAGGTCTCCTTTAAACTTATCTTAATTACTTATTTTACCAGGCTGACCTTGAAAAATACCGACTTCCTTACAGCGTGTTGCCTCACCTCTATATCCAAGGAGCTAATAAAAATGATTCCATTCATCGGTACATTTCACCCGCATGTTTTTCATTCCATAATTAATAAAAACATAAAAATCTTATGGAAACATGAGAGGATGAGCCATGTTTAGCCCCGGGGCCACTCTTCATCCATGTGTGATGTCACACAGATCTGCTCACATGGATGTAGACACAGATCCATCTTCACGGCTGGATGCTTCCTCTTTGATAGTCTTCTCCATATTCATGAGTGATCCCAGCAGAAGGTTATTATCCATAAATGTCATTCTATAATTAATTAATCCTGTCTGCCGCTTGCTCTCGCTGCCTCATTAGACAGCCACTGATTGTATTCAAATGCACACGTCCAAAATATACCACTTTATTTCAAACTCAGAAATCAGAAGAGTTGCTTTTTTGGGGAAAAAAAAAAATTTCTATGGGAAAATGTGGCACGCAAACCCATAAAAAGCCATTTCTTATGGTTACTTACTGACAAAGCACTGAAGATCACCTTGGTGTGGCAAAAGGAGACAATAATGGGGGGTAATTTGCTACTGTTTAGCAAATTGATTGTAAAACCACCCCAGAGGCAAATCTATTACAGTTCCTTTTGAGTTTTAATAAAAATCCAATAGAAAATTTGCACAAAGCCACAAGGAATATGCCGCCACACATTAGGCTAATAGAGACGAATACAAACCACGCCAAATAGTGTGACATTTACCCCGCGACGCACTCAATTATTGTGAATTTTATCCGCAGGCTGCACGCGGTTATGCACGGTGGGTTTTTTAAACGGTAATAATCTATAGGCTTAAAGGGACACTGGAGCGCATGTTGGGCTGATATGTGCTGTGTGCTTGCTAACTCACCAGGCTTAAAGCTAACAAAGATAGCATCGTAATTGGAAGCTCTTGTGTCAAATCCCACGAGGCAGCAGGGGTGAAGTGGTCCGGAGCAGGAGCCAGTCTTGCTTCTTGCCACCTAAGAACATAAGGAAATGTATTACTAAATGTCAAGAGTTTTGTAGCTCAGAGCAGCTATTTTGAATGTCATTTAATCTGCGCTTTGGTCTGTTTTATTAAGCTACAAGCCCAGTTTAAAGGTTGAGATCAATGTTGAGACAATATTAAGTATTTAAAATGTACTTTTCTACCTTATTAACCATGGGGCAAGTCCATTATTCTTTTTAGAACCATATATTAGTAACACAGCTCAGCCATTTAGATCCACTGAAGCATCTGAAACAAGAAAACAATATCAGTTTTGACAAGACAGAGGGAAAAATGTGTTTGTTTGTTTGTTTGTATATGCATCTCAACAAAACATCTGAATGCTCTTGTTTATTCAATTTCAAACTTAAAGATGCTTTTTTTTTAGGGCATTTTCCTGATGACCTTGTTCAAAGTAAGAAGGTATTTTTGAGCAATAAAAACCTGTAACTGAAAAAATGTAAATATCATAAATATTATTACTTCTAGATTGACCCATTATCCACCAGAAAAGTTACTTGGAGCATATTTAAAAAGGTAAATATCAAAGTACGATGAACAATGTGAGGTTTAACTCTCTGATTTAACTATGTCAGTGGAAATAGTACATTCCAACTAGCCTAACGCAGTGTTAATTATCCATACAGTCATATGACGCAAGTCCAAAGACAGATTAAAGTTTGATGGTTCTGTGAGGATTCAGAATGTCTACATTTTTAAATTGCAGTGAAGTAAATTTAGTAGCGTATAGATTTTGGCTTGCTTCAATTAAATGGAGTATTCATTTCTTGCCCAATACTCATGAGTAAAATGTGTGCAATTAATAAGCTAATTTTTTGCATTTCCTCAGCTAGCCTTGATTAAAATGATCATGAACTAGCTCAGCGATTCCCAAGTCGAGTCCGAGTCACAAAATTTTTAATAATATAATGAACTAGCTGGTATGAAAACCTTGAACTTGCTAGCAAAGTAATGCTAACGCTAAGCTACAGGCAATGATAGCAAGATGAAGCTAAGTTTAGCATATTTAGCCAAGATCTATGCTGATTACAGATAGTACTTACCTTATTCAATGTTTTAAGCCTTAAACACTAACCAAAAAATAAAAATACTTCAGTTGACTTAGAACACTTAAAATATCCCATTAGCATTCAGGTACTTTAAAAAATGTCCATGCTTTTGCCACAGCGACACAGTGACACCTGGAGGATGGAGGTAGTATATCTACTTTAAACAAACCTGAGCTCCAGCACTTCTCATAGTGTAAAATATTGTGTTTATATGAATATAAAATTTTATTTAGAGCATTTCTTTTCATTTGACATATTTAAAGCAGAGTAACATTGGTGAGAAAATGCATCAGATTTGCTGTAGGTGCAGTGGAATTAAAAAATGATGGGTGCATACATTACCCAGAGGAATGGCGTGGCTTAGGAAAACAACCCAGCGTGAAGTGCATTTGAATGCATCGTTGAGAGCACAAGATTGAATTATTTAGCCATATAACAGCCTATTAGTGAGATCTGTGGTATGGAGAGACTCTGGGACTAACAGTTTGGTGAGAAGGGAAAACACTCGGAGCAACAGAGATGTACTTTCGATACTAGCTGTTCTAATTTATACTGCTCAAAAAGAATTTAAATAGGAAATTGTTAATTCATGAAGCTGCATCATAACGTTGACAGAAATGGCAAGCCAAATTGTCAATGAAACCATAAATGATCTATCTATTTGCTTCAGCTTACCAAACAGCTGTGTTATATTCTTAATACATTATATCTTCCAAACAGGAAATTAAATTGAAACTTCTTTCTCTAGAATGATTGCAATACGACTTTAAAGCTATAGAAGTGATGCTGCCTTCATGAGCAGGTCGGGCAGTTGGGATGAGAGATTTCCCCGAGGGCTTCCTCCTGATCTGGGGTTCATGTGCTTCTGGTCAGATGCAGAAAACACCGGTTTGTGATTCAATATTCTGAGTAGATAAGCCTCTTGTTGTTCTCAAATCTAATTATTCACTTATTATGAACATTGTATTGTGTTTTGCAATCCACTAATCAAACATTCACTACGTCACAACTCCGATGGTTCGTATCGTTTCGAGAATTTCAATGTCAGACTTGTTGGCCTATAAAAGACTTTATGAGGCTTCTTGAGTAGTTTTAGGTTTGGAAACTCGTTTACGTTTAGACAACAAATGGTGTAAGCAGCAGGGCTCTCATTTAGAAAGTTATGCATGGATTTTTTTTTTACAAAAGTGTTTGTAAACTTGTTCATCTTATTCAGCTTTTTTTTTTTTTAAATTGGATTTCTCAAGCAGTTTTTATATGGCAAATTTGACATACAAAGTAAAGCAATTGAGTCCTCATAATTTTACATAAATAATGATTTTTGATCTTTGATTTTTTTTTTTTGTAACACAGGTAATTTGAAGAAAGGACCAATAATAAATTTGCCTAGAAATACCAGACGATATATAAAAAAACTATGATCTGACCACCGTGTCCCTCTTTCAAATTTGAGTAGACGTGATTGACAGATTTATTAACCAATCAGGGACACACATCGTCTCCTAGATGAAAAGCAATACGGCATGAATAAATATGGAAAAAATATTATGTGGAATTGAAAAACATAGTGGATTTCTGCAAAATCAATGAGCAAAGCAAAAAACGGTTTTAACGTGAGGTGAGTGAAGTTAGATTATGGTCCAAATGGCAGTCGACCAGTCAGCTTCTTTGTTTCATGTGCTTCAGGCAAATAAATTCATCTGATTGCCCGGTAAGTTGTGGGGGAAGTTTGCTGAAGCGTGGGCTCTGGATTCAAGGCAAATATTACATGCCAAACTTTTCTTTCAGGTAAAGAACAATTTGGAACAGACCCCACACTACAAAAGTTGCACAGTGCACCTTTAGTGAGGTAGATAAAGTTACGTAAAAAGCGTCAAACAATAAATTATTAAGCTCTTTACACTTTTTATGGCTGTCCACTGTCCATTGTGGTGTCCCCTCTCCTAAACCCACTGTCTCACACTGAAAGACTTATTACCTGCTATAATTCAGACCTGTTGTTGTGTAAAAGCCGTCCTCAGCCTGCGTGTCCTTGAGGTCCGGCCGTTGTGCGCACATTTGTCATCCCCAAAGCTGCGTCGCGACAAGCTGAAAACTGTTTTATCTACTGACATTCTGTTGTTTTAATGCGAGAAACCCATTCTTTAGTGGATTTATTTTTTACTGGAGATTCCCGTATGAGGAGAACGCTGGAAAAGCCCGAGGGAAGTCAGCCAGAGTGTAAAGAGAGAATGAGAGAGGGAGAGAGAGAGAGAGAGAGAGAGAGAGAGAAAGAAAGAGAGAAAAAGAGAGAGCAAAAAGGAGAGAATGAGAGATAGGGAGGGAGAGAGAATGAGAGAGAGAAAGAGAAAATAAGAGAAATAGAGAGAGAAAGAGAAATAGAGAGAGAGGGAGGGAGAGATTGAGAGAAAGAGAAAAAGAGAGAGAGGACAAGAAAGAGAGAAAAAGATAGAGAGAGAGTGAGAGTGAGGGAGATCGAGAGGAAGAGAAAAGAGGAGAAAGAGAGAGAAAAAGAGAGAGAAAGAGAAATAGAGAGAGAGGTAGAGGGAAAGAATGAGAGGGAGAGAGAGGAAGAGAAAGAGAGAAAAGAGATAGAGAGAGAAAATGAGAAAGCAATAGGAAGAGAAAGAGAGAGAAAAAGAGATAGAGAAAGAAAAAAGAAAATGAGAAAGCGATAGGAAGAGAAAGAGCGAAAAGGAGAGAAGAGAAAGAGAGAAAAAGAGAAATATATATATATATATATATATATATATAGAGAGAGAGAGAGAGAGAGGGAGAGAGAGAGAAAGAGATAGAAAAAGAGAGAGAGAGAAAGCAAGATAGAGGGAAAAGGAGGGAGAGAGGAAGAGAAAGAGAGTCAAGAGTCATTTTAGCTTTATTTGAACTGAATTATGCTATAACATAAAATAATTGATTCCTCCTTTGTTCAGTTGATCTACAACAAAAGTCTTATTATTAGTCATACATTTGATGAAGAAACATCATTAGAACTGCACAATACAAGCCCCTTAAAGGTGTTTGACTGATTCGATGACTATTTTCACTTAAGCACCAGTTAAGATCATTATATTCAAGATTTGATTAAACGTTATACAAATTCATCCTACTTGTGATATTTTTAGGATTAATATTTTCTTATAAATCATGATATCAAGTCACCATGTTGTAAACTGGGCCAAAAGTCCTCTCGTGTTACAACATGCTTTTAATTTGACGAGGAGGTCTACCATAATGCCATCTTGCTAAATGTACAGTATAATTACCAGTACATTTAATTATTAGAAATGACCCTTTCTCCCTAGTGTGATGTTCTCCGCTTAGACTCTGCTCTACGTCCTGTGTTTTTCAACATCATTTTTAACTTTTCTTCTGAAACGTGTTCTTAACTCTTAAACTGTTAAATATTAATTACCAGACAAAGTAATCATTAAAAAGCTATAACATTATTCTTAGTTTCAATACTTTCACTTTTGCTCTTTCTACAACCAATGATAAAGTTAACTCTATCTAAACCTCATTAGCTAAACCTTTCACTCCAAATATAGTCAGAATCAAACATCTTTAGTGTTTCGTTTCAGTTTCTTTCTCAGGGTCAGCTCAGATCTATACTGTACTTCTTTGCCTGTGCGTTTCACAAAGTAATATTAGCTAATGTCACACTCTAATTCACCTACACACTTGTCATTTTCCATCCTTTCTAAAGCGCACAGCGGGATCTTCTTTAATAGACTGTGAAATAAAGCAGATTAACTTCTACCTGCAACTGTGCGCTCGCAGAAAGTCTCCGTCACTTCTGAATCGGGAGCTTTGCAGATTGTTCTTTCTTCAAACTTCTCTTGTGGATAGGATTAAGGTAAAGTGGTCTCATGGGACAGTCTGCTAAAGCAAAGATTAGTGAAAGAATATTACGCTCAACTTTTACTGTTATCTGTTCCAACATGGAGGAGGACTTGGGACACAGTTAAATCACTTTTCTTTCATCGTGGTGGTCCAAACCCAAAGTTTTGTCTGGGTTGTTTTTGTAGACTGATGCATCTCTTTGTCTGTTTCTTTATTTATATTGTTGCAACTACACTTATAATTATCCACCGAGGACTCTTCTTGTCTCCTCTCTCCTTGCTGTGTTAACATAGACATTTTTGATTGACAGCTGAAGGAGCAAGGAGCAAAGAGATGAGGAGAGGAAAGGATGCAAGAAAAGCTAGTGTGTTGCCTCTGTTTTAGTTTATAAATGTACTTCCTGGTTGCAAATGATGATATTACACTAATTAGCAGCCATTACATTAGGGTACAACTCCTCCAGTGTCACCTGTGCACTTGGCTTTTTGTTGATTTAATGTTTAGAGGTAAAATGAGCAAATTATGGATAACATTATAACAGAATGAGAATGGAATCTTTCACTTCTGACTTCAAAATCTTGTCCTGGAATACTGCTCCAAACAGAAGCTGATCCCACTTCAGACAAAATCCTCTGGGATGTGCTACAACAATGACAGTCAAGTCATTAATCACCACATAAGACATGTAAACTTTTCTTACAAGGTAAGTCCAGATAGATTCTGTGATTGTGAGTTGTTGACTTAGCTTATACTGTATCTTACAGATTTGATATACATACATATGAGTTTATTCAGTTAGAACACTAGTTCAAGATCTACATGTACCTCTTTTTTTTGTTTTGAAAGAAGAGGAAAAAAAATATCTGAAAACACATGGTTTTCTTTTTGTCTTTCCTTTTCAAAACATAAATGAAAAACGAGAAAGAGAAACGAGAAATTTGTTTTTTTTTCTGAATTTGGAATTCTTTTAACAAAAAAAAATAATAATAATAAGCTTTTTTCATTTTGTCTTTCTTTTTTGGGGGGGTTAGAAAACAGGAAACTGATCAATTTCTGATCTTGGAATCCCATTTTAAAACAAAAATAAACAACCAGCAGGTACACGGAAAAATTGGAACTCCCAGCATGAGCCTTCCAATCACTCCTCACTTCCAGCAATTTTACACTATTTTTCACAAACAGTTAGTGTTGATTGGTGCAAAACCAATTCAGATTTACCAGAGGAACAAATCCAGCAAAAATATTGAAACAGCTCAGAGAACTACTTTCATTTGAACCATAAATAGTTTTAATTAGCTGTTTTAAGGGTAATAAACAGAATTACACTAAAGCCAAATTAAGACAAGAGCTACACCGATATTCAATAAGCAATAGTAAAGTGAATGTGAGGCAGCAGTAAAAATGATGTCTGTGGTTGAGTGTAAAAGCTCTTATCTTTTCACTCTAATTCCTTGTGCGTTCGGAGTTGTCTTAATTCTCCCTTTGAGTCCACACAGGTCCCTTTGGTTTTTATCACAGCGGCTCCGTTTCAGGCAAAGACACAGCTCACATTTAGACTGGGCTAATGGAGCTTTGAGATGTGACCTTGATGGAAATAGAAGTGTGTCCTCACAAAAGAAAAAAAAGACAGTGAAATTAAAAGCTATTGCCAATGGGTTTTGTGCTTTACGCTTAAGAATAAAGAGGTGTAAAGTCCAATAAAAATCAGTAAATAAGCATAGGTGTCACTGAAACTCATTAATCATCAAACAGTTTGACTTGATTTATCATAGATGTTGTGAATTTAAAAACAGGAACACATGTGGCTTAAAGATACACTGTCAAACTTTGTGACCAAAAATACATGGCATAACACACAATTATTACTAACAACATTCCAAAGTATTGCAATAGCATCTGGCTGCAGACATGTACTGCCCACCTCCTTCTGCAGACCAGAACCACCGCATACAGGCCAGAACCACCTCATACAGACCGGCACCACCTCTACGTACAGACAGCCGGAACTTCCTCTATGCACAGCCCGCACCACCTCTCTGTACACACTGGAACCGCCTCTCATACAGACCGGAACCTCCTCTCTGTACAGACCGGAACCACCTCTCCATACAGACTGCCGGAACCGCCTCTCCGTACAGATTGGAACCACCTCTCTGTAGACCGGAACCTCCTCTCCGTACAGAACAGAACCTCCTCTCTGTACAGACCGGAACCTCCTGTCCATACAGACCGGAAGCTCCTCTCCATACAGACCGCCAAAACCGCCTCGCCATACAGACCGCCGGAATCACCTCTCCGTACAGACAGCCGGAACCACCTCTCCGTACAGACCGGAAGCCCATTTATAATCACCTTTTGTGTGTGGCTTTGCAAGCAAATGTTTACATTTTCTCAACCCCAAAGACAGGTAAGGATTAGGGTCAGGGCTGGGGTTAGAATAGGTAATTTGGGTAAGCTTAAGGCTTTGTGAAAAGTAGCAAGAGGTGGGCGGGACAAAAGTGATCTGACACTAGATGTCTCCGTTAATTGAAAATATGAATTAATTGAATGAATTAATATGGTGCTTGTCTGTATCATGTTTGACACATAAGTTTAGGGATAAATACAAGTATCAGAGAATTGTGATTTTAACATTGATGCTGATGCTTATTTTTTTCTGTCCATATGTGAAACACAATAATAAGTACAAGTCAGAGCAAACAATATGTCCACAAAATACTTTGAGTATGTGTGCTGGTTCAAAACTGATATTAAGTTATTACCTTGAATTAGTTAGTCGTCTTGAAGTGCAGAAGACTCATAGTTGGGTCGTCATGGGTCACTGCTGGATTCCTCTTCGTTAATTGCATTTAACCTTTGGATGAAAACATTTATGCATAAAGTACTTCACATAAGCAAATGATATTAATAAAGTGAAGAGGTGCAAAAGAGAAATTGAAACACAAGTGTAAAGACAGAAAGGTGCGTGGGTGTAGTATAGTCACAACAGAAAGGAGTGCCAATGTAATGTCATTTAATGTACTGCTGAATATCCTTACGTTTGTCTTCTAAGTGTAAGTGTCTTATTAAAACTAATCAGAGCACATTAAGTCAAATGAATCTATGTGAAAACGTAAGTGTATTGCATTGTGGACTTTCCATTCATGTTTGGCATGAAGAGGAATTTGAACTGTGACTAAAATAGAATCTTTCACACAAGCATTTAACAGGCATAACATTATGACCCATGAGAGGAGATTTAGTTGAGTCGAAGCAAGAAAAATGATCAGAATTCATTTCAGAACAGACTCTATAGGTCAAAGCATCTCTACTTGAGCTGGTTAGATTCTTCATAACACTTTTCTGACACTTTGGAAATGCTTAATATTGACATCCACAAGCTTTTCATTTAGACAAAAGATGCAGTAAAAATGTTGTTTTAGTATGTAGACTTATTGTTCCAAAAGGTGGAGAGTTTTTATTCTGACAAGGTGATAAACCAGCTACAATCATGGTCACACTGTTATGCCATCACTGAAAAACAGACTAGAAAAAAGCAATGAGAAGAAAGACAAGAAGTGAGTTTTCTACCAGGACATGTTTATTTACAGCGGCCAATGACAGGAGTCACAAGTGTTCCACAGGTACGTACAGAGAGACATCACTAGATCCCAGCTCCTGCACTGAGCGCGCTCGGTGGGACAGTCCAAGAGGGGACAGGAGAGAGAGAGAGAGAGAGAGAGAGAAAGAGAGAGAGAGAAGGGGAGACATACACTGTACACTGAGCTGGACCACACCTGGAACACCCCCACGCAAAGAAGAGATCACGGAGGAGCGCACAGGAGAGAGAGAGGGCCAGAGTTCATATTCAAATACAAAAGAACATGTACAAATCGTCCCAGCCTCCAGGCACTGTGCTCCCATATTTACAGTTGTCGTAACAGGCAGCCGCGCCGCTTCCATGGCAGGACCATCCGTTTGAGATATGCAAGGTACATGAAAACAAAAGCCAGCGCTACCAAAGGCTTGATAAAAAGCAGTGGAGTCTAAGAGAGTGGAAGGAGGAGGGAGAGAAGCCTGCAGACACATGCATGGAGTGCCGCAGCCACAGAAATTAATCACTGTCGACAAGTACATAATCAGTTTTTAGCTATCGGAGCGCACTCCCTAACTCACTGTGAGAGCTCTGGCACTGTTCCACTGTCAAAGACGAATGCGAGCCACACTCTGATGACTTTAAAGGGATTACATGTAGTCCGGAACATCTCAAGGCTGATCGACACCATACGGAGGCAATATCTGTCTACAAACTTTGTGGTTTAGATGTCAAAGTGTCTACTGGTATTTGGAGGGAAAAAGTCAAAGAAAACAAGTAAAAGAAGCAAAAATGTGAAGCAGCTCATCACTCCATCTAGTGGTGATCATACAAAAGGTTGTGTAATGGACAGAGGTGGGTAGAGCAGCCAAAGTTTGTCCTCAAGTAATGTTTGTACTCAAAAAGCAAATTGTAAGTTAGAAGAGTCTTGACATAACACTTTTTCTTTCATTTCATCTAAAGCCCTATTCACACTATTTTCATTTTAATCTCAAGCCCTTTTCACACATAGCTTTACCTCGAGACCTCAGATAAATGTTTACAGACGTTGCCTAAAGTTTCCTTTACCGTTAGTGTAATTAGCCAAACTCTGACATCCCCAGGTAATTCTAATCTTGTGTGATTGTTCTTGTTCAGACTACTACAGCAATAATTTAAAACTAAAGAAATGCTACTCACTGACATGAAATATTTATAAATATTATTGTCACATTTAATGTGTGTTTGGTTTGCCATTTCTGAAATAAAAAACAAGTACATTGTTTGCAAATGAAATTACTGATCCTGTTCGAATGCACATACAAAAGGTTGTAAATGTTGATTGTAAATGTATGTATATAATATGCTTTTAACATGTCTTTTTAGGGTGACCATGTAACATCTGTCCAGGGACTACGGATGAAAATTAGCCTTGGGGCTAAATCTGGTGCATTTACAGAAATGTTTATTAATGTACACTGTCCCTGTCAATAAATAAATAAATAAACTCAAATGCTGTGTCCAACAGACTAATTCTAATTCTGTGCTAAGGAGGCTAAAGCAAAAACATAAAAAAAAAAAAAAAATGAAAAATTTGAAAAATTACAAATGTTCAAATCCTTTCATATTATCAAAAAAAAAAGGACAAATATGATGCATTTTTTTGTGTCTCTCCTTTAAACCTGCTCTTGGGCACTTTCACTTTGAAATCCCACGTCCTAGAACCATCAAGAAAGTGTATAAAGAAAACTTGACGGTCATATACTTTCCACATAAAAACATTTGGTTAGAGCTCCATCTACTGATGCCAAAGGAAATTACATAAGGTAAACAATCAAACTGATCTCGTCTGATATGCTAATGCTGCAAAAACACTCAAAAGAGCGTGGATAATTTTATGAACCGTACAGAAGAGTCAGAAATCTACCTATGACATCACAGATAGGGACATTCAGAACAGTGTTTTGGGGGGAACGAAAGATACAACTTTAACTGTGTATTTAGAAACAATGTTAAAATGCATATGTTCCCTTTAAAATGTATTCTAGTAATGAGTACAAAAATACTTCACTACTTTCTTCATAAATTGTAAATGTAACTAAATAAATATAACTGAGCACTACCCACCTCTGGAAATGAAAGTATGTATATTTTTAAATTTTTCAATGAAGCTACATGTTTGATCACACGCTACAGTCGAGTGTCAGAGTCAGATCTGCTTAGAGCTATGATCTGAAATAAGATGTGATTCGCAAATCATATTACACAAAAAAGCGCCTTTTATCTGGGCTGCTGCTAAGGGTCCTGCAAAGGTAAAAAAAAAAAAAAAAAAAAAAATGTTTTTGTATGATAAATAAATCAATCAATAAATAATGTGCTAATAAATAAAGTTAATAAATAAAGTTAAACAAAATCTAAAGATGCAAATGATGGTTAAGGCAACATAACATGCACTGTATAAGGTCATGTTACTAAGTTGTTGACATCTTTGGAGCACCATAAGAGAAACTTTCTTTACTTTTACATGTAACCCTTTAAGTTGCATATTACACCGTTCTATAGACTTTCATTTGAACCAAAATAAAATCTACTTACTTTAATGACTTGATCTGTAAACACGCACACAAATGTACACAGAGGTAAAACGGACAGTGCGTGCAGATACATTCGACGCACATACATGCAACCTGATTCATGTGGACGCAACCGTGTGTCGCCCTGGTCCATGCATGTATGCGCACACACACATTCATACACACATTTAACAATCCCTCTTTTCACAGTCTAAGATACGAGACGAGCAAGACTGTGGGCTCTGTGCACGGCAACGCGCCAGCTAGCTCACTGTGTCGCAGTGCTAATGCTAATTTTAGTTCCATTGTAAAATGGTCAAGATTAAATATGAGATTCGTTTTGTGTTAAATTTTTTTGGTCTATGCATAGAGGTTCTGCAGATGATGTCACAGCATTGTAAATGTCAGCAGTGAGTGGCGAAAATGAATGAGAGTCATTAGAGAAATGACAATTTCTACTGTAAGAACTAAAATCCAACCAAAACGTAAAAGTATAACCTCTGCTTAAAAAGATGTTTTAAGTTTGTACATTTTTTATGCAACAGTAAAAATGTCTTGAATCTCAAACTGATGTTAGCAAACAAGCAACATTTAGCTTTTTTCAAATCAAATTATGCACTTGCATAACCTATTGGCCTTTGTTGTGACCATAACCTATGGAGTTCAGAAGTCCTACACATTTTGAAGATTGTTGTGGTTCCAGAACAATGAATTCCATTCATATTTGTCGTAAACTTTTTGAAATATTCAAATGTTAAGAGTTTAATATCCACAACGTGGTAGTTTTCACTTCAAACATCACACGTAAAACTTTGGATGAAGCACTTTCATAGCATTGTCACAATGGTGGTTTATAAAGTTTCTGAAACAGATTTAAGTAAAATTATGGTCATACTCATCACATAACTTAGAAGCCCCAAGCAATTTTTCAAACTTGAAATATTTATTTAATTAATTCCTTAGTTTTCGTAATCCCAAGGGGAATTTCTAATAGAAGTCAGTACTTCTTCAAGCATTGAGTGGTCACTGTTGAGCTACATTAAACAGGAAGTATTGATGCAAACACGGAGCTAGCAAGCTGCTGCTGTTCACAGAGCCCATTCTTGTCCAGTGTCAACTACTTCAAGACTACGCTTCCCAAAAATCACGGCTACAACAGCAACTTGGGACAGCCTGTTGTTTTGGAGATGTAAAATGCATTCGGCGGTCAAAACAAAGGGAGTAAGAGAAGGCACGCTAATGCTGGAATTACTGCCTCCATTGAAATATCGTGAAATTGCTTTAGGCCATGGATTTTCTTTTTTTTTACGAGAAAGCAAACGACATGAGAAAGTAATATTGCACCATTACTGAAGTTCCGACCAAAACACAAACAGAAAGAAACAATTTTTCATCCGAGGGAATGGAGAGAGAAAGTCATTGCATTTGAAAAACACACAGATCCCTCGGGTATATTTACATAAAAGCTCTGTAAAATACTCTTTTTTTCAACTTATGTACAACACATGACAACATTAGAGAGATCAGCCCACGTGTGTGAAGAAGTCCCAGACTGTGATGACAAAACGAAAACCAGCCATTGATCCATTTGTGTATGAATTTGTTCCCGTGCCTGCAGCCCCGAAGCCATCGCTCATTTCCTGCCTTTTTACAGACAGAAATGTTACATCACGCCACCGTTCAGGCCCGTTGCAACACAAAGACATTAATTTTTCAACTTGTGTATCGAGAGAGGAAATGAGCTTGCAGTGCAGTTCACCTCTGGCGACAGTTTGTTGAGGAGTGACTGAAAGTATTTGTGCACACGCAAGAAGAGAATACAATATACGATTTCAATCACAGAGCTAACGATGGTGTCAGTGCATTTTCGCCGCCGCTGCTGCTGTCTGATTGTAGCTGTCTAAAGTGAACACTGACAAGTATAACCTATTTCATGTCGAATTCCGACGACATCACGTCTTCTTTTCGTTGTTAACTTGTTTCAGTTCATCGCTAACTCGTACAAAGATCTTGTAGCAAACGCTAGCAACAAAACAAAACAAAATCAGACATTAGCTGCAGATTTGGATTACCTTAAACATTAGCGCAGCTTCAAAGGCATTTGATCTACGTGGACAGATGGTATGCACGCTTGCTCAGCTAACAAAAATGACAAAGCTAAAGATTTGGGAGCAAAATGCTAGGCTAAAGAGCAGCTACCCTTGTCCACATTACTAGCAAACTTAACTTAACGAATTGTTGCCTACCTAAAATACAAATGAAGTAACAGTTGAGTCAAAGATGGAAAAGAGAGCTGCAAGCTTGGTGCTAGCTTGGCTGACATACAGCTAGTTAGCAAATAAAAGTTGGCATAACAGTCTGAATTCAATCCAACAGTTGTGTTTGGCTTTTGCGTTAGTCTTGTCAACACACAGCTTGTTGATCCTAAGCTCCAGGGCGCACGAAACTTTGACGTCCACCATCCAAAACCCCGAAAAATAAAAATGAAAACAACAAAATTCTCTCCAGCAGAGCATTTGGCTGTCTGCACGTTAGCTCTGACAATAAAAAAAAGAAGAAGAAGCTAGCATTATCACTGCTGAGGGCATACACATCCGGAATGGCAGATGAGACAAAAAAATTGGGCAAAATGAATGGACATAGATCACAGAATAACCTTCCACTGATACACTTATCACTCCGGGCGTCGAAAAGGTCGGCCCGTCTGTTCGCTTTTCTCTCTATTATTCCTATGTACACATGCCTGCTGCGGGGGCATTTGCTATAAACAGATATGCTATTGGACTCCCGTTTTGTTGTTGTAGTATCTCTGGGTTTTGGTCTCGTAATCCGAATGTTCTTTTGGTGACAAGGGAAAGGGGAGAAAAAACGTCCCGTGTTTTATTATTTTTTTTTTACGCTTTGCTGATGTTGGGCTGTGTGTGCAGACTGTTGTCACTGTGCACTTTGATTTCAATCGTATCCGGCTTGAGAGACTCTTTTCCATTTTCTTCCTTCAGCGGTAACTTCCTGTGAAAGATAGAGAAAGAACAGAAAAAACAGAAAAGGTGTGAGATTGATAAACCAAACAGAAACATCACATAAACAGTAGATGTGGAGTAGAAATAATGCAAGCTAGCACACACTTAAATGACCAGCTAAATGGTGATTTTGTATAGAACAGGCACATTAGCTACAAACGCTAGCTAAATTACGGCCATGAAAGGGTGTGCATAATGGATTTCTCCACAAAATGCGCACTTTTAGCCGGAAAGCTCGCCAGAATCACCTTTCCAGACCTTTTGGTGCATGAATGAGTTGCCCCCATTGGGATTAATAAAGCTGGATTTAATTGAAACGAAAAGGCGACAGGATATTAAATATAACAGCCTCCCGCACAGCGAGAGGCGCTTATTCAAATCCAGCACCCTGGCAAATAGATTGCACCTGCTTTTGACGGTTTTCGGCCTTTTCAGCACCTTCTATACACACAAATTTGAATCACTCATAGCGTTTGATGATTGCGCTTTTGCATGACAAGTCAATACAAAAGTCGAGGCCAGATGGAACATGCTGGATAAGTATCTGACAAGAGGAGAATGGAACAAAGATGTCCTCTGTAACAATGTCCCGATAAGGAGACAAGGTAAGGGGGACAAAAATGACACGAGCTTATCACAGAGTTGTCAAGTTGTGCTCTTAGTGCCACAAATCGGTGTGTCTGGGACGGGGGAGACTGCTGAGTCAGATTCAGAAGGACGTTTTGTGACATTCCCATTTTTCACAAAGGCCAGATGTGCCTTTATGGTTTGACAGTTCTTTTTTTATATTTTTTTAGTCTTACATTTTGTACGGAAGCCTATTGGATTAAATATTTAGATAAAAGGGCTTGATTTGGAGTGTATTGAGTCGATTTGAGGGCTTTTTTTTGTTGTGTGTCCTTGGTTTATTCAATAGGTTGCATTCATGTGACCTTACAAAGTCTACAGGCCAAGTATACAAACAGTGAATGGGTTTTGTCACTAATATCTCTTGCATATCATGGAAAAGTTATAACCTAAACAAGCTAAACTGACTTATGCCCATTGGCCTTATAACATCTCATTCTAAAACATGAACACAACCTATTGACCACATTTGGTTTGGTTTATTTCAACATTCATTTCAAGATTTGTGCCATTTGAGAATTTTTAGACAAGAGATATATCGACTTAAAAGATCTCATAATGCTGGCAAAAAGCCTTGTGCCATGTTGACACCTTCGAAGTTATTTTAGTGAAGATCTTTTGAACTCTGATGGTGCTTGGCCAGACCAGCTTTGATTAACCCATCGTTGGCAACTTTCATCGCAGACAAAAATAGGAAAAGGCTGTCAATCACAAAACATGAAGCAGTATAAGAAACAGAATCTATTTGAAAAAAACTGTACAGAACAGACCCACGTAGTGAATATATACTGATAGGAGTATCTGTATGTTTTTGTTATATCTCGATAAAGAAAGATTTCATTGTTGAACTGATATTGAGTATTGCTATCAGAATAAATAAATCCACCTAACCTACCTCCTATTTATTCTTTTTTGGGAGTAAAATAGTAATTCTTTTCACAAATTTCATGAGAAACAAGACATGCAAATGTTTACTGGCTCATGAAATTCAGAACATAGATTTCCTGTTGGATTGGAAACCACACTATAAAGTCGGCCATATTGGAGTTTTTAAATTTAGGATACATAGATTAATACATAGATAATGGCTACTAAAACAACTGAAGACAACTCTTTACCTAAAAACGTTTTGTAAGCATTTATAGTCGAGTTTACAATGTGCACAACAGTTTCCAGTATGCGCAGACAATTTTCGAACAACACTGTATGCCCTATTAAGTCAAATGTAATGAACCGTCTGCATTCGCCCACCATCTCAGTACTTTCTTACCAAAAAGTAGAGTTCAGAATCCATCTGGGACCTACGCGCCGTATAAATAATGCAAAAGTTATGGAGGAACAAACGTTTGTCTGTGTTGTGTAGTTTTATCTTAAAAATAAAGCTCTTTACTTAAATTCTACAGTGGGACGTCTCAGGGCAATTTGTCATAGCCCAAGCAGCTCGTTTTATCCGCAAATAACAGCCTCTGCAGTCACTTCAGTAAACACGGAGAAATGAAAGTACATATTGAGTTGTAAATCTTTTTCGCACATCAAAGCTAGCGCACTTCTTTTCCCGCCGCGTCTTTGCGATTGATATGGATTTAATAAAAGGGATCAATAAGGATGCCTATGTTTACGGTGCTCATTTTGTCATTGTTATATACGGAGTGTTTTGAAAACCGAGAGAAGCTGGAGCGAGGGAATAGGTCATGAGCAAATAAAAAAAGAGACAAAGACTGCAATGTTGCCAGGTTTGCAGTTTTCTCGCAGAATAGTCTTTGTAGGAGCTGCTGCAGGTTGAAAACATTGTGGGTTTGAACAGAAAAGATTTACATGATAATTTAAGAAAAATCCTATTTAAAGTTTTGAATTTCAGGGACACATTCAAATGTCCAGGGCCATCAGCACTTTACATAAATACAGAGGGAAAGACGAGTTTAGTGTGGTTTTTTGAATGCTTTTGTGCTGTTTGGTCACTGGAACCTGGCAACCCTGGTTGAGTGTGCTAAAATGTTTAATACACCATACTTCAAGTAAAATCAATTAGAAAGTGTTTTGTGATGCTGAGTAGTAGGATACTGTATAAATGACTTGTTGGTGAATTAATAGAGTTTAAGGACATCAATATTCCACAGGTCAATTCAAATGTGACTTGGATAGATCTTTATATAAAATCTGATTTTCAGACTCATTTAGTTTAAAACATCCACATTGAGTGAAATGTTGCTGCAACAAATACAAAAAAATAAGACATTTTAATGCAAATAAAGGACAAAGGAAAAATGTTTATAAAAATATATATTGTGTCTTGTTGTGGTCTTATTTCCAAAATTAAAAAAAAAAAAAGTCTCAAAAAGCCTTAAATATAATAATCCACATAGGACAAAAGTTTTATTTTTTTTCTTGACAGTGTTTGACTTTTATTCCGTTGATGGATTTTTGTCTTCATGTTAACTTGGGAATGACTTTGACCTTTTGATCCCACCTTCAACTTAGACTGTAAGAAATCATCAGTATTCAGATCTAATTATTCACCAATATTCAACAGAATATAGTATATTAGAAGAATAGAAAACAACTAAATTAAAAACCAAATCTGAGAATCTTGCTATAACTATAACAAAGACATAAAAAGTAGTTAAGTGTGGCTTTGTTGCACTTGAAGGTGACACAGAACATTTGAAATCTGTGGACGGCGTCTTCTGTCGCCTTCTGCCAATCAATCATCTCAAGGTTACTTGTTATAGACAATGAAATATCAATCAATAACTTTAAACTTCATTTTAGTCTCTAATGTCTGGCTGTAGCTTTGGGCAATCCTTTCACGACTTCAACCTTAACAGAGTGTATAAAGAGCTATGTATTAAGTCACAAGTTGTCTGTCAGGACCAGGTCATTCAAGTTCAAGTAAGATAGAAATGCAAAAGCAGCAGCAGTACAATATGTATTTGGAGTGCTCAGACGTAGTAATATTAGTAGTATTAGTATTATTAGGGTTTGTATTAGCAGTGACATTAGTACAGCAGGGTTAAAAATGGATTTTGTATTAGTATTGTACAAAGAACACAATTTAGATACTAAAATAAGGAAAAGTACGGTGGCCCTGAAGGGTAAAACATACACACAATTTCAAAAACACAAATGCAAATTCAAAAACACACACTCAGATTCAAAAACACACACGAGTTCAAAAACACAAAGGCAAAATCAAGATCTTCCTTTTCCATTATCTGCTTTGCTCCATTTTTATTTTTGACTTTCTGAGCGTATTTTTACAGTTGCATGTTTTTGAACTTGGGCGCGTGTTTTCATATTTGGTATTATATGTTGTGTGTATTTTGTCCTTCAGGGCCACTGTAGGATACTGATGCAGATCAAGAAAGCATTCTAACACTATTCTGAAAAGGTGTTTTTTTGTGTTATCAGCTTTTGCAGCCCTCCTCCACCCTAGCATCATCTTTGCAGTTCTAGCTTCTATATACCCTGCTCTGCAACTATGGAACAACATACAGTAAAAAATCATTATTAAATTAATTCCTCATCTTGGTACACATTGTCCTATTTAGGTTTCTCCTGGTGCTGACTTTCCTTTCCTCAAATTACCCATCCAGCGTTCCACTTTCCCAACTAGTTTCTTGTGCATGCCAGTCACATTTGCTGTCAGATATCTCACTGTATACCCCAACAGCTCCGCACGATCCCAGCCCTTATTAAGTCTGTGCGCTGTGATTGGCCAGAGGCGGCTCCCCATTGGTTGATTGGTGGATGCTGTATACTTCCTGCAAACTGGAGTCAATTTCATGTGTCATTAAGCTCATGCAAACGCAGATTGTGCGGTGGCGGAGATGGCGAGGAGTTGTGCACATATGGGAGGTCCACGGCTGCCTCTGTGTGCTTTGTAAAATCAAGGAAGTAATGCAGCCGGTAATGAGGGGCACAGTGGAAACAACTAGAGCAGCACATCGGGAGAGAGTCTGCAGTGAGGTTTGGATTCAGTCTAAGCCACAGCTAGGATGGGCAAAATAGTGTTTTTATTACAAAGAGCTTGATTGTAAAAGCTAGCTAATGCAAAGACATTTTAAAATGGGACAGTAGTAATAATCCAACGTTAACCTAGAGGTGTCTGAACTTTTATCTTCAAATGTCATTCATATGTTGAAATAGACAAGGTGCAGGGCCATAGAAACAAGGTCAAATCTCATGGGTGCATTTGTAACAGGTTCAACAGAGCCATAAGAGGCTCAAATTCAAAATGGAAGCAAAAATGTTTGACAGAGTTTCTACAAATTATGTTTTTTAAGTAGTGAGTAAAATGCTGTTTTTTTTTTGTTTGTTTTTTTCATTTTTGTCAGATCTTTAGGCAGCCTGAGGGCAAAGAAAAATTGGTCTGAAGGCCACACCTGGCACCCTTGGAAATGCCTTCTTAACCCTAACACAAAATGTATCTTAAAGACTTAGAATGGTAACCTTGCTCTGCCAGATGGATGTATTTGTGATTTTCACAAAATCTGAAGAATCCATCTGGAGAAACTCTAGCCATACGATTAAAAACGGCCAAGGTTAGCCAAACCAATCACAGCGCACCATTGTGATGTAGGTGGAAGCACACGTTCATCGACTTTAAAAACTCAGACTCAGAGGAGATTTGTGCTTTTTTGGACAAGAAAGATGTACTACTTTTCTTTCAAATACAATGTATTTAACAAATAAATAAATAAATATGTGACTTCTTGGTAATTTCCAGGTTCAAATGCTTTGACCAACCAGATTCAAGATTTTTGGCGGCATGCATTCCAGACTGATAACATGTCTGATAACAACTCAAAAAAACATGACTGATAACAACTCAATTCAGAATTATAGATATATCAGTCCGGTGTGAGCTATGTTATTAGAAAGGTCCGTTGATTTCCTGTTCAAAACTTCCGAGTTCATAAGTCCCGCCTCTTCATTGTAAATTTTACATGTAGCGAGCGCCAGAACATGGCAAAACAATTTGAGAAGTGGATTTTTATGATGGATTCTCTTTAAGAGTAAACTGGGCTCAAATCAGAAGCTGGACATGTCAACATGGCTGTCACTTTAGTCTGACACTTATCAAGTCTTAAATAAGTCAGAATCTGCTAACACTGTATAAAGTAGTAAATGTCAGTAGTTTATCATCAGTTTATCTTGTTGTTCCTGGCCTTTTTTCTTTAGTTTTTAACACTGCTTTTCTAATGTATTTCTATCAAAGTTTTGCACTAGTTCAAACAACATGGCAAGATTTCCATGGCAACAGTATTCTTTTACAAACTCTAAAAATGTGACGATTTCTAAAACTGTTATGGCTCTAAAAACATGCCATTAATAAAACTCATAAGAAATGCATTTACTGATTTACATGCTGATTATTTTGATTAGATGAAACTTGTCTCATCCAAGGAGCTGTTTTCAATACGATGGAAGAAAAAATATATGTCCAGCCCTATAGCTTTGACCCCAGCGTGAATCCTTTTTACCATTCAAATCCAAATGCTATAGCTGCAGTCTTCGTTTTCTTTACTGAGAAACTAAATATGCATAAAGTTATATTTACCATCTCATAGCCACATGTGACGCAGCTCTCAGCAGGACTACTTGTTCTATCTCCCAACGTTACTTAATTAAGGCTCGAGAAGAAAGGCCAGCGTGAGATATGGCATTGGAAATAACGTATGTATACCGTAATGCTATGCCATCACTCGCTAACATGTTTCATCTTAGCTGCAGAAAACAGTCGACGCTTCTAACTCCAAGCATCCAAATCCGGTGCTCTGTAATTTCACTTCTGCGGCTGGTGTGAAGTGAATTTCCAAAAGTGTTTACAAGAGGGCTCCTTAAATGTTTCTAAAGATGGAAATTGCCTTTAATTAAATGTCAGACACACAGCCAGCAGCTCGGAGATTTCAATTTGAAATGGGTCTGTGCAAAGTTCTAGTAAGAAAGTCTGGCTAATCAGTGGTGGGTCTGAGAGCGTGATTATATGTTCTCCACACGCCACCATGGTTGTTAGCACTGTGTATAAGATAGAACTTTATGCATTAAAATGTCAAAACAGCAACTTTTGACTAGGTTATTAAAAAAGAGTTGGAAGCATAATAGGTATGAAAGATCTACACAAGCATTTTGGATTTATATCTAAAGCTTTAACTGGTCAGCAAGATGGATTCTTACAATATTTGTGCGTTCTGCTCCCAAATGTCTCTTCAGGTTTCGCTGTTGGCAGTGGAGCTCACTCAGACCAATCACAGCGCAGCATTGTAATGTGGGCAGCACGTATAACTCACTTTTGCACAAATACAGACTATTTTGACTTTTCGTTTCGCATTTGTGACTGGAAGGAAGATTGTCAGTGTTGAGAGAAATATTTTCAGAATAGGTGCTACTATAATTTATTTGATTTGATTTATTTAGCAACGAATCATTGTGTGATGCTTGCTGTTCAAATTTGTATCAAAATGAATGGTGGAACAGAAACCTATTTTACAAAATATGTATATTATATTGTAAAGTTGTCACAAACATATGGGAGTATATATATATTTGTCGTACTTTTTGATAGGCAGTCAAGAAGTGGCATTTTTTCCACAATAATTAAACACTGGAATATCTGCAACCAACGCAATTTTGGTTCCATAGTTTTGCTTCCAGAAACTACTACTACAAACTACTTTCAATGCTGACTTATTGTGCGTTGCCATCTTGTTGCCCCTGCTCTCATCTCATCTTTTCCATTTCAGCCTAATCTTTTCTGGAACAGTGCGATGGGTAAAACAAACATTTTATGCAATATTAACTTTGGAGCGCAGAGCATTATCGCCCAACTATCACATCGGCGATGGTAAATTTGTTCTTCAGTGAGGTGAGACTGCAGCGTGGCCCACAGCGCCTCCGGTGGGGGCTGGAGGGCAAAACAAAGAGCTGATGTAGTGCTGGATGACTGGCTCTACATGTGTGAGGAGACAGGAGTTCTATCAATGTGCAAGCGGAAGAGGGTTTATTCAAAAGCCCAAATGCATTTAAGTGTAAAAATGTGACTGTTTTTGAGTTAGGATACAAATTTACAGACCAGTTACGTTCACGGTTTACAAATACTGACATAAAAGTGTAATTGTTCAGCATATATTGGCTGCCAAGGACTTCTGACAGCAGGAGCAGGAGTTTAACATACCACTGAGTACATTTGGAGCTGTTTATTGATATTACTAAGCAAAAGACAAAAGATTGTGTCGGACGATACTGCGGCTGGAGTTTGAAGGCCCTCGCCCTGCATTAGCTCTGTGCACTATCGATGAGTTGTGTTATCTCTGAGCTTAACTCTATCACAATCTGTGCTGCTGATTGGGACCAGGCATTGCATAGACAAAATGAACAAACTGCAAATTAGGCTGAAAGATGTTCAAATCTAGTTCTCTCTACAGCTTACAACAACAAAGATATGTCCTGGTTTTGGCTAGGGCTACAACCCCCAATCTATGCTAATTAATTTGTTCTTTTTCTTGCTTGATTTGTTGTTTAGAACCCAAAAGTCAAACAAATACAAGATTTTCATACAGACAAAGACAAATAAAAAATCTTGTTTAGTACATCTTCTGCACTCTGAGCCTCAAAAACAATCCGTTTCAAATTTCCTAAATAAAGTTAAGAGTTAAAATTTTAAGTCCATAAATCAAGATCAGACATTTCTATTCTCAAATCCTGTTCATTACCACTACATACTCGCATTAGCATTTTGTAAACAAGCTAGCTTTTGTTTACTTCCTAGTTGTAATACCGCACTGTAAATGACTTTCTAATACAAATCCTGAAAATGCACCTTACAAATATAAAGAAAGGTATGCTTTTGTAATATGCTAAAGCAAAGGAACACATAAGCAAGGCTAAAGACCAATAAAAAAATCTCTTTAAATTAACTAATGCTTGTGACTATGAACCAGCTCATGTGTTATTTTATCATGTTCATGTTGCTAATGCTGTTTACAACCCTGTATATGTTCCTATAGTGCATCTGTAAGACCACTTTACATTAACATGGCCTGATTAAATGTGTCGAATCATTGGCCTAATAAAGCTGAAACACTTTGTTGTTCCCACTGTGCATGTAGACAGCCGAGCATGACTCAGCAAAAATCCACTTTACAGACCCATTCCCCTAAAGACTTGAGATTGGCACACGGACAAGTCGAACACAAAAACGGCCCTATTGAGACCAGTGAACACACAAGTAGTCCCGGCTAAGCTCCTCGCACAGAGAAAGGACTGTATCTGTGGAAATCTATTAGAACACTGCAAGAGAAAATCTGAAGGAGATGAAAAGGATGGAATTCAGAAGCTTCTTGAGGTATTTTGGACTGATTTGAATGGAGTTTTTGTCAACTGTCAAGAAAGAAAAGATGAAAAAATAGATCTTTACTGTACATTGAATAATATTCACAATATAAATTCAATATACTGTTAATATGCATAATGTGAAGCGTCTTTGGATGTCTTGGAAAGTGCTATATAAATCCAATGCATTACTATTATTACAGCAGTCAAGTCACAGTTTGTGAAGAAAAAGTAACAAATAGTAGTTCAAACTTCCAGGAAGTAGAGTTGAATTGTGTCTACGTCTAAAAAAAAGACGTTTATTTAACTAAATAAAGGTATTTGGATTGTGGTCCAATTTGGAAAGTCTTTTAAATAAACTGCTTTAGCTTTTGTTTGTTTGTTTGTTCTATTTGATCCAAAGTAATGCTCAGTTTAAATGCAAATATATCAAAGTTCATCTATTTCTCCACTCTGCTCCTTAATCAGACTTTTCTGAACAGTTTAAATATATAGTTTTACCTAACTTTGAGCAAACATTTATCAGCAAAATGCCTAGCTTATTTACTGAGAATAAATCTAACACTCCCAATAGGGAAATGGCATTGCTATTAGACATTATTATTAGTAAAAATCACAACTAAAACCAGGTTTTAGAGCGTTTGAGTAATATAACCACTTATGAACTTGTTTTTTTGTCTTTCAGATCACAAGCATTCCTCAAAACCAAGACTCTATTTGCTGAATTCCAACCATTTTAACTCATTCAGAGGTATTTTTTGCAGTGTGGGTTTAGTTGGTCATGTGATGTTAGAAAAGCAAAAGTATACGCACATGCAGCCTCGTCGATGAGTTCACTGGCGTCGGTGGCATGCATTTCTTATGAGAGAGAGCACAAGATAGACAAAACACAAAATGAAGGTGAACATCAGCGGTAAACATGCGTGGTGGAGGCATGCTAATGGAGGATTACAGCACCCACACACACACACACACACACAGAGAGAGGGATATAGCCACAGAAAGACAATATCGGTGACATACTGTGGTTGAAAAGGTGGTTGGGCTGCTGTTGTAGGTGTACCTAAATGGTAGAAAGAAGGCTGCTTTTCTCACTGCTGGTAGAACATCGAGGCTAATCATGAGGCGCTACAGTGCTTGAAGAGAATCATTCTGCTTTTGGTTTACAATGGGAATCAGCATAGGCAGTAAAACAGTGGAAGCAAAATATTGATAGAAATGTTGTTAAAGAGATTGATTGATGAATGGAATTATTTATAACTACTATAACTATCTTATCTCCATTGTGTTCTGCATCTTATCATCCCTAATATGTGCTATGTGAAACATTTATTTTAGTCAATGCACTTGCCATGATTCAGCAAATACTACTGTAGCCAAGCATTAACATTTTAGGTTGGCTAATGTTAAAGCCAACACAAAAATTATACAGTATGCAACTAAGTCAACTCAAAAACATCAAGTAAGTGACGATATATACAAACTAGTTTTCTGAATTATAAAGTGACATTCATGTGTGTTTTAGGAGTTTAAATTGAATAAAAGTTTGCAAGTACCTTAACATCTCTGATATGATAATGTTGGCAGCAACTAGTAACTAATACTAATACCTTGTCCATACGTTTCCAAGGTTTAGAACAAAAATTTGACCTAAACCACACATCGTCCACACGAAGCAGGAGTTTCAGCACACTGAAAACCAAAACGTTTTGGAAACCAGGTTCCAGAGTGAAAAGATTTAAAAACTTCGGGTTAGCTTCTTCAGAGTTAGGCTGTATCCACAACTTTTCTGCCCCAGAGTCACGTCTCATGTGCAGAATGTACTGACCTTGGTATGATGTTCACTGTGAGAATCTGCCATCTCATTGCACCATAAACCACAGAAGGCTTTAATAAATCCACTACAATCTCTATTAAATCTGTTTTGAAGCTTTGTCAAAAACATCTGTAGTGTGTCTTCTCTGCTAAATTTCTATTTACATTCGGCAATTTTTCAGCGCATGCTCATTGTCAAGACTTTCTCTAGTTTTATGACTTTTTGTGTCAGTGTCACAAATTTTAAGACATCTCCATGTTTGTGTAATTTGTTTTTAAAATGATCATTGTTTTGTCTTCAAGTGGACAAAGGTCTAAAATGTGCACTATTGACATTAATTCAATCAGAAAAGTCAAGCTGACAGAGCTCTGGAGGAGGGGAGAAAGGAAGCTTTAGTTTAAGTTTTGCATACAATGGCCCCACAACTATGTTGCTATGAGGCAATAGCACTAACACCTGTGTGGCAATAACTTAAAACTAATTTGAAGAAAAGTCAGTCCTCCTATACTTGTTGCCATAGAGATGCTTTTAAACCTAATGTTCATAACAGTAGGAGTATTTTTATTCTACTAATGAATACTAGAACAGTCTGGAAAAATCCTTTGTACACCAGTCCATTCTGAAGTTAAATGAAAAATTAATCAAATGTTTTACTGGAAGCAGATTGTGCTTTATTTGTCTAAAGTCATTTATGTGTAAAGTTTTTCTATCTAGGTTGATACTGTCGAACACTCAAGGCAACACAAGTAATATCTCCATGGAGACAAAAAGGCGACTACTGACCTCTACCAAAGTCATAACATTATACTAAGATATTTTGATCCACTGTTTTACGGCTTATGTACACTTCTTAAATGTCAAATTTCAGACATTGAACCAACACCAAATTTCCATCCAATCTCCTGTTGCCAATCGGGACTTGTGTGACTCAGTGTTTGGCTTTGCCCCCCAGGTCACCATACACCCACAGCAGATGGTCCCCTCTGCAAGCATGAATGGCCCGGTGACTGACAGAGCAACAGTCCAGTGTAACCCTCCGCTGTCACTCACAGGTATGCCGCCTTGCCCTCCTCCATCTCTTTGCCCTTTCCGCTGGTGGCCGTCTTCTTACTGCAGAGCGTCCGCGTGATGCACATGAGCAGGCCGCAGTGTCTCAGGAAGAAGCAGCTGATGTCCACCAGAACCAGGAGGAGCAGGAGAGCACCCAGGCCCAGCCCCACCACGGCCCCCAGACCCAGGCCGCTGAACAGGGATTCTGCTAAGAAGAGAGAGGAGAGGAGGAGAGAGGGACAACATACTGTTAGCAAGACTGGAAAGAAGAGTTACTAGTGTCCCTGCCTTACTACATATACGTACATAGATATACCGTATATCTAGAGGTTATTTTACTCATATTGCTCATAAATACATTAAAAAACAAGCTTTGTTACAATGAGCAGGTGCACTTCGCCACAGATCTGACTTTAAGCTGGTGCGAGTTGGTCTCCTGCTAGATATAGAAACAATGTGCAATACCATTTCACATCTTACACCTTGCACTTTTAAAACAATGATGACACACACAGTGTATCTGAGTTACTCATCACAAAGACTTTACTTTACTTTAACCTGACTTAGCATTAGCCATGTTGTTTAAAGTGCCATGACAGGTTGAACTACTAATTTCGCAAAGGCGTAGTTAAGATCAATATATTTAAGCTTTTACTAAACATTTTTCAAATTCCAGTTTGGCCATTTTTTAGCATTAAAAACTGACTTCCTGTTCATCAATGATGACATTACGCTAGGAACATTTAACAATTGGGCCAAACTCTTCAAATTTAACTTTTTTTTTTTTACTTGAGACATAAAAATACACTAGAACTCAATTTTTGTTAAATGTGTGTTACAGAGCCAGAAAATCTGTTTCTTGTGAGAAAATTGAAAATGTCCTTGTATCCCTAGTGTGATGTCATCATATTTTCACCTCTGCAAACTTATTCTTGATTAATGCAAAATTATCATTTATAATTATACATGTATTAATCTACCAAACTAAATCAAAATTTGAAAAACGTTCAAATCTGTCATACGCACTTTAAATCCTTTATTTCAGTTGGAAGGCTTTGAGCCGGGACACCACTCAGGAACTCTCCACAATTAAGTTCATTAGTTTATAAAAATACATGTCATCAATCACCAACTACAGCAATAATGTTACCCAGCATGTCAAAACAGAGAAAAACAATGGTACAAGTTTTCTAGTTGTATGTCAATTAGAAAGTACAACTAAGAATAAATACAGTATGAGCATGCCTTATTGCAGTGGTCTTTCTTACATTTAGTTGTAAAAAAACAAATCTTCATTGTAAGCAGCCATGTATTTTACACAGTTGACATTTTGTGTGGTCATTTGCTCCTGGAGTGGTCAGACTTTCAGACTTACAAAGACATTTCATTGATTGTGCTCATGTCAAGTGCTTCTATCTTGGGAAAGCACAAAATTGACTTTACGGTTCTTTCTAACAGGGCTTATGAGTTCACGTCAATGTCTGCTGTCTTTTTCAGTCCAAAGTACTCTTGGGTGGCGAAGAACACGTATTTATCACAACAAACTCATCTTAGTAATCACTGTCAGCCATGTTTTACACATACTGTCATCGCAAACACACATCTACGGTCATTTCTTTTTGGCCAGGCTTTATTTTCGCCGCATTCTCTTGCTCACCAAACTGGGATGGACACAGCTGAACCTATTTGAAGGGCACTGAAGTCTGTGTGCTGTGCTGGCTTCTGTCCAAGAGTTAGATAAGTCCTAATCCAGCAACACCTCGGCTGCACACTCTCCCCAGTGGAAGAACTCAATTAGAATCTCCTCCAAAACAAATCAATTCCTCCTGCCCTCCACGTACGCGTCACGAGTTGAACGACTTTTATAGTTCATTATTTGTCTTTGTACTTTTTACATGACTGAACAAGTTTGGAGGAAAGAGAACATAGTCATACAACAACCATATCAAAAGTTAATGTTTGTTGTTGAGTTCTTGGGTCTGTTTATGAATGCAGAAAGCAGTATGTACAGTAATCAGTATGAAGAGTACGGCAGCACCTGCGTCAGAATCATCAGAACTGGAGAAGTTTAATCAAAAAGTCATTAACTTGCTCCAACAATGCATAATTTAATAAGTGAATGAATAATATAAGATAAAACAGCTTTGAGAGTTCAAATAAGCTGTATGCCAAAGCAAATGAAAGGTTTCCGAGCATTATTAATTGAATTTTGGGAATACCTTTTCATGCACTACTTCATTTAGCTTCTGATTGAAGGTATAATATCATGACAAGTTGAAATGACAGCAGTGACAATGTTATTTTTCGATCACAGATGGGACAAGGTACAGTATACTGCGTTGATACAGTATGAGTACTGTGAAGATGGGCTCATGACAGTAGTGCAGAGCTCATTTACCACACTGGGACTGTGGGGGTGGAACTCTTTTGTTTACCTTCACTTGGGCCACTAACTGTGGGCAGTGTAAATAAAAAGCACATGTTTTTGCTTAAGCTGTATTTGAGACAAGGTTATTCCATTTTCAACATAAATGCACAATATTAATGCACATTATTGGCAAAAATTGCAAACAAAGCTCCATTCTATAAAATAATAATAAGGTTAAATCAAATTGTGTCTCTTGCATCTCATCCATACAGCATGCAAAATGAGTGTACAGGAGCATTTACGAGCAGGTCTATAAGATCCTGAATGACCCTTCACATGCTCTGTTCTCAGATATGAGCTTTTACCTTGTGGGAGAAGGTTCAGGGTCCCACAATGTGGTAGAAACAGAATTATAAACTCTTTTGGGTCCGTGTCTGTTAGACTATTGAACATGGAATAATGACTTAACTTAATAAATTCACAGTATTGACTGCAGCATGGGTTGATAGCCCAAGAAAGATTTCCCATTCTTAGGACAATAAAGTTAATCTTGAATCTTGAATACTAAAATGTAATTTCAATGGTCTTTTATGTTTTTCTAACAAAAAAACCTACTTAAAAATGTCATTCTACAGATATGTCACTTCATATCATTTGAAGTCCAGTCTTTGCTGTATTGTCATGTAGTTTATCACATTTGAAAGGGCAAACCGTTCGTACAGTGAGATGTACAAGGTGTTTTGTTGTTGTATGACGCAGTATTATCAGCATGCTACTACTGTACTGTTACCTGCTCTTTTACCTGCAGGACGCCACTTACAGCACAGGCAGCAGCACTTAGCAGCTCAACGCATACAGTACAGCAATTCTGTCCGGCGACTAGCAGAGTCGTTTTTGAATAATAAGAAAATGAGCATTGCAGGTGTCCCGCGGGCACACTGTTCACTGGGAGCTGGAGTGGAGCAGGTTGAACAAATGTGGATTGGTGATGGCAGCTGGAGGTCAAGGCCTGCCTGGAGAAATGAGCTCCACAGCGGTCAGGACTCAAGGATGCTCTGGAGTGAGGAGAAGAGTCAGGCTGTCATAACAAGACGGAGGCAGGCAGAGGAGCTGGTCTAGTGCAGTTCTATCAGAAACTAGAGTCACATGAAAATCAGTGATATCTAATGATGTTTTTATGTCAACAACACAAACTCTGGAACCAAGTAAAAATGAACGTTTTGTTGGCTCCTTGTGCAGCAAAAGTATCAATAACGCAGCAGAGAATTTTTATGGTTTGAAATTGTTTGAAGCTGTGACTAAAAATACAGAAGTAAGACGATATATTAGGATTTGGATTGGAGATTTAGTATAAAAAACAATGGATTTTACAACTTGACAATACTTCATTGAGGTGCGTTTAAATCTTCCAACTGAAGACAAATTGACCAAATATGGGCTTGTAAACATAGAGAAAGTCCACACTCTGCTGAATAGAAAACAGCTGAAAGGTTTTACAAGATATAGAAGCAACTAACATTTGAATTAAGCTCGCACTCGATCTAAACATCCACACTGACAAAATGCTAATTCTGTTGGAGAGCTGCAGAAGTCTAGTCTGATTACCTTACTTCTTCATCTCCATCAGAAAGTGCACTAAGTGAGAGAAATCATAACAAGCCTGTCGCATGCCACTTTTCAATTACAGCCAGTCTAGACTCACTCTCATGTGAAGCCGTGCTACTTGGTCATAAAAATAAAATACTTGTGCAAATATGTAGAAACATTAAACTATTGTAAGTGGCCTTTTCTGCTGGCTGAGAGCTGTGGACGATATAGTCGTTTTATCGCCAGCTGTCAGGATACAAACCCAAGTGTTTATAGTGATAGTAACTCCAGCTTTTAGTGGCTTTTCAGAGCAAGGCCACAACACCAAAGCAGACAGAACAATAGAATAAATAAATGTAGTTTTCTTATTTGGAGCAACAGCATTTGTAAGTGCAGAAAGACTTATTCCAATGTCAGATTCATTTTTATTGATAACAGTGAATGGAAGCAAGCAAAAATAGTTTTTGAGTCCTTTACCTTGTTTATATTGTTCAATCATCATAAACATACCTAGTGTTTTTATAATTTGCATGTAACTGTTGGTTTCTTAGAACTATTAAATGCTTTTCCCCAAGAAAGTTCAGATTAATTATTGATAGAGGTGTAAATCTCTGGGTGTCTCATGATTTTGATTCTGAGGCTCGATGCATCTTAATCTTTTCAGTTATTTTATAAAAGCTCCTGTGTCCTGACTGACAGCAGCAAGTCAAGCACGCAGGGAAATAATAGCGCGATAGATGTGCATCAGGCGAGAAGTCCTGTTTGTCCCGGGGACTCAGGTATTTGTTGCCATATAGGCAGAAATGTACAGTCAGACCATTCAGAAGCTGACCGGACTCGAGCTTTTTCCGTTCTCTCATTTACAGTATGTTTCGCCAGGGAGAACAATGAGGCTGATGCCTTTCGAGGTGCAGCTGCGTCAACCTGCAAGGTTCTGTTGTTTGCATCAAAGTATAAATCCCCACACAGGAGGCTGCAGTCATGGACCCTACATCAGAGAGAGCATATTAACGGGACAGGTAGTGTTGTCTTAGTCTGATTTTGAGACCAGGACAGCTTAAAAGGCAAACACTGATATTCAGACTTCACAAAAACCCAGGAGCTGCATTTCCTTTTAGGTTCCTGCTAGTTGTGCAGAGGGTGGTAAGCCTGCTTCACTTTTGTATCTAAAAAAAACAGTTCAAAAACTGTGCTGAAAGCTTGAAAACCCTTCTCTGAGCCTCAGAGTATACTCAGGTTCCTCATAATCAACATGCACTTTTCTCAAATCCATCAATGGCAAGCTTATATTAGCATCAAAAGTGGTTTCTGTACATAGGTGCATAAGTCTTAAGTCCAACCTGACATCTTATTAACTTTTCATGTTTTGTATGCAAAGAGTGAGAAATCCAGTCCCAGCCATTATTCTTAGAAGTCGATATTTATCATTTAAACCGCAGCAGAGCAAAGGCAGTCAAACTAGTGTCTCTAAAGGCTAAAATTGTCAGACATCTCAGCTTTTTACCTTCAAACTCATTTCCATTTCAAATGGGCGGCTCTGTGCACTGAGGCAAAGCCAGCACAAGTACCAAAGACTCTAGAGAAAGAGCGTCAGACAATGGCACCACTGGCACTGGGTCAGAATGAACAATCTCATAGACTCCAGGCTAAGCTAACGGCTAACAGTTCACCAACGCTAATTAGAACGCACTGTCTTTGAGAGAGACGAGGATTTAGAAGTTAGAAAGAGGATCAATAGATTCTCAAGGCAAAGTTTGAAAGTTTAGTCAGCTTTATTCAGGATGCAGTTCTTCAATTCACTAAGAATTATGTATATACAGTAACAAATAAAAAATCTAAATGAAATATATTTGGACTGTCTTCTTCTTATTATTTTTATTATAATACTACTAGTCCTAACCCTTTAGGCGCCAAAGTAGAAATTCTGCACCAGGCTCTTATTCTTTTTTACTAAGCAAATATATGTTTTTTACTCATTTAACTTTGAAAACATATTCTAACTGTGTGAATAGTCTCCACTTTGGTCTGACTAATGACACTCCACATCTCATTTGTCTGCTCGGGAGAGGATTGGTTGAATTAGCAGAGTAAACGTTGGCTACTATCATGTTATTTTATGATTATATGCATGAGAATGAGCCATCTTGCAGCCATTATGCTAATAGCCTGAAACTGTGCAGTGTCACAAAATTATCCATGTCACTCAGTACATTTCCTTTAAGCCTCATTCCTCTGTAAGCAGTGGATCTGAGAGGGCTTTATGCAGGAGTGAGATCTCAAAAAAGTACAAAATAGCAGCAAATTAAAAGTAGAATCTAAGGAGCTAGCCTGATCCGTCTCTCTTAGTGTGACTTAATGCACAAAGTAGACTTGTAATGGGCTCATTTTGAGGTAGGACATTTATAAAGTAAAGGTTAGCACTGAAAACAGCCCGACTGATAAATACAGTGGTATTAATGCGCTGAAATCTGTCTGTTGTCATGGAAACACACTTGCATAAAGCTTAACTTGGTATTAACTAACACATGAGTGTGCATTAGAGCAATCTGGGCTTCTTGTTGTATTGAGAACTGATGTGAGTAGACCAAACTTAGCTTATATGGCTCCTCTTCACAAACAATGCCATTAGTCTTAAAAGTGTTGCAACCTACCTGATTATACCATATCAGGAAAATTTGATATACTTCAAACTCTTTGCTAATGATACTCCTCACTATTCTGAGCCTCAGTTATTCACTGTCATGAGTTTTATAAGCACTTTGCACAGCTTTGCCTTTAAAGGAAACATTTGATTTTTAAGTCTGAGCTTCATCTACTGATTGCAAAGAAAATGACATAATCAAGTCAGTCAAACCTCATGCGCTAATGCTGCAAAAATGCTCAAAGCAAGAATGGACAAATAATGGACTTATAAACACTGCACATACTAGAAATACACAGAATACATAGAAACATGACATATTATCTCTGAACTCCTATGACTCACAGGTCAGGCACATTCAGAGCAGTGTTTTCTGAGGCGAAACAAAAAAACATCTCACGGACAAAACTCCATGATGCTTTTGATGAGGAAGCAATGTTAGAACTCAAAAAGTCAGTTTTACATATGTGTCCTTTAAGGATGTTCAATTTTTGACCAAAATAGACTTAAATAAAAATATTTTTGTCTTTAGAAATCTGTAATGTGCTACATAAAAAAAAAAAGTCCTTTTCATGTGATGGGCTTTAACACTTTGCCCTCTTTGTTGCATTTTCATTTTCAGTTTTTTTCTCAGTGGACCAAAATTAGCAGATTTTTTCTTCTGTGGGCCAAAATCTATTGAAGCGAGTCGAGGGCCAAACCTAATTTGCTTTTTAAAAGTTCATTTAAGAAGAGATGAAGTTTAAATTGTGTTTTATTAAAGTTTTTGGAGATGACACTCCAAACAGGTAGTCCTAATAAACCTGAATTGCCAAATTGGACCCCTTGGCGGGCCAAGTTTGGTCCCCAGGCCAGACTGTTTTATGACATAACACCCAATGTTCCAGAGTATAACTATGACTTTTTATTTCCACTGAATTTAGTAGTTCACCTTCAGAATGTTACACTGTGTAGCTTCCAAAGTCTGACAGTGAGTTTTGCAGTCACAGTAAGGCTAACAACAACTAGCATGCTAACAGCACAATTCCTGTTGGGTAGAATAAAAGGCCCAGACTTAAAGCATATAAAGCAAATTGGAATTCAATGATACGACACACAATGTGGATATACTGACCTGGTCCATATCTCAAACAATGACACAGTTCAGTATTTGGAAGCATCTATTTTGGATATTTTAGCAAATCTCCGGTAACTATCAGAGACTTTGCCATCGTCAAATTTTAGAACGTGAACTGAACCTTTTAAAAAGCGGAACACAGTCAGTATAGTCTCATTCTGACACTACTACAACATTCCCAGCATCACATTCTGAATTCCCACGTCTACAAACTTTGTTCTTCTAAACCAACATTAATCCCGATTTCTCCGCTCTATTAACCGTTTCAGCGACTCTTCCTGATTACGCCCTGATATATCGCCCCATTAGCTCTTATTATCCCAATACTTCCGAGCCTTGTGTCGCTTCTAACCAATTTATCCCCATCTACGTTTGACAATGCAAAGTCATTAGGGGCCGGAGCAGTGATTGACCGTCCCACGATTGGATCAGACTACATTAATGATGACAGGAGAGGGTCCACATTGATTGGTGGAAGGCGCTAATCTGTTGCCGGGTAAACATAATGGTTTGTGGATGCAGCTTTTTTTCGCTTTGGAGGGTGTGAGGGGAAGCGTTTGGGGAGATGGAAGTCTGTCTGAGGAGGTCCTTAGAGAATTAAATGCGATCATTAGCCGGTGTCTGGTCGCTGGAGATGGATGAGGAGAGTTCTTGGCCGTTTTTTGAAGGATGGGGCTGGAGAGTGCTCAAAAACAAGTAAGAGGTAAATGTAAGCACTCAGGGTGATGCGTAGGAGCGCCGCGCTGATTGCAAATGTCTGGCTTGTAAATTGAATGATTGGAAAGTTTAGGGTAAGTTTTGAAAAGTTGGAATGCATCGAGAGACGTCAAGACATGCTTAAAATAACAATCTGCTTACACTAATGAAGAATGTATTATTGTTCAAAAACTTAATTATAAGAGGAAAAGTTTGCCACCCAGTTTTGTTCTTGTCTTGTGTATGTTTGGTCTTATTTGAAAGATGCTAAAGTAAATGTTCTCAAAAGCAGGTTTAAAAAGACAAGGGCAACTATGTGTGTCCTTGTTCATTCTTAACACAAACAACACTACCTTTTGTTTGTTTAAAATGTGAGCTTGTAAAGTTGTTTGGTTTTGGACACAGAAATCCTTCTTTCACTTCGATTCAGAATACTTCTTGGTTACACAAGCTTGTGGGCGGGGCCTTGTACAAAACCTGGGGTCTTGAAGAACACACCATAAAGGTAACTCAAATAGTATTGGAAAAGATTAGAGGTTCTTAAGCTTTTTGACTATGAAGCTTGAATATTCATGTGCAAAGTAACCTGGGGCCCAATCTTATATTAAATGTATGTATTTACTGAATATGCGGGTCAAGGATGTGCTCTATGGTTAAGAATCACTGGAATAGACCTTCAATTGCTCAAACACTTCAGGCATGTTTTGTAGAAACAGTAACTTTGGTAATAGCCTCCAAAAGTTTGATTGAGCAAAAAATCCCTTTTTTATTTTATTGTCATATCAGCTGATGGGTTGGATGGTGACAAGAGTGGTTAGAACTCTAGCTTCCCAACAAGGAGAGTGTGGGTTCGACTCCCAGATCAGACTAGATCAACATTCTCATGATCTCTCTGGGTGGAGTTTGCATGTTCTCCTCATGTTCACCATGGTTCATGGTTTTCTCGGGTACTCCGGTTCTAAGATGCATGTGTAGGTTAAATGGGCAGAATGAGAATAAAAGAGATAAAGAAAGAATGAGTGAGTGTTTGTCTCTAATGCTGCGATGAGTTGCCACTGAGTTGGCGTTCGCCCGCCTAAGGCCCAAAGTTACTGAGATAGGTTCTAGTCACCCCCACGCGACCCATGATGAGAACAAGAGTTAGAAAGGGAATAAATGAATGAATGAATATTAGCTGATTAAATACAGAACATCATTTTTGACCGCCTTAGAATTGTTTCATTCACTTTTATGGGTCAATGTTATTTCAATTTGTTGGAGGAGCTAAAATGAAGATTTAAATCCAGTTTTTGTTGTGATACAAAAAGTTATTGGTCTAGTCACAAGCATAAATGACCAGATTTTAAATTTGTGCAATAGATTTTGTGATAGGCCTCTTTCATAGCAAAGTGCATTACTATGGCAGGACATATGACATCGGTGAAGTATAAGAACGTGAACAGAAAGTTTTTTTTGCACACTGAATCAAAATCTTTTATAAGAGTGTAAAGTTTTATGTCTGTATGGTTTTGTCATGTCAGATGGAATATAAGAGAGAAGAAAATGTATGCAATGTATACAAATGTATATATTTGAGAAAGCGGGTGGGGTGTGGTCATAGTTGGCAGTGCTTTGCGTGGCTTCCCTCCAGATCTTCTATTAAAGCCTTGATTGAAAGCTCCATCAGATTGTGCTTGATAATCTCATCAGAGCTCCTCAGTGGGACACGGGAGGCCTCGCTCCTGCAAACTTTTTTCTACAATCCACAAATCAAATCGGAAACTTTTACAGCCATCCATTACATTAATCAGCCCGCTCGTAAATCTGAAAAAACACACGCCATTATTTTCAAAGTCTCGCAATGAAAAAGACGCGTGATGATCCACTGTTTCTCATATTAAACTAACAGCAGGCTTGTATAGAGGTTATCCCAGGTCAAAGACAAGTGCTTTACTATGATGATCCTGATTATGTTTTATAACGGCGGCTCATTTAATAACCTGTGACGATAAATAATAATAACACAAAGGCAAGTGAATGACGGAGGAAATGATGTCTCTAATGAGGTTTGCTCTGTTCAGTAAACTATCACGTTGGATTTATGTCGTCTGTGGAGAGTCGGGCAGACTTTTCTGAATGAGCCATTGGACTAAATATGGTCATTATACTCTTAAAAACAATCTTCTGCATTCAGTGTTTTATGCTGATGTGCTGGTCCATTCTTTCTCAAACTGATGAGAAAAAGTCACTTGGTTGTATTTAAAACTTATACTTTGTGTAATTTAAACAGGGTTAAACTGGTTTAGTCAAGACAATAAGACACACTGATTGAATTATTAGGGAGGTGTGTTGAGATGGGTTAGGTCTGAGAGCTTTGTGACGTATGATTAGATTCAATATTAAATGCACATGTGGTTTTGACTTAAAGCACGTTGACATCGCGTACCACATCTGTCTGCTATAGCGGGCAACAATGTTTTTTTTCTATAAATAAAAACATTAAACCAGCAACAAACTTTCACAAACTCACCCTGTTTTATACTTTCATTTCAAGCGCAGCACTCAGAAAAGCACATGGTGTAACACAAAGTCCAAGTGAGGTCACCTCTACATACAGAACAGTGGATCAGTAAGAAGGACAGCTCTCTTCACATCTCATCATTTACATCTATCTGCACATCTAATTGTAGATACAAGTCAATCTATGCATTTTCCTAGCCATGTTACTGTGGGTCCTGGAAGAACAATATAAATCTACATTATGCAGATAGTATTGAAAGGATGAGATCTCGAGGCACGATATCTTTTGATCTTTTCTTTTGCGAGCACACACAAAGAACAATCTTGTAAGAATGTTTCTTCTGTTCTATATATTGGGAATGTTCAAGTATCTTTGAGCAGGTGTAGTAAAAAGTCTCCTCCACATACAGACATATTCCGACAGAAAACAGTCTCAGCTCTGTTTCCACTTTTGCGTCGTAGTGATAAGACCAATCTTAAGAGAGATAATTAATTTTAAACTTAATATATACAAATACATGTGCATCTAATAATGATAACATGTTCAGATGATTATGACTTAATAGATTGTGTAATTTCCAAGATAAAACTACTAATGCAACAGACATAAAAAGGAACAACATGTGTCATCTAAGTACAAGTCAGACAGAAGTCTCCTAACATGACCTTCTCCAGGTAACACCACACGACTGTAATGTCATGTAATGGACTGACATGACGGGAATCAGCTGGAGTTTGACTCATTCAGATTCAAATGGAGTCCACAGAAAAAGTTGGATTGTTGTATTGTATTCAGTGGACTGGCATGAGACTTAAGAACAGCTCCACATCATGTAACACTGTATGACTTTCTACAGTCAAAGGAGACTATAAAAGTCAGTACTGTAGGGGAGCGCTGGAGTGTTGAAAAGAACAGAAAGACATCATGGAAATCTAGTTTCTGACGAACTAACTTTTCAGAACGTCAAGAGCAAATATGTTCCTAATCGAGAAGACCCACTGTGCATTTCTCTTTTATTTATATAATTAACTCAAATGACCTAATAAAAACAAGTGTGCTTATTTCAGGTTGAAAGTCATCATGATAAGGGAATCTTTTTACACTTGCGGGACAAAGATAATACTCATTACCATCTAGGTGACATTTTCCTAATACAAAGACAAAAAGAAAAAAGAATGAAAATGCTATTGTTTATGTGCATTTTCCAATTATAATTTTGGTGCAATGCACTCACATATGATTCCTTAGTCTGTTTCACAAGTGAATTATTTGTTGTGCGATGGCAGAAAATTTTCTAAATCTCTAAAACAAGCTAGTTAAGCTCTACATCGTCGTTATGACAACAGAAAAGGCACTTTATTTTAATTTCTGCAAAACAAATGCTTTGTGGGACAAAATTAGGCCAAAAAGGTGGCCATACCAGCTTCCTAAAGCCTGATCTCGTCAGATCTCAGAAGCTAAGTATGTTGAGCCTGGGCAGTACTTGGATTGCCACAGTGGGGCGAATAGAGGAGAAACTTGTTGTTTTGTTCTAGTATGGATCTTGTGTGAGTGTTAATGGTCAGTTCTGTCAGTCTGCCCCAGGACAGCTGTGGCTACAATAGTAGCTTACCACCATCGAGAATGGAGTGAATGAATAATGCATAATGTGAAGCATCTTTGGGTGACTCAAAAAGCCGTATATAAATCAAATGCACTACTATGAGGATTTGACTCTTTGAGCTTGTAGTTACGATGATAAGTTTGTTCACGCTGGCTCGTCGGTAGATGACGTGTTTCATGGCTGTAGCACCGTCCCTCTTTAAGCAATCACAAAAACAACTCACGCTGTTGTATCTCGCAGTGAATCATGTGTTTAGCGCATCATCACATGTACAAGAGACACTAAAAATCATACCCAGGCAGGTTATCAACTGAAATTATATAGGGATTTTTTTGTTTATCAACACGGGCGATGCACGCGCACCCATCCTGTAGAAAGAGCCGCCGCTCATAGACACAAACAGTGGAAACAAGTCACTTTGCAAAAACAAAAGGTATGCTGCTAAGTTAACATTTATGGATGAAATTCGATCCTACGACCCTTAGAAGTTACTTTCAGGTAAGTGAGAAAAACGCGAGAAAACGCTGTCTCAATCTTCAGGGGACAGACGTCCGTCAGACCGGTTCATACCTGATGAAAGCAGCTAGCTGTCGTCCCGTTTCCCAATGTAAACAAATGGAGAGGCGTGCTTTCTGCATGACGCACGCGCAGTAGGGCGGAGAGTGACGTCGACCGAAAATCCGTCTATTGGTAAAAAATGAAGATCACTTTTTCGTGGGTTTCGCCTATCACGGGTTATTTTTGGAACGTAACCCCTGCGATAAACGAGGGACCACTGTAATGTTATTTAAAATGCAGCCAACAGCCAAAAAAACACTTATGTGTTCCTATCACACTCTTGTCATTCATTCAGAAAGTTGAGGAGCACTTTCAAATAAAATGATGTCAGAGCAAATCCCCATTCTTGTACTTAAACACCTGGATTGATAAATAAAGCCCAAAGTGGATGAATACAACTTTGCACATCTTTCAAATTGTGTGACTATCATCATTTTCACATTCTTCTCAAACTATTTCTTCATATTTCCTTGTTACCTTGAATGATCTTTTTAATTAAAACAACTTTGACCTGGATAGTTTGAAGCTGGGTACATGTGAGTTGCTTCTTGGACTGCTGGACTGCTTCTTGGCACAGACACGTTTTACCCTCAGGACCCTGCCGTCTCAGATCTTTTGGACGAGGTGTGTATCCAGAAGAGTGACCAGCCCCTGAACCTATGGGGACCTAATTTCATCTGAGCTTCAGACTTTGAACATTTCTCTTTGAGCGCGGCTGTCTGGGTTTCATCACCTGGGGAAGGCTGACATTGTGTATGTTCAGTGCTTCTATAGTGTTTCAATGACCTATATAGCACAATCACATAGCAGCCTTGCAGTGACATGAGGGAAATCTAGCTTTGGAAAGAATCGCTAATGTTCTTTTTCTATTCACTGACAGCACACACATTGTCCTTTTTGTCAAAAAGAAGGCCTCTGGAAGATGAAAAATAGAGCAGTAGTATTAGAAACAGCACAGCAGTAGTAAAACTGACAAATATAGCACAAAACCTTACATTAGTTATAAACTATTATGTTTCGGGTTGTTTATTAAAGCTACATTACATGAAGCTCCTTCACACTAAGCCGAGGGTCGCCTGTCTGAACCAGTTTGGCAACTTTTGGAGACGAAGAAGAGTAGCACCAACAGCAGTACGAAGGTTAGACTGTGGAGAGAAATAGACGTTGAGCTCAATCTGTCAGGTCACTCTGCTTTCTTGGCTCTTCCAACGCAGCGTTTGTGGACCAGGGCACGACTTAAACAACTTCTGTTCTTCGTCAGAGTTTGACAACTACTCACACGCAACTTCTGTTTGGTCATTTTCATCAAGTATTACATCACGTGCATGCCCACTCAGCATTTGTTTGGAGATTAATGGCCGCATAGTGTTTGTGTGAATGTTCTTTCACATCGGTGAGTCCCAATGCAACCTGAACAGACGTTTGCTTCACCCTAACCACAGCGTCTGAGGGTTGTGTGTCTGTGAGCTCACAGAACAAATCACTAAACGGACCAAGAGCAGAACAAAGACATAATATTTACCTAGGGACCTCATGTAAACTGTAATAACTACAAATGTCATCTGAATTTCTACTCTCGTGCGAATCGTTCATCTCTGTGAAAATGTCTGTAAAGTTTCCCCTGAATTTTACCTCCTGTAATTCACCAAACTCACACGTCCTCATGTAATCATGTAACAAAAAATGCGTATGTCTGTGTTCAATCTGTGAATGGTTTATAAATGAATAATGACTCTGTGGCTTACTATACCTTTAGATTTGAACAAAAATATTATTATTATTATGTATGGATCATTCTCAAATGGAATTGTCGTTTTTCTACGATTGAAAAACTAAGTTTAGAAATCTGTGACACAGAAGTACAACAACACCGTTGTCGTAGCAACAAAAGGTCAAGAAGAGGGATGTTTGAGAAAAAGTTTGGACAGAACGCGGCAATGTTTGGATGTTTGGACTTAATCACCGTAAATGGATTAAAAGAGAGTTTCATAAGAAATCTAATGTTTGTGGGATGTGATTCTGATCGGCAAACACAACAACATGACAAGGAGCCAACATTTACACTGCCGCAGCTCAGGTAAGCAAGTGTTAGTTCACATTAAAACAACGAAAAAATTCACTTTTTTTAATTAAATAAATGGTTGTTGTCATAAATCATCTGTTGCCGTTTCCGAAAAAAGAAAAGACAACGTAATTAAAGCTTACAGACGTCCCTAGGTAAATATTATACCATGCGAATAATACTTAAGAGAATCAAGACAAACAACACGTGGGAGATCAACAATGTGACAAATGACACGCAAAAACACGTGAAAGTAAGAAAGCCAGGTTCAGATCAAATTACAACTCATTATGAACACACAAACGTATATCCAACAGTGCCATAGTGCCGTTTCTTTTTGACACTTTGGTTCCGATATATATATATATATATATATATAATTTTGATGTCTTACAAATTTGCTAAACTGTGACCAGACAGACAGTTCATCTTTCACACAGAAACTCTTTTTTAAGAACGGTAAAGCAGACAAGCACTTTGATTGAACAAAAGAAAAGAAGTGAATCGAACAGGAACCAAGGGCAGGGGTGCAATCAATGTTATTTTTCTAAAAACCGTGGAAGGAAGAAGGTTACAAGTGAAAAGAAAAGAAGATCCAATACTCGCCAATGCATAATACATTTGGAGAAATTGGTTTGGTGGGAGACAGATGGGGCCTATATGTTGTGGGCATATTTCTGCAGTACAATAAAGCAAAGTGTATTTACGATGCGAGGGATAAGAAGAAGAGTAAAGAGATTTGGGAGCGCAGGATGTTATGGATGAAGCAAATGTGATTCTGGAATTTACATTTTTCAACTGACAATGAGAAACATTAGAGATGGAACTGGAATTTGAACAGGGATGTATTTAATGTGATGGCAATTGGAATTCTATGTGGAATCTGGTAAACTAACTAACTGAGGCATTGCTTGTTTATTTGCTTTAGTCTTACTTCTTTGATTTGCTCTTTCAATATTGTATCTACAGATGTTCACACAAACTCACCAAAAGTGTCAAACCTACAGCTGCATGTAGATGAATTCACTTTATCTACACAAAGGCCAATATCTCAATAACTTTTCTTCCTTAAGGACGAAATTTCAGTTCTTAAAGTTGAACTGTGCAACTTTGCGAAGGTGAAAAATCAGGCGCATATTCCATGGAAACAAAGTTAAAGTCGTACGACAGAACATTCCTCAGAGAAAAAACAAACAAAAACGTAGATGTCGTTCTTACCGCTGCAAGTTCAAAGAAACACAATTCTAATTTTTCCTCCAAAAAATACACGATGGGAATTTAAATTAAGTCCTCCACACCAAACTGCTAAGATTTGTTAGGTTCAGTTCTGTGTTGGTTTGATCCCCATGTGTCCACTATAAATAATTTAAGTGCGATAAAAAAAACAACAGTGATTCACAGTGAGAATTAATTAATCCAAAAAATATTTACATAAATAAAGTTTCGTGAAGCCTAAAGGACTGTACTGATTTTTGCATCCTAAAATGTAACAACAGAAATATTTAATTTTAAACTTCTACATCAGTCTACATGATTTCCTCACGTAGCTAATGCATTCTAAGCTTCAGAGTGTTCATCATGATGTGTTTACTGTTTTTCACAGCTGTTAGGCGAGTGACTCTCCATGCTAAAACAATTAGCACAATGAAAACAAAACAGAAAAGTGGACAAACAGATTTATAGGCATTCAGGACTTGCGATATTTCTGATAATAATTACCAGATACATACTAGGGGAAATGTTTCAAGTATTGTGCAAAAAAATCGAGTATATCCTAAGCTAAAATTGACTATATATCCAACAAGAATCAGGACTAAACAGATCGTCCCATCCCTACAAATTACCAACGTGTGAAATGTAAGTTAGGACAAATCACCTTGTGCTTAATGTTGATGGAAAAACTAAACAATGTAGAGAATTCCAATGAGCCATAAAGGCAAATAAGAGGTGGGCTGACTGGAAATAGGGATGTAGAATATGGTTTGATTTGCTTTGTGGTGGAATGAATGGATCAGGTCAAATATCAATCAATTTGAATAATTTTTGCCAAATTTTGTATGTGCCAAATACAATATTAACCCCATAACAAACGTGTCTTCCTTTAAGATTTGAGTCTGAGTTTGCATTCTTAAAAATGTGCTCTATAAATGTTCATTAAGTCATTCATCATGACAACTTTGTGTTCATGGAATAGCCTTCATTCTAAGAACAAGAATAGACTGTCGAGTTTCACATAAAAGTTTTCTTTTTCTGACCATTTTGAGCCTTTAAGCTTGAGTGTCACAAATGTGAAGCTCCAGATACTCAACCTGTGCAAACAAAGTTATATAGCTTCTCTAACTGTTTTCAGTTGTGCTAAAATGATTACACAAGAGTTTTCTAATCATCCATTAGCTTTTGACACAATGAGCAAACACAGTGGACCATTAGAACACTGGAGTGATAGTTGCTGAAAATGAGCCTACACCTATATTTGGGCTATTGAACCAAAAAGAAAACCTCAAACATTTGCAGCTAGAATACCTTTACCACATTAACAATGCATAGAGAGTATGTCTGATTAGTTTGAAGTTACCTTATTAAATACAAACAGTGTTGGGGAGTAACGGAATACATGTACCGCCGTTACGTATTCTGAATACATTTTATGAGTACTTGTATTCCGTTACAGTACGGCTTTCAAACGAGTATCAGAATACAGTTACTTTTATAAAATCAATGGATTACATTGCATGCAAAAATAAATGTAGACACATTGTTAAAATCACCACAGAAAACCAATGCGTAATGTTTTCACAGCAGCAGCTTGACGCGCTGTCAGTCTGTGCCGCACGCACTACTTCACAGCTCTTCAGGGGCACAGAAATAACAGTGTCCAATCAGATCTGGCGTTGTATAGGGGCCTGCAGACAGACTTACCAATCAGATTGCCCCTTTATGGACAGGTACATTAGAAGTTTGTTGATGGTTGTCTCCGGTTGTATCATCTGTTCAACTTTTTCGAGACTTTATTTACGATAAACAAAGAGAAGACGCAGCGTTTGGATCGTTCATTTTTAACTGCGGATGGGATTCGTTTTTCAAAGAGGAACAGTTTGTTTTCGTAATGAAAACTTTGACGAAACTTTCACAACAAATGCGGCGGACTGTTAGCAAAGGATCTGTGACACTGGAGCATGCTCTGAAGCTCACGGACGACACGATGAATGAACCCACGATGAGCACAGGCGTGGAAATCTGAAGTAAACTCCTCCTCTCGGCTCCGGTGAGTGCGATTTAAACAGCGCGTTGTGTTCAGAAGTTATTATAACGCTTGTTTACGTGGAGATGCATTACTAGCATTACTTAACAGAAATAAGAATTAAGAAGAAACACGAAAACTTTGTAATTTCACGTTAAAATTAACACCTAATTTGCATTTCAAAATAAAAAGTATTCCAAGTATTCAGAATACAGTACAAAAATTTGCCAAGTAACGGAATACAATACAGAATACTTTTCTGACCAAGTATTCAGTATTCTGTAACGGAATACATTTTCAAAGTATTCTACCCAACACTGAATACAAACACTGACTTTCTTTCAAAAATGTAAATTTCTAAGGGACCCGAGCTTATAACGGTAGTGTGTGACTCATATAGATCCTTTCTATTTTTGTTCATTTCACTTCAGCAACATAGTCCATGTCCTGTTCATGTGAAATCTAAATCTAATGCTAGCACTTGAGCCACAACAGCATTTACTCCCTGTCTCCTCTCCTCGGCCGCTTTCCCACGATGCACCTCTCTAAGGCTAACAAGAGACGACAGCCAATCGAAACGAGCCGCCTTGTGCTCGCCGCTCTCTTTGTGTTTGAAGGCCATTTAAGCCAATATAGTAATGACAGAAGTAAAGCAGCCGGACCATTCTAGGAACAGCACAAACAACCAGGCGCCAGAAAGCAGCGGGAATTGCCGAAAAACACCTTTGTTTTTCACGTGTCAGTGTGATGCCCGGGGAGAAAATTGCACATGTATTGAGTTCAAAAGCTACAAGTATATTCTGATCTTTCCCCTGTTGGGCTTTGCTCTCACATTTCTACATTAGTCTGGTTACACAAGGTTACACAAGCCCGTTTTCTGTTGGAAATGTGAAAAGTGAATGAGTCTTTCTTGGACATTAAACTTTGACTTTTGTGAAAACAGAAGATGAGAAGGGTTGTGCTCAAAAGATATCTCAAGGTTTGTAGTCAAGTAAGATGTTCATTTTATTTTTAGACAAATATGCAACATATCCAAATATCTTTTCTTGTTTCCAACTGTTCATTTTCTACATAGTTCTGCATTATTTACCAAACTATATATAGTCACTCATTCATAAAGCGATTTACACACTTAGCTTGAATACAGAAATCAGATAATTAGAGATTAATGCTGCATTCACAATACAAACTGAACGGACTGGGTTCGATTGCAACATTGCCTCTTTCTCATCGCATTCACAATACACTTTTGCCAATGGGCCAGTGCTGTAGAGACATAACTGCTCCTAAAGTGTAGAGGCGCTGTGGGACAGAAACATCAGCGGCTACGACTCCATCCAAAACAAACACGCTGCTGAACTTCATACTTTCATTTTTTATGGAATTATCCCCAAACTTTCCTTTATCAGAATGCAGACAAATGTGGACTTTCACTTCAGAAGACAGAGAGGAGGACTGGGTAATTCATTCCAAAGGCCCAGAATAAAAGGAAACGTAACAAAAAGTTCATCTATTTGAGTAAATCTGGTCTTACAATTAAATAATTAATGAATATATGCCATTTTCTCTGCATAATTGCTGTATTGTTACTTTCTTTTGTTAGGTTCCACTAAGATTTCTAACTTTGTTATTTTTATAAATAACAGGAGATGACGGCGATATGTGGTCGTGCGCTCATAATTATTATATCTGAATCATCCACTGCTCTACTTTCATTTATTTATTATTATCGATCTCTTACATGAGTTTTTTTGATTCTGAGTCTCACATGCATCTCAGCATCGGATCATGTCAGTGTTCACTTCTGGACCATATCAGATTTTGATCAATACCCAATTAAATCAAACTATCCAGGCAAACGAATCCTGATCCGAGTCAAAATTGTATTGTGAACGCAGCCTAAAAGTTAGCATGCATGAAAAAGTAGCTAGCAAACCAAACTTACAACTTTCCAACAACATAGCTCCACCGAAGCAGCAGAACTATGGACTTCTTAACCTCTCCATCTCTTTCCCTTCAATGTAACATCGCACTCTCCCGACGTCTTAACCTAAGGCATCAACTGTTTTTAGCTATAGTTGGTTGATACTGGCGGTAAACACACCGTACATTCCCAAAGAAGTATCCCAGATTGTTTTGAAGCGTAATCTCTTTCTTGTTGTTGACAGTAGAACATGTTCCATAACAGCGCGTTTGAACCCTGCAGCTATTCAGACACAAGAGTTGATCTACAGCCAGAACACCTGCAGGTCTGTTTACAGCTGCGCGTTTCAAACAGAACACGCATCTATTATGGAAAGAATGAGCCGCCACAATGAGTTTCTTATCATTTAGTCGTCCAAATGAAACAACAGCAGAACCAGAGCTCATAACCTCAGGCTGTTTCTCACTCGCACTATAGTTTGGAATGTGTTGTGTTCATATGACACAAATTATGCATTTATTGGTTGGATAATCCCAGTGGTAAATATTTATCGTGGTTTTGCAACAGCAATTTATGAAGCCATTGACAAAATGATTCAAAACAAAATTCCTTCATTCCTTTAAAAATGACACACAACTGGCACAATTTCCTCGAAGTTTATACAATCATTTAGCAAAAGAAGACAAAAAAATACATAAATAAATAACTTCTGTGTAATTCACTTTGATTTTAGCCATTGCTTACAATTGCTATTGGTACGGAATTATCTCTACATTTGTCATATTTGTTGACCAAAAGACAATTATAAACCTAATCAAAATGGCTAAATAAGGTACAAAAAAACAAATTTCTTCTTAATTCTTCAAGAGATTTGCCTTTGACCTACAATGCCCCTGGGCACCGGTCAGGAGCAGTGAAGAAATAACTAGCAAAGAAAAACACTAATATGAAATGGATGATATACATTAATAATAAACTAACAAACACAGTTGTTTTTTGGAATGTAAACGTCACGCATCAATCATAAAACTTACAGGAGAATGCATTGGTAAGTACTGTAGTTATGTCTTCAGTTCAACATAAATAACCACAAATATTTATTCCTGTTTTACCTATAATAAGTAAAATTAGGATTGCTCACTCTTTAAAAATGTACCAGAAGTTTTAGTTTGTTCCTTTGTGTCTAAGCCTCAACAAACACTCAGTTTCAAATTCCGCAGCTTTGCTATATAGATAGACCTCCAGAAATCTTCTGTGCCATTTTGAACTCAACAAATCATGTCATTTTCAGAACCTATTTTGAACATTTGAGCCGTGAAATCCCATTCATTACAAATGCAGCTTGTATTAACTTATTTAAGCTAGGTTTGCTTATCACAAATCTAACAAAAATCATGACAAGAGACTGATAAAAGACGTGAAAATGTTTAAAATAAATCAATGTGAGTTTAAAGGACAGTAGCGTAACAAATAATGTATGTGCCTTTTACTTGTAATTGATTTGTAATTACATATTTTTAACCCTTCATCACAGCTTAAAAACTTGTGTTACTAGTGAACACAGCCTTTTGGCAAGACAGAGATCAGAAAATTGAACTATAATAAATGTAAAAATAGCTTTATGCCCTATTTCATACACCAAACCAATTTTTTGAAGAGGTCATTCACTTTCAATAAACCAGTATGAATGCAGTGCCCAAATACAGCCATCACACTGAGCTTATCTTCAAATAACCCCGCGGCTATTTCTATATCCTTTAAAATACCATTCTTTTCTTTATTTGGTATTGGCCATGTGCTCCTACTTTGCAATTCAACAGCAGACAGAGTGCTTCTGCATGACTGGCCATGGCTCATTTCTCATTTCAAAAAGGGCCGGCGCTGAAACGCAGGAGCAACATCTTTCTCATCTCGTGGTTAGAGTGGTGGAGTGTGTGCTGGTTCTTTGTTCGCGCTCGTGGCTAATGTGGCAGAAAAACACACCCAAATGACTGCTGCTTTTTTCAACAGTCGATTTCAGAGCTGGTAACTACAAACCGGAACATATATGTGTGAATCTACAGGTTGGCTTTAGATACAGTCGTAGAAAGGTCCATATTCTAAGCGACTCGAGTCAGTGATGTATGTCTATTGGCGTATTACTAATAACAGCAGCATTGCCCTGTTGTATTTGTATTATTTCATAAGCTATTGTACTTTGTAAACACTGCTGTCTATTTGCTCAAAGCCAATCATCCTTCACATTTCCAATGAAAAAATGAGTAAAGAGTCTTGTCCAAGAGCACAACAATAATATAATAAGTTTATATTTTTAGGTATTTTCCCAAACAATGATGTAATGATCTTACTATGCGATAACTAAAATGGTCATGTCCATTTTTACTTAAAACAGTAAATTTCATGTGGCCATTGTGTCAACTTTTAAAGCTGGAGCATCAGATTTTTGTACTTTATAACAGTACTGTGTCTAAAGCTGTTCAAGTAGTTCCACATGTGGTCAACGTTCAAATGCATTTATTTATGGTTACAATTACAACTACAGAATCATTTCACAGTCAGCAAAGTAAAACTTGAGCGGATCACCCAAGCCCAGCCAATCAGAGCGCTGCTACCAGCTATCTATGACACTTTCTGGTTCAGACAGAATTTAACAGCCTTTTTTCTCATTGATTTTATCACAAACATGTAAAATGAAATCACTGTAAATTTTATTCTCTGCGAAGCAGGTGCACTGTTAGCATGCTATAGTTTGCAAAAAAGTGCTCATTGCAGTTATTATTTAGGGTGTTTCAAATGCATTGGGGACATTAGAATTCCAAACCACTGCAATCAGTTTAAAAATAATTACAAGTTCATGTTTTAAGGCAGTAGAAATCAAGTAAGGGATGTCCCAAGTTTGTCTCAATATTGCTATTCCTGGAATTTTCGACAGCATTTAACTAGTTTATTCAATTCAAGTGATGTTAAAAAGCAGCATTAGCCCAAAGCAGAACATTTAACAACCTCTACAAACAACTATGACAGTAAAGAGAAAACTACACGAAAATGCCCAGTAATGAAGCTATCGAATGTTTATCTTTCCCCAAAATGTAGAGGCAGATAAGAAGATTTTGCCATACAATTAATTTATAAGCTGAAACTCTGCAAAACTCCAATAATGGCTGTAACATTACCATTAATGGCATATATGAAACATTCTACACAAGTCAATGCTATTTCCAAGGAGGTAGAGGTAGGCGCCTGCTCTTTTCACTAAAACAGCTAAGTTGAGCACCTTTGAACATACAGTACTAAACCATGCATAAAAACAGCACCAGTACCACCATTTGAGATACATCTGTACTAATACTAACTTGCAGACTAAATCTAAGCATCCTGACAACTAAGTTGCCATAACAAACTAATCATTCATTGATGTCTTTTGTGATCATAATGTTATGGCTGGATTCTGCAAAGTTTCTACTGGAGCCAAAAAACTCTAAATGATGCATTCTTAACCCCGTCTCATTCCTTTAAAAAAAAAAGCAAAGGAGGCACATTTTTAACAGGCTCTCATAAAAAAAAGCCCTTTGAGATATTTGTGAAGGCTTCCCGCTCATTTCTCTCCCTTGGTTTGTTTACTGAGAGGCTAAATGTACAAGACGCAGTGTCAGAATAGTTTTTTCACCGCACCTTAATGGAGTTCTATGGCAGAAAACGCATCACCATCTTCCCAAATAACCTTTAAGACCATGTTTTTGGGGGTAAAGTGCTCTTGTGTGGAATGATTTCGATGGCATTCAGCTATCACGGCGAGAAGAAAAATCTATCTGTCCGAGAAAAGACAGCAATTTATCAGCCTGCAGAGCTATGCAAAGGGTTGTGCCGAGTTTGGAGCATGCCATTGTCCAAACTGGAACATTTTGGTGCAAAGTTATCAATGCTTTTCAAAGAGCCGGCACTGAAGTTTGTACTGAAGGTTCAGGGCTGTTTAAAAACGTATTCAGGAAGAACTAAATGTGAAAGTGCTGATATACTGTATCACAGAGGGACATGCTAGGTGAGTTGGTTGGTTATGGAATGAAGTGGACATGAAAGGACCCGAAAGCACAATTACAGTTACAGAGCAAATATGTTTTCTCTCACAGATACTAAAATGTACAACAGGAATCAACGCAATTACTTCTTAATCACCAACGTTTGTGCTACTATCAAAACTTGAACTGTTACATCAAGTGCAATTATAATCAGCACATTATGAAACACAAACTACAACTTGTAGCTATATTTAGACATGCACTGTTGTGACACTGAGATTGAATATAAACTCTGATTCATAACATTTTGATCAAATTTGATGCACCCAAAGTTGTTCTGTCTGTACATGCAAGATAAATAACAATTACATGGCATAATTCAATCAATTGCTTAATGATAATAACAATGATTAGAGGAGGAATAAAGCCATTTTCAGATCAAACACTGGTATCTGTTGTTGGGGTGTATCGGCCAATATTTAAAGCCAAATGGTTCATTATCAAAGTTGGAAAACTGGATGGATGAATCCTCATTATATTAGCAATTTCACTTCTCAAGTATTGTATCTAAAGAAAAACAATATATTTTTTATATTAGTGAACTTCTACAGTACTACTTGTTACTTACACATGTTAGAAAGTCAGTATGGTTATTAGTTTTGGAAAATTGAGATATTTAAAATGTTATCCAAAAGTAATGTTCAAACAGCTGGGACCCTGGATGTTTATATCCAGATTCTCAGTGTGGGAAAAATGGAAACAAAAGGATTTCGGAGGCTCAGACCAAGACAACATTGTAAACAAGATAAAACAATCAAGCAAGAAATTATGTAAAATACAACTCCGGTGTGGCCTACTGTGGATATTTCAAGCTTATTAGCGAAGCAAAGTAACTAAAGGAGACCCAAGCAGACAGACATGGAGAACATGCACAAGTTACATATCCAGGAATAGAACCTTCAACTTAATTGTGCTGTCCACTGCCCTAGCCTCTTTATAAACATGTTTTTGTAATGGCTGATACTGCCTAATCACTGTTGAGTACTTAATTAGCAACTGTATTCTTTCCTGGTTACCGGGACCTACTCAGTATATTGTAGTTTGACTGGTCTGGTGTCACCCAATCTGTGCTAAAACTTAAGCCTTCATTCACTTTAAATCAGTCAAAATTCTAGTATATAATCAAAGTTTTACCTCCATTCAAAATTCATCAGTTTGAAAATGACTCTTGGTTTAAAAACTTTGTCCAGATGACAATCTTTAAAGCCTTTTCTACTATGATACTTCTGATTAGCTTAGCATCATAAACATAAACCTTATTACTACTTCTCCTGCTATGACACACATACACTGGATGTTAAAAACTGCACACCAAATCACACTTAGGATAATATCTGACTTTCCAACTATAGCCAAATCCAATGTTGACAGAACCAGAACCAACCAAAATTAAGATGGAAGCAGAACCAAATGAGACTAAACCAAGGATAATACAGTTGTAACTATTAATGTGTAATAATAATTAGCTTCTAAATAAAAGGACTTCTCAAACACAACCAGAATCATCCCACATTCTAAAACAGCTAAAACTCCACACCACAGTGCTCATCATCAGCAGTAATCTGAATCGGATCATGTTTGTACCTGTAATGTCCGGCTTCTGCGGCATGAAGAACTGGTAGAAGGTTGGTTCTGACAGGCCTTTGACGTTTCTCGCTGTGATTTCCACTTCGTATCTGGTGTTCCACTGGAGCGGCTGGAGCATGGCGAAGTCGTTAGCTCCCGGAACCAGCTTCGTCATCCACTGCTCCTCTTTATCCTGGAAGAACAATAACAATACAAATGTAAATGTTTATACAGATTTATATTTTAAGGTAGAACGCCCACGGGTATATGTATTTGTATTGACAGAACTAATCCTTTGTGTGCGTTCCGTCTTAAGATGTGACTCCATTGATAGCAATATTCTTGGGGATTTTTTTCTGACAGCATTGCTTTTTTGGAATAAATAACAAGGGAACAATGTTGTGGCGGAGTGTGTGACTTTTTACCAGTGTAAGAACCAATTAGAGTGTTTGCAATCACTATAATTGGTGAGGTAATTTTCTCATTTCATAAACGAGAGAGGTATGAAATAGAATTGTTTTCACAGCTTTTTTTTTTAAATTAAACTATTAAAAAAAAAAAAAACTAATTAAGCTATAAAATACAAATGGTGGATACATGTTTTAATCAGTTTATCCAGTAATTGTTCATTAAAATAAAAGGCTATTTTTATACGGTGCTTTTCTAGGTTAAAGTCACTCAAAGTACTTAACAATAGGAAACAAAGACAATAATAAAAACTGCAGACCAGGAGACTACAGCTTCATGAACAATGTTTGTCTGGTGACCTCACTTACATTTCTTTGTTTCTGTGTCTAATATCAGCTAAGATGTTTATTAAGCACAATGGACTATTACATTAAGCACAATGACAGAGATGCTTGTACCAGATTCTAGCTTTACAGCTAATTTCAATCTGTAGTCCTGAGGAGACACATTGGACATGTTTTTAGTTGTAGGAGCAAACCGGAGTACCCGGAGGAAACCTACGCAGACACGGGGATAACATGTAAACTCCACACAGAAATGCACTGGGCCACCCGGGAGTCGAACTCAGGACCTTCTTGCCATGAGGCCCCCAAATAGTGCGAGTTACAGTCCGGTGTGACTTGTATACAATTTTTCTCCTAATATATGCATGTTTGGTGTATGTGACTTATACTCCAGACCGACTTAGAGTCCAAAAAATGCTGCATGTTAGTTGGAGAAAATAAAAGTTACCCCAACACGTTAGCCGCAAAGTAACAGCAGAGCTCAACGGCCATTTCTATGTTTGTGTGCCTTTCCTTCATGTTTTAGACAGGACTACAGCCTGCCTAGTGAAAACACAGATTAGTAAATCATCCACTGTGACAATTGCTGTTAGCACATATCTTCTGGCAACATAGAGAGAAAAACAGCCATAACAGACATGCTAGTAGGATCATTTGTAATAAACTAAATTTAGTTACAGAAATGTTCAGAATAAGCATGGCAATAACTTACAGTACAAACTCGCCAGATTTCTACTTTTGATGCCACAACTGAATCCTGGATAAATAACATGCATTTATCTAACAATGTGGGACAAATAGAAACAAAAGAATTTCTGAAGCTCAGAGCAAGACAACATTGTAAACAGGAAATCAGTAACAGCTTGTCTCAAATCATTTTTTTTTTTCCTTTTGCCTGTCCCAATCTTCTGACGTTACCCTGCTATTTCACCCAAACAGCTTGTGGATAGAAATTTGAATATTGCACTTTGCATAAGATTGACACAAAGATGCTAAAACATGCTAGCAGCCATTCCAGTGCCGTCTATGGCCCACCGCTGAGACCCAAATGCACTCCCAGGGACGCCATTGTCTCCAATACAAAGCCCTTCTATCTCTTCCATTATGCGAGGTAAAATTGCATTCTTTAAAATTGGACTGGCCTTGCGTCTTGTTAATTTTGAGTGGCGGATTTAAAATAGTCGCCAGTTTTAGAGAGTTATCAAAAACATGTCCACGGCTGAAATGGGAAAATATTGATGGCTACAGAGAAAAAAAAAGAATGAAAAACAACCTCTGCAGAGTTTCATTTGCGAGTGGCTTTTGTCACTGGGGGATTTTAATGGCTGGCACATCACTTTGGTTTTTCCAATAAAGATAAGTAAAAGGGAAATGGTAAAATTACAGCTTTGGAAAATAAAAACATCAAGTATTGGGAGGGAAATCTTTTGACCAGTGTAGCACTGTCGGTTTGAATGTAAAATTAGGTCTGTGGAAGTGCTTTAGGCACTCAAAACAACACACTGCAAGTGCTAATTTAGTTCTACCACTGAGAGGATTTGGAAGATACTGAGATTTTGGTGACATGAATAGACGAAAGCAAAAAATTCAACTAAAAAAATACATTTATATAGACAGATGGTGAAAATCCAATGCAGGGCAACAGCTCTTATCTGGTGGCATTGTGCTAAACTGAACATTTTGGAGTGTCATTTTATTGTGGTCAGCCTAAGACACACTTGTGTAATATTCATACTGTCTAATCTGAGACTGTGGGATGGATTATCTCAACAAAAGAAAAGTTCTCATGGCTTACACAGATTTGTAAATGATTGAGAGAGTTTGTGATTAGTTTGTGATGTAGATGTAGTTTGTGATTAGATGTAGTTCTTTGAAGTGATCTATATCCACGCCATACACAAATAACTTGATATACAGCTAAATATAATATGTTCTCAATGAGAGTATACTTTTTTGTGAAGCACAAAGCCCACTTTCTCCAGCCTAGCCCAGTTGTTTTGAATAATGACCCTGTTTAACTTGTCTAAACCCCAGGCATTACTCACAGTTTTGTACTTGACGATGTACTCCACAATGGGCATGCCCCCATCGTCCTGCTTGACCAGTCCCAGCCTGTAGGCCTTCCCCATGCCCCTCTGCCCGTGCACTGCTGGAGGGCTGGGCTCTCCTGTGGGACACAGAACAGGTGCTAATGTCACATATGGGTTAAGGTTGACATCCAAGGAGAGAAATGGCTTTGAGCTGATTAGAAATCACAAGTAACACTTTCTTTTAGGTTGCTCTTATTAACAGCTAACCCAGCTGCTAATTAGCATACATGTAAGTGGTTTATTTAAGGTTCATTAGCATTTATTCACACATTTATAATGACTTTTCTGCATTACCTTATCTGTTGTTAAACTTTCACTAAAAATATTACCACAGCTTATTATTGTGATTACACTTTTCGACAGCGTCAAAAGTGGCACTAGCCCTTAACAACCCTTATTAACATATACAAATAAACAATACATGCTTCTGAACATTATAACTTGAAACGCAGATGTTGCTATGATTCTCTAGTTCTTTTTATTCTGAGTTTGCATGCATAACAGTTGTAGACTTACTGATGGGGAGCGTCTGAAAGCTCTCCGTGTGGCTGAACTCTCCCTGGCCCTTCCCGTTGACCGCTGACACTCTCACCTCGTACGTGGTGTTGGGCTCCAGGCCGGTCAGCACCACTGTCGCTGGAAGCACAACACAATCACAGTCAGGGATTATACACAACAATCAATCTCACTGCAGACTGATGAGCTGAGCAAAAAGAAAAATACTTTTGTTTTGAATCTGTTATCCTTTTTATTAGCACCAGTGAAATCATTTGTGCAGAATAGAGACAGCTTATTGCTTTGGATCACTGGGCATCATAAAAGCTTAGCATAATGCAGCAGTTTGTATAGGTTGGATATTTGTGAAGACTTTTATTAATGCCACATAACACCTTTTTCTAATTTCCATCTAGCTATTGGTTAAATCTAGCAACAATCTGTGATTTGGCAGGATTGAGACATATTTAAAATATTTACTTTTGTTTGGATTATGGCATTACATTAGCTATATTGTTTTTTTGTTCATTCAGATTCTACACTTTCAACAGTTAACAGAGCGTGCACTTGTAAGTCGTGACTTAGACTTGGTCAACTAGAGTCACTCTTTTAATGACTTGAGACTTGACCAAAAGAACTACATTGGACATAGACTTGGACTTGAACATCAATGACTTGGGACTTGACTCAAGAGTCTTCTTACTTGAGACGACGTAATACTTCTCCTCAAAAATTAACAACAAACTGCAACGTTTCTCTTCTTTTTTGGATCAGAAATGCATTTAAAATCTATACAAATCAATGAAATTATAGACAATGCAAGATGTATTCTGTAAATTGATACACAAACTTGAAAAAGACTTGAAACTATGGACTTGCACTGACTTGGGACCTGACTTAGTCTTGTCTCTCTTTGACTTGGACTTCCTTTACCTTTTGTGAGCATAACAACAATCATTTATTGAACAATAGCGGATCTTTCTGGTTCAAATATGTTGATTTGATGATATAAATGATAACAAATCTCAAAAATAAAGCAACCTTAACAATGAGCTCATCAGATGAATCAGCAGAATTGCAGAAGTCGGGCAACAGCTTTTAACCCAAATTCCCAAGTTCTTTTCCCAACTCATGCAAGCGTCCAAGTGCATTTTTCAACTCAATAAAACACTTCACAGTATCTGTCAAATGCACCTAAGGTAGAATTGGTAAAAAAAGCAAAAACACCTATTTTCTTTGTCCACAACTTCTATCAGACACAACTCTCTAATACAGCACTCAAACAAAGGATTATAATTGGCTATTTCAGTGCACAAACACAGAAACAAAGAATACATTGTTTGTATTTGTTGAGCGAAATTCTAGACAATCCACACTTTAATTGGATCTTTAATAAAAAAAACACAGAATTCACAATTTTCCCAAGCACTCATCGAACTAATAAGAAGTTTGAAGGTAATGACTTTGATAATGTAAATTGCAGTTTGTATAGAAAGTCCCATTATGAGTGGATTCCTCTCACTTTTGCCCATTCCTACGGAGAGCTTTTCTAACGAGCCCAAGTCCGTCTGCACAAATTAAACACTTGAATGTTAATAGGTGCTTTTGCTCGTCCTTGCTTCGGCGGCTGCAAACAAATGCTCTCATTTGGAGCGGCGCTGCATACTTCGCAGGCCATAAGGAGACTTTTTAATTTGGGTAAAATGTGGCAGGTCTACACGGAGATATCATTATATTTGAAGAAGGATCATCTTTTGGAGTGGCCACTACAGCAGTGAGGGGAATCATGTTTTTCAACTGGAAATTCATAAACCGCTATTTTCGCTAAACTAAGTTAGACATTTTTTAATGTGTCAGTTATTTAAGCACACAGAACTTTATCTAAGGCAATTCTCACTTCAGGAATCGAGTCAGAGCTTCATCTGGAGGAGTTTAAGATCTTTTGCGATCTTTAGACTACACAAAAACAGAAATGAAAAAGTTAAGCTAAGTGTTGGTCATGTTCTATAGTGTAGTATTTATTTTACATTTTAAGAGCCGTCGTCACGAAGTCCTGACAAACTGTCACAGGGACGGACAGACAAAAGGGAAGAAATTACAAAAAATCTCTCTCAAAAAATCCCTATTTTGGCCACGCCTCCTTGTAGAGGGCATATCAGGTTTAAAATGAGGCCAAAACTCTTGTAGTGGGCAGAAAGCTTAAGAGTAGCAAAGATTATGACACAGGTGAGGTTAGATTGGACTCCATTTAGATTCCCTCCCACTTCTGTCTTGAAAAAATAAGTCTGAATGATCTACTTCACCTACTGGCATCTACTCTTAGTTCCTCAAGTGAGAAACCTAGCTTGCTTCTGACATTTAACTCCTGTGTTGCAGGTCAGCAAGAAAGTCACTTGTTCAGGTTGCAGGTTTCTTCTCGATGTGTTTCCTTCGAGCACTCCAGTTTCCCTTACCTCCCAAAACACATAGCATCCTGTGTTGTGTTTTGGTCAGATCTTGCTGCAGTAGACCTAATCAAGTCTAGCAGGAAGATCTGAAGACAGGTCCCTGGTCTCTGCACTGTGACGCTCACTGCTCCGGACAGGTTACATAGCAGTACTGGAGGATGAAGTTATCTTAGCTCCACCTATGATGCAATAAAACTAATAATCTGTGGCTCAGATAAAACATACTAAACATGCTTCAAGTTTTTGATGAAGAACAATCTGGTTAAAATCTGTGTTAGAGATTACTTCTCTATTGCTAAGACAACCCATCGTACAACACTGCTATGGCATTTCAAGATGCTGATAAATTCTATGTTATGATACATTCAGCTTTAGCAAGTAGCACACACACACAAAAAAACTGTATAATGCTTTTCGACTTTTCAATGCTCTCAAAGTATTTTACAGTCAAGGATATACTCACATAGTGTACGCAGACACAGAGGCAAGGTCGGTTAAGTGTCTTGCCCAAGGACACAGTGACAATTCAATTTAGTCATTCCACTGTGGCACCTGATGTTCCAGCGGTCTCCCATCCAAGTACTGACCTGGCCCTGACTTGCCAGAGAGAATCAGGCTTTAACAAACAGATATGGCCACCTTTGAATCCAACCAGATGTACTGTTGGGCTTATAGTTTTTGTTGAAAGTATTTTCATGTTTTTCCTTGCAAAAAAGGGTCAGACACTATATTAAGTCATAAGGAAACATTCCGAATGCAATAAAACCTGTTGAGAGACGTGAATTGCCGAGGGGCAGACTATTTTAAGAGCTGTAATCACAAATCATAAATGTATACATGTAATGAAGACAACATTTGACATCTTCATGGGCTCGTTTGCTCATGTTTACACAGGCGCCTCATATCAATAATAGATGCTGACTTGTTCAATCTAACGGTGAAACGCGTCTCTGTGGATTTGTCCTCATTTCCTTTTACTACTGCCGAGTCAACATGGATTTGTATACATCAGCAACATTTACATCACACTGCAAGGTCAAGTCAGTGCCTTTACAAAGCACACGCACTTTAACTTTGTGGATTTGATCGATTTTCTGTGACTTTATAATACCAACACTTTATTTGTCTTAATGAGGCATAAACAGAACAATCTGAAACCATAATCAACAAATGGTTTCTTAATAATGATAATACTTAAACTCTAAACAACCTAATTAACAAGCAATTCCTAATAAAATTGTATTAAATTAAAATTCAGTTCTACACAATTAACGTCATATAAAGTAAGCCTTTGTTTGTTTTAGTATTACTAATTGGGTGAATTTAATAAAGAGACAAATAAACACATTTTGTCATACTGTCAGCAGAAATTATGTTAATTCCATATATTTATATATATTTAGATGTTGTGTGTTAAACTTGATCAGACTAGTGGTTGTAACTGAGGAAGAGAACTACTGATTGATTTAAAAGTATAAAGAATATATATTGTTTATCTTTCAAGTGAGACTAAAACAGCTTAAAACCTTAGCAGTATTGGCACAACCCCTAATTGTAAGTGAATACAAGGTAAGTTATGTGAATGTGTTCAGGTAGTACACACTGTATAAGTTACTGTTTTATGGGTGATCAAAATTACATCCACATGACAGTATTTCTAAACAAGTTAGAGTTTAGATCGGGCCCAAAAAATCCAGCCCGAACCAGCCCGAGCCCGCGCACTTCATGTCCGAACTCGAGTCAGTCTTTGTGTGCCTGATCCCGCCCAGCCCACTCACTGAACTGTGTATTTTAATGACAGAAAAAGCTCCTTATGATGTCCCATGTGTTTACATAGTGTCTCTCTCTCGCACATTTCTCCATCGCTTTCTCTCACCCTCTCTCTCTCTCTCTGTCTCTCTCTCTGTCTCTCTCTCCCGCTCCCTCTTGTTCCTTCTTTTCTCAATGCGCGTGTAACATGCACGCTTTCTCTCTTCTTCCTCAACTTTTCCTTGATCCGCGGGAATGAAAGACGTGCCTTCCCTGTCTCTCGTTCTCCTTCCTCTTTTAGTTTCCGGAGTTTCCGGTGGCGCTGCACTGCTGCGACCCGGGTGCGTGGTCTGCTGCTTCATGTTTGAGTGTTTTATATGTTTTTTAAATTATCGTTTTAACGTTCACAGCTTGTAGAAATGCTGTAGATATGTACTTCTCTGGGTCTGCGCAATTCCCTCGTTTGAAGGTCTTTTAACCTAAGATTATGTGCTAGACAAAATGACCCGGCTTCCCATCACCTACACCCGTGACGCATTGTTGACACTACGCCCTCCCATCACAAAGACGGATCTCCACTTGGATTTACCATCGTGTGTGAGGCGATCTTTTCGAACAAGGTTTAGGAAAAGAGGCCGACGCGGAGGTGTGAGACAACGGCTGCGAAGACGAGGAAATCGACCGCCTCTACCCTCGCTGATCTTGTGCAACGCCAGGTCCTCCGTGGAAAGGTGGAGGAGCTACGGGCTAATGCTAAGGTGTGTTACGAGTACCGCACGGCTAGCCTGATTGTTTTTACAGAGACATGGTTGCATAAAGACATGCCCAATTCACTAGTGGATATCGAGGGTTTTTCGTTAATCCGTGCGGATAGGAGTGAACTTTCAGGGAAAAGCCGGGGAGGCGGTACGGCGATTTATGTCAACCACGACTGGTGCAAACAGTACACAGTCAGGGAGATCATCTGCATCCCTGATGTGGAATTATTGTGTGTGACGTTAAGACCATTCTACCTTCCGAGGGAGTTTGGAAGCGTGATTGTCTGCGCTGTTTATGTGCCCCCAAACGGGAACGCCTCAAAAGCGGCTGCGCGCATAGCTGACTGTGTCCACCAACACTACAGCGGTCCCCGGGTGCGCCTGTATTTACTCTCGGCGATATGAATCACTGTAAACTGGAATACTCCCTTCCAGGATTTCAGCAATACGTCGACTGCGCAACGAGGGATGAGAAAATTCTGGACAAGTGTTATGGGAATATAGCAGGGGCGTACGCGGCCAAACCTAAACCCCCCCTGGCGAACTCCGACCATAACGTTGTTCACTTGATCCCTGTCTACAAAAGCGTGTTCAAACGCTGCAAACCCACCACTAAAACTGTGACTGTGTGGTCAGAGTCTGCTGTAGAGGAGTTAAAAGGGTGCTTCTCTTGCACAGACTGGAGTATCTTTTATGATGAAAACATTGATGCAAACACAGACGCTGTAACAAGTTATATAAACTTTTGTGTTGAAAACATTGTTCCACAGAAATCTATAACTATATTTCCTAACAATAAATCCCATATTTCTAAAGAGATAAGAACTGCATCAATAGGAAGAAAATTGCTTTCATGAAGAATGACAAAGTGGAATTGAGACTGACTCAGAAAGAACTTGACTGGCATTTGAGGAAAGCTGGGAAACAGCAGAGAGACACTATTGAACACCAGTATACTAAAATGAACTCTAGAGAACTTTGGGATTCTATGAAAACCTTGGCAAATATGAAACCAAGTTCCAAATGCATTTATGCAATCGATGATACTCAAAAAGCTAATGATCTTAACCATTTCTATTTAAGATTTGAAACTGGAGATTTTTCCAAAGATCGTAATAAGGTTTTAGAGTCACTTGATGGAAAAACAAATGTCCTGTGGTTGATGTAGTTAAAGTAAGGTCACTGTTTCGTCATGTAAATGTGAGAAAGTCTAGTGGCCCAGATGGAATTTCAGCTTTTTTACTTAAATCTTGTGCTGACGAGCTAAGTGAGGTTTGGTGCCCACTTTTCCAGCGGTCTCTTATAGAGCATACTGTACCTTCCATTTGGAAAAATCTGTTATCATTCCTTTACCCAAAAAGGCGTGTCCTGTGGAAAACAATGATTTTAGACCTGTGGCGCTAACCTCTATCGTGATGAAATGCTTTGAAAAGGTGGTTGTGTCTTTTTTAAGAGAGGAAGTAGATGCTCAACTTGATCCTTGGCAGTTTGCCTATAAGAAAGGACGGTCTACTGATGATGCTGTTGGTAGCATCACACATTTGATTCTGAAACACATGGAGAATCCGCAGGCATATGCAAGGCTTCTTTTATTGATTTTAGCTCTGCATTTAATTCTTTACAACCTTATTTATTACTTGAGAAACTGCATGAATTGAATGTGAACTATTTTGTCACAAAATGGTTTTATTCTTTTTTAACAAACAGAAGCCAGTGTGTAAGGGTGAATAGTGCCATGTCTGAACTTAAGATCTCAAGCACAGGGGCACCACAGGGCTGCGTAAGCTCTCCGGTTCTGTTCACGTTGTACACCAATGGTTGTGTCAGCCAGTCTTCTCACAACTTTATTGTGAAATTTTCAGATGACACTGCCATTCTAGGCCTTTTACAAAATGACAAAGACATGCAGGAATATTTGGATGAAATTAACAATTTCATGATCTGGTGCAGGACCCACCACCTTGTGGTCAATACAAAAAAGACAGAGGAGATCTTATTTGACCCCAAACATATTGGGAACCACAGTCCTGTCCTTCTTGACAAGGTACCTATTAAGCAGGTTGTGTTTCTTACAAATACTTGGGCATTTACATTGACAGCAGTCTCACCTGGCAAGTCCATGTGGACCACCTGTGCTCCAGGATACAGCAGCGCTTGTATTTTTTAAGAAGATTGCGTCTCTACGGTGTGAGCACTAAAGTAATGCTGCTTTTCTACCAAGCCATCCTAGAAGTGTGGTGCGCTATGGTATTCAGGTCTGGTTTGGAAACTTGTCAGTACAGGTCAAAACTAAACTCTCAAGCCTCATAAAAGTAGCCCTAAAGACTGTCGGAGTTGGCAAAGGGAATGACCAGGCCTATGCTCTGCCTTCATTGTATGAGAAGTCACTGGCCAGAGAGGCTCTGAAAATATCTAAAGACCCGACACATGTGCTAAACTCTGAGTTCGAGATGCTTCCGTCAGGTCGAAGGTATAGGCTGCCCAAATGCAAGTATAACAAATTTAAAAATCATTATCCCATCGTCAATTCGTCAGGTCAACACGACCCGGTAGGGACTAACATAAATGTATGTATGTACAATTTATTATGTAAAGTGTTTTTTTTTTTTTTTTTATGTGGCGTTTTAAGTATGTATGCTTGTGTGATTGTTTATGTTTGCAGCACCACGTCCCCAAGACAATTTCCCCTATGTGGGACAATAAGTATACCTTACCTTACCTTACCTTTTACCTGCTCTACGCTTATGCACCAGTCATCTGTCTCTCACCTCACGGTGCATCAAACTTCTCATGCCATATAGTTGGCCACTTAAAACACTTGCTTTTTTGTCACTGCTGTGATTTTGCGCTGTTTTCTGGAGTGCCTGTCAATCATCCGCGGAGCGCGCATGTGGGCTCAGGTCGGGTTCGGGCTGGGGTCCAGAATCTAAACTCTAAAACAAGTTGTTACAGTTTCTCTCTGACAAAATTTTGCCAATGCTTTGTCCAATATTTCCAACTTTTTAATGCAAAACCTAGGTAAACTGTGGCTCTGGGTTTTGCAAAATTACAATAGCTAAAACAGTGAGGACTTACAGCCGGTAAAAAACACTGAGGTAAAATATGTACTGTACGTTCTGCACCGCACTAGAAACACAGACTTGATTAAAACTTAACTGAGATCCAGAGGTAAAACTAATGCTAATAAGGTTGTGAATGTCTTTAATGCTCAGGACCACGTGCACCTGTTTGTGACTTACTCTGTACACTGTGTGAGCGCACGTCTCTCCACTCCTGTGACCCGGCCTCTCTGTACTGCACCAGGTAGTAGCTGATGGGAACTCCTCCGTGTGAGTCTGGAGTCATGAAGGTGACCGTGGCCAGGCGCTGGGACACCGCCGACAGCCGCACCGAGTGAGGGTTCGACGGCACATCTGGAACAACAAAAAACACATACACTTGATTTAGGAGAATGTAGACTCCTAATCTAGTGATCTACATCTAAACCGTTTTTTTAGTCACACAGTTTTTTCCAAATGTTCTCTGCAAAACCATTACACTGACCAAACTTTTCCTGAGCCGACATTTACTTAGCGCAGATTAAAGTTCATCTCCCACCTCAGAGAATGATCCATCTCAAACGCTCCAAAGTTCTCGCGTTTACCGTGGCTTTTATCCGTCAAGTCGATTCCAATTATTTTGTTTCAGGTGCTGGCGCTGATTAGAAAAATTACATCCCACCGACTCGAATTAATAAAAACATGTTTGAAGTGAGCGGCTTGAGGAGAAAATGAACCACAATCTCACGGCATTACACAAAAACATGATAATTAGTGCGCGCATACAAACAGCTGCTACAATTAAAAGAGTGACATTTCCAAATGCGCTTTATTTTGTAGGAGCTGTCGACGGCATGTAACCATTAATTACTTCTGCACCAGCGAGTCTTTTAACCAGTGGGAACATGACAGGAACATGCAAATGATAAATAATTATGATTTCAACAGCGGCAAAACTAATCTGTAATTTAGCGCTGGCAGGTCATTTGTACTCCAAGACTTGTAAACTTAATCCTGCTGCATTAGTAGTCTTAAATTCAATTCAAACGACTTTGTGTTGTAAGCAGACAACTTCGAGAATGTTTTCAAGAGTCGCAAACACAGCCTGGTGACAATGTTAACATTCTATTGGACCATTTTAATAAGACAACACAATAAAAATGAACTTGTAAATTGTAGTTTGATGATAAAAAAAACAACTCAAAATGTATTGTCATTTTTGATGAATTACAGTGCTAAATATGAGCAATGGTTATAAAGATATATAGTTGTTAGCACATATGCTAAAGTTAGCTCTAATGGCCGACTGAAATTATATCTAATTGGCCCAATTATGGTCAACAAGTGAAACTGAAATAAACAATAAAACAATAAGACATAAAAAAAAGGAAAAATAAATTATTAAAATAGTTATTAGTTATATGTATTTAGTCATAACTGTAAAAGTGTAATATACCACTGTCCAGAAGTGTCATTTATTTAACTTTGAATAGAATTCTAACTGAAAGTGTACGTCTCAACAGAAAACCAAATTCTGCAAACTTGAAGGAACTGTACCTGATTTTTGCATCCTAAAAATGTAAACAAACAGAAATAATTAATTTGAACCTTTTTCCTTCAGGCTACATGATTTCCTCACGTAGCTAATGCATTCTGAGCTTCAGAATTGTTCATCATGATGAGTTTTAATGTTTTTTCACAGCTTTTAACAGCGAGGTGAGTCACTATGCTAACAACAGTTAGCCACAATGCTAAAAACAAAAACAGAAAAGCTGCACACAAACGGGATTTTATTAGACATAGACAGGACTTTGGGGATTAATTTCCACCTGAATAGATGCATTAACAAGGCATCAGTGCTAGGGGGAAATTGCTTTTAAGTTATCTTGTTGCAAAAAAATTGAGTACAGTCCCTTTAATTTAATTTCTCATGTCTCTAAACACAAATGTTGAAAATAACAAGACGAACAGTAAAGTTTTCTCACATGAAACTAATTTATGAGGCTATAAACTTAAATTTAACAAAACCAGTGTGTTCTGGTGTACTTTGCTGTCTCAAGTAAAGACATTCTTTTACATTAGAGGAATTTTGTTCCATTTTAATGGCTGCTAGGAAACTCCCAATCAGATGTCATCATTTATGAACAGGAAGTACATTTTGAATCCTAAAAGATGGCTAAGCTGTGATGAAATTTGCAAAATGTTCAGTAAAATCTTAATTACAATGATCTTAACTTTGTTTAAGTGAAATAAGTACTTCAACCTGTCATAGGCACTTTAAATGCTCTACACCACAGCATTAACCAGACCTATTTGTTCACTAACAGGTGCTTCTGATGCCTGAGCCTGCTAATGTCACTATTCTGTGATCTCATAGACTTAAATCTTAAACATTCTCCCCACGCAGCATCCTGCCACCTCCAGATTATAATGTGTCTACATCTCCAAATGTCATTGTCATTCATTGTTAGTGCATGATTCAGCTCATCTGAACACTCCTCAAGAGCCAGTTCCCAATCCTTTAATTCTGTCAAATCTCCAGGCTGTTATAAAACAGGCTTTTGTACAAAGCAACATCAGAAAGCCCAGTGTGGTGCTGCGGAGACACAGAAGAGTGCATGTGATTGTCCATAGTGACTTTATAATGGCACTGTGCACACATGAGGACTGAAATACACATTACAAAGCAGCCACATTTAAGTGTTTCTTATTCAATATGACAAAGACACTACTGGAAAATCTGATGACCTGATAATGTTTCGACTTGTCTTTGGTGTGAGTTCAGTTTGACCTGAAACACACCCAGCTCATTATTAGATTTTTAAAGTAGCTGTTGTCTTTGCAGGACAAAAACAATGCATTTATAAACAACTTCTTCAATCTGTAAAACTTGCTCTCTCCAAGCTAGTTTTTCTAGTTTTGAACAATCTCAAATGGAACTGTTTATACGACAGCTCCAGAAATCAGACAATGATGAGATTTGAATGTGTAAATACACTAGTCCTTTACATAATTATTTCATATTTTATCATTTAAACAAGAGTTGACTCACATTTTTTACTAAAAACTACATTATTTTCCAGATTTTGCTAAATATTTTACAAATGTATAGGATTTTAGGTTTATCATTTTACTCACTGGTTGTAAATGACGACATAACACCAGGAAATGAACCAATACCAGGACAATTCAATAAAAATGCATGTGAACCATACGCTTATGGAATACTGAAAAGACCAGAAAAATTGTTTGTTTTGTATAAATTATGGCAAACTAAAAGATTTTACTTAAAGATATCAGCTTCAGATATTACTCCATTAAATAATTCTGTCCTATGTACTTCAATGTATACTAATAATATAAACAAACTTGAGGTTTCCTTCTGTCTCTTTCCGACTTCCTCCTTCCCTACTGTTTCCATCTGGCGCCCATATTAGGTCATCTCTTTGCAGCACACTTCCTGTTCTGCGGTGGAATCCAATCTGCACTAAACATAATTGGACGACACTGCTGTGTATTCGAATGCACTACAGTAAATTAGGCCTGTGCCTGGGTAAATAGATCGCACTGGGCCTATGTGAAATCAGCCACTACTTTTCAGATTAAACTTGGCTGCGTGGGACTCGGGGCTTGGTATCTGTCTGGGAGTTACAAATTGGGCTATTAGCATTAGCACGGAGAGATTACACTGTAGTTTGAATGGAGGAATGTAATGAATAGATTTGTTGTTGAAATAAAAAGTCGTTAACGGCGCGCCCACCTGCTTGTGCCAAAATGAATTCCTGGTATCGGACTCCGATGTTGTTGCGGGCCGTGCAGTTGTAGCGGCCAAAATCCCGGTCGGACATGGGAGTCACCTGAGGACAAATGAGAGGACTGTTAACAAGAGCGCCTTATAGGAGAATCAATGACTTCAGCAAACAGGGAGGGACGTAACTATGGGAACGATAGATTTGGGGCACCGGTATCAAAATGTTTCAGTCTTCAGTGCTTTTAGAACTTTTGCAGGTACGCTTCCTGGTTTGTCCCTAATTTACAAAGGCATGTTTGAAGAAGAAGAAGGTGGAGGAGGAGGGAAGAAAAAGGAAGAAGAAGAAGAAAGGAAGAAAGAAGAGAAGAAGAAGAAGAAGAAGAAGAAGAAGAAGAAGAAGAAGAAGAGAAAAGAAGAAGAAGAAGAAGAAGAAGAAGAAGAAGAAGAAGAAGAAGAAGAAGAAGAAGAAGAAGAAAGAAGAAAGAAGAAGAAGAAGAAGAAGAAGAAGAAGAAGAAGAAGAAGAAGAAGAAGAAGAAGAAGAAGAAGAAGAAGAAGAAGAAGAAGAAGAAAGAAGAAGAAGAAAGATATTAATTCATAAGTACATTATTGTTTACATTTGGCACAATACTGTGTCGAAACGTAAACAAAATGGTCATATATTCTAAATAAACAACACTAGAATTGGACGATGTTGCACTGCTTAAAACTTAGATCTTTGGTGCCGTAACTTCTTTTCCTCAATGAGCCAAAATGAGTAGATTTTGCCTCCAGAGGGCCCAAATGTTTTACGTTGACGCTTGCCAAGGACCAAACCAAATTTAGTTTTGCATTTTAAAAGTTTATTTGGAAAGAGATAGTGATTAGGTTGTCTTTTATTAACAGAACAGACTTGCTTTGGTCTTTTCAACACAAATACATCTTCCTAACACTATATTTGAAACTATATTTGTGTAATCCGTGGCCCACCTCGAGCACAGACTTGCCCTCGCCGCTGTAGATCTTTGTATTGTGCGTTCCCTCCGCGGAGATGGTGAAGCGTTCTCGTCTCCACAACATGGTGGCCGGAGGGTTGGACATGACGTCGCAGCTGATGTTCACCGGGTTCCCCTCCCACGAGAAGAACACCGTGTGATTGGTCAGGAACTTTGGGATATCTGGATACAAGCAGGAAGAAACATGTCAGAAAAGTTGGGACAGATTCTGAAAGTGACCCTTGGTTCATTCAGAGCTAGATGTTTTCCTGCTGCAGCCCTACATAAAAACAAACTAAAAAACCTGCTTCAGTGCCAGAGAATACTATAAATGTGGCAAAATTAGAATCTAAATGTTGTTCAAAATAAGCTTCACAAATAACTTTCTGTAGTCACATGATGATGGAAAGGATGTAACTCAAATTAGATACATTCTAGTTCATTTCAGTCAGTATTTTGTAGATTGAAGTCGCAGCTAAAGCTATAAAAACACGTCTGGTTTTCCTCTCAAAGACAGAGGAAGCGTGAGCAGGGCTAATGTGTGCTGTGCGTGGCGTTTGTGACAGCCAATTAAACACTGGAATCAAAGGTGAGGTTTGCGTCGCCTGATCAAAGCAGCCAAAATGACTCGCAAAGTCCTCAAAGGATGGAGAGGAAGAGGGAGCTTTCCATTAAAACTGGGAGAGACGAAAAACTACCTTTTCCTACTTCCACCAAACCAGAGGAAATATTCAACTGAAATCCAGTACTTCTGTTAGTGCTCGATTATTTGACTTGTTTCAATATATTTTTTGCAAAAGCTTAGATGTGCAACCTGTACTTTATTTCAAGTCATGATTAAAATAATGTTAACATGTTAAAACGTGACAGTTAACACATTAGTACATGGTATTTTCAGGTTGAAACATGCAACAAGTTAACATTAATAATGTGAACTTACTTATTATTGTGACAATTGCTTTTAGCTTCTTTTTGTTTGTTTTTATGCATGGATTATTTCATTGTATAATAATTTGATATCACAAAATCACATGATACTATTACGTAATAGCTTCAGGTTAAAGGACACATACAATGCTGTTCTAACACTGCTTCCTCGTCTCAAACAGGTCAGATTTAGTCTGTTGTTCCCTGAATGGCATATATACATCTCTGAGACCTCCTGCACTGTTTTTAAGCTCATAAACCATTCATGCTTGATTTCTGTTTCATTAACATATTAGTCTTAATCAGTTTGATTGCTTCCCATATGGGATTTCATTTGCAGCCAGTAGCTAGAGTGCTAACACATTTCCTGATGTGGGAAACACAGGACCGTCATGTGTGCTTTGTGACTCATTTTATTGGTTCTGGTGCATGATATAGCCTATCAAAGTGAATGTGCTCATGAGCATGGTGAATTCTAACAATGCATCATATTTGTTCTTTAATGCACTGCTAACAATGCATCATATTTGTTCTTTAATGCACTGCTAACAATGCATCATATTTGTTCTTTAATGCACTGCTAACAATGCATCATATTTGTTCTTTAATGCACTGCTAACAATGCATCATATTTGTTCTTTAATGCACTGCTAACAATGCATCATATTTGTTCTTTACAAAACTGAGCTTTTAGGTCAAATCTATTTATTTGCAAAAGTATTTTCTAATGTCAAGCTAAATAGTCACAATCTTATAATGAAAATCTTGGCACAACTACTCAAAATCTAGACATTCAAGTTGGGGAAACTACCGTTTTTAATGTAAACTAGTAAACTTTGTGTTTCCCACTAAAAAGTCTATGATAAATGCTGCACTTTGTGAAAAAATAAGACGACTGTATAGTGTCTGAACAAAAGAATTTTAGTCCTCATCAGGAGCTGAATGGTCCTCTCCAGTTTCACTTTGATGTTGACGTTTTTAAGCCATAATTGCAACCAAAATGAATACTAGTCAATGTTAACCATGTGTCAAAGGATTTATGAGAGGAAGTTATAAGATTGAAAACTTAAATCATGTTTGTTGTGTGAAAATCAGCTGCCCGAGTTTGAACATTCTGGTTTCCAGAAAAAAACTTTTTTCCACAGCATCAAAACAAATAAATAAATAATGACCTAACCCCAGAATATTATTTAGCCATTATTTCTGGCTTCTTGAACATTGTTAATTCTTTTCTGTAGTCTAATTTAAACTCAAGTAAGAATACAGTTACTTAAAAAAAAGTGACTCAAGTAGGAGTAAGGTAAAATGTGACAAAAACTACCGCAATTTCCAGACTATAAGCCTCTACTTATTCCACAAGTTTGACTTCTGCAGTTTAAAACAAAGTGACTTATAGATTTTTGTAGACTTGCCATAAAAAATGTTGTTAGTGCGGCTTATATTTATGTGTGCTCCATAGTATGAACATTACGGTACTCCAAAAGTTAACAAAATGAGCTATGTTTCATTTCAGGCTAAACATTCACCCATGTCATAAACAAATCTTAACCTAACCAGCTTAAGCTTAGTCTAGAATCATTTTAATCTATGCTAGCCTTCCCTTTCCGCAGTGCACAGTCGAATCAAAGCGGAGGACGCACACAGAAGCTCATTTGGCTTGGGGAAATAGGACGGGTAGTAATGGACGATTTGGGTAGAGGGAGTTCTCAGTCCTGGCGCGGCCGCGGAGGCATTATGCTTGTTTTATGTCCGCGCGCTGGCTTCCATTAAAAAGACAGATCCCCGGCTCTCCGTCACCGCGCCGGCTTACTAAATGAGTTCATTAGTTCACCGCCAACACACACAAACATATGATCGTTCCGTTGCGGCACAAGACAAACAAGTTTACAGTGCTGACAGGAGTGACTGACTGCGGATAGAGGTGGGAGTACAATTCATTTATTTATTTTTTCTTTCTCTGGATGCTATCAGCGCTGTCAACTTGTCAAGAACTATGCAAAACAGGTCTGAAGGGATTTCACCAGTCGTCCGAGCCACGGGAGGAGAAAATTGCTTTCCACTCCGCTAAAAGGATACAAGTTATTTTCCGTGGCTCTTGGTCTTTGTTGTTACTACCATCACCACCACCACCGCCGCAGCAGTGTAAATACATTTGAGTGCAGCAGGTTTGCATAATGAAGCTGCTTTTGGAGGGAGGCTAATGTGGAGACGCGGCGTTTTAGAGGTCATTAGATACAAGGAGAGCCAGAGCACGCCCCCGGATAACCTCCAAAAGTCGCACCAGGCAAAGGCGAGTGTCAGTAATTATAACTCCTGCCGGTGTGTTTTGTACTTACGCGAACGGTTCATAGGCGTGAATGGTGAACTTTTGAACCCGAGTAATGCTATACGGAATGCACGGCTAATAAACGATAGGTACGAGCGGTGCAAATGTGTTTTAAATACTTGGACAAGTGCTTAATACACAGCAGATGATGTCGTTATGAAGACGTCACAGATTAAATGCAGTATTAACCCTTTAGGTCCCGGGGGTGTTCATTTGACAGACAGACAATTAAATGTAGAGGCTTGGAGAATACAAACTTATATCTCTTTGGATAAGATAAAACTCGTGACTTTTTAATAGACATGCCTTGGTTTTGGTATTTAGCTGTGTGCCTGATATTCCAGCGAGGTTTTGGTGAATTGCACTAGTCCAGATTTCTTATAAAAACAGCTCTCGCACCTCGCTCAGCCGCACCTGCTGTGTTCTTGTGTAGTTCACATGTAGACCTGTGATACAGCTGTGATCACAGACTTTGTTTATGGCACTCGCCACACCACATGTTCACATGATAACTAGTAAATTATATGTTTTTAAAAAGGCTGCAGCGAGTGATAGCAAAAGTTCTTTCCTTCCTGCACCACCACATGTGTCTGAGCTGCAAAAGTTAATCTACGGTAAACTTAACTGAATAACTGATGAAAGACATTTATTTGACCCATCCTTCAGTGGAGCATCTGCGCACAGTTTGATTAGACAACAAATACTAGATTTTTCCCTAATTTCCTTAATTATTTGGAATGCCTGTAGCCACATGTAGTCTGAGCTCAAGGTTAGAGTCCAAATGTGTGCTGTCTGCATCGAATTAAAAGGTTTTTATCTATTGTAACTTGAGCGTATCCTTGAGAACAGTTAGCTGAAGGTATTAAAGACTACTTATGAAACAAACAAATTAATGGGCATCTTAAAACAAGTTAAAAATACTTCAAAACAAGTCCTGATCTACTCTGCCAATGGAACATGCACATGTTGTTTTATTTAAGATTCTTGAGGGGAAAAAAAGTCCTGGTTTATTCCAGTTCAGATCTCCAGATTAAGTCCAGCTTTAGTCCTAGTCTAGTCCTGGTTTTGTCCAGTTTAATACTGGTTTCTGACTTGCGATAGTACTGGTTTAGTCCAGTTTTAGTCCTTGTATAGTCCTGTATAATTTATAAATACATTTTTATAATAAGATTAAAAAAATAAATGTAAGGTATATAGCCTACTGCAAAATTGTTGTAAATGTTTGATGTATTTTACTTGAAATTAATTTTTGTAAGGCGCATTGGGTATGAAATGCGCCAGGTATAAATAAAAATGCCTTGCTTTTGCTTTGCTCCTGTTTGATTCCATCTTTAGTGCACATACATTTATATTCAAATAGTACTAGTTTATTGATATAAAGTGTTGATAAAGGTTAAGAAAATATCATTTGATCCCATTTTGACTAAACCAGATTTAAAACAAATCTTTTTCATCCTATTGAATTTACCCGAGTTAAACTGGTCTTAAAGTAAGCCTCACTAGTCTTATTATGCTGGAAATAAGATAAACAAACTAGAATAAGATATACTCACACTCTATATCCAGGAACATGCTCTTCTGGTGGCCCCCGATCCGGCTCAGGGCCTCACAGTCGAAGCGGCCCAGGTCGGTCAGCTTCACCCCGCTGATGGTGAGCTCCGATTTACCGTGACGACCTCTGACCTCCACACGACTGTCCGAACTCTGAAAAAGACACACAAGCAGATACTCTTTAAGTCAACAAGTCATGAAATACAGTATATCAATGACATAAAGCTGGTTTTATGTATTTACAAAGAATAAAAGGAATTCTGGGATAAAAATCTCTCTAGACAAAGTAGTTGAGTGAAAGTTGATTGAATCCCAGCTGCCTGTTGATCCGTGATGCTCCTCTCTCTCTCTTCGTCCACACGCACAGATAAAGCTGGATATATTACAAGGTCATTACCAGTGTATGAAGACGGATGGCTCCAATCTGAGGTAACGGGTCAATTACTGTGACAGGGCTATCACTCTGTAATCGACGTGAGCGCTAATGAGAAACAACAGCCAGGAGCTAGCCCTTCTGGAGCTAGTAGCGGTTAGCAACTTCACAATGCTACAGGACGACATTTACACATCCTTTTTTGCATGAGTAAGTTTGCAGGATTCATTCATGTGTTTGTGATCAGGGGCTAATAATACATAGTGTTTTTTGATTGGTCATGGAAAGAAAAAAAAGGTCGATGGTACATATTGGCAGCCTTGTTTCTACTTGTGACAGATTAGATGTGGTTAATCTGCATGATTTTTGTCCCCAACCGTGTAACAATAAAAAACACATGACTTATAATTGGTGGCTACGCAAGTAAATGTTTGTAGATTGTATTTCTGAAAGATAATGAACATTCTATTTGGTCAATTTCGAGTTTTGGGACGGACATGCAAGCGGCAGGACTATGTTGACACAATACATAATTCTAGCGCAGTAGTCAAGACCACACTAATCGAGACCAAGTTCTTTCCGAGGTCACAGTGTTCCGAGACAAGGCCACTGACGGTCAAGACCAAGACATTTAAAGTTTGAGAGAAGGAAGAGACCAAGACTTTAAAAAAATGCTGTCTCAAGTACACTACATAATATTGTGTTTTGAGCTGTTCATTTCTAATGCAATGACAGATTGCTATACTGTCACTTATGACACTTGTTTCATCAGAATTTTCAGTCTAAAATGACAACCATCAATCCATCCAATCATCCATTTTCTGGGATTGGGACGTAGATTGACCGGTAAATTTTTCTTATGACTCAGATCCTTCTTCACCACAACGGTCAGATACAGCGACTACATCACTGTTGTTCTTACAGTCCATCCTCCCCTCACAACTTAAAATGACACTTAGTATGAGTGTGTGTTTATAATTTTATTTCCTGGTTGAAAATGATTGACCACTAGGGATGGGACGAGACAGAATTTTCACGAGACGAGACGAGCCACGAGATTGGGTCCACGAGATCGAGACGAGACAAGATTTTTAAATAATTTGCATTAATTGTTTTAATTTAGAATTTAAACAAGGCAAATTTTAGCTTTACCTTTCATTATGTGTATCACCTTGGATTTTTATTATTTCTACGATCTGAGTTTTGACTGAAATTGATCTGCTCCCCGTGTGTAGCTCAGGCTCCGCCCCCTTCCCCTTTCCTTCTTCACAGCGCTGCCGCTGCTAACGGACCAGACACACACAGATGAGGGGATTTTCGTACTTTTTTACAGTTATTGATGATATAGGCCAAAATATCTCTTTGTTTAAGTGTGAAAAACACTGCGCTGTTCCCGCGATGTCCGCGCGTATATTTGACGATTATATATTTTTCGCGCTAACTTTTACAATGTTTAGGACTAATTATCTCTGTCAATATTGGTCCTATCTTTACGAAATAAAAACTGAGACAGAGTTTAGACTGTTTTCTGTCAGAATAAGTCCGCTACAAGTCTGTGTGTGGAGGAGAATATTTACTACAGCTGCTCAAAGATACAAAACTTAATTTCATGACCATGGAAAAATCTCACGAGACAGTTCAGTACGTGTGCACACAGTATCGTGACAGATTGCGAGGTCTCGCGGCACGAGATCTCCCATCCCTATTGACCACACTAGAAATGTCAATAGCAACCATGTTTTACACAGGGCAAAAGTCTTCTAATGTCCCTGATTTTAAAGTGACAGTTTTTCTTTACAAACTGTGTCAATCATTTGGACAAACTTGTCATTTTCAACTTTTTTATTTATTTATTTTTTACTTAAGGTTGCTTGATTGGAGTGGATGATAATCAACTTTTGACTCAAGTTATTAACATTAACTTTTCTTATTGTTCTTATTGTTTTAATTCCATTTCAACCTTACTTTGACCAATGTGTCTTTACTGCTCCCGAAACACATAATAGATTTTGTGAACAACTGTTGCATTTTATCATTTGATCCCAACTTCTATGAAGAGAATAACTGATGCCAACTGTTAAGTGCTTGTCAAACTTGAATAAAGGTAATAACTTAATACAGACAATGCTCAAACCATGTTTCCATTAGGCAAACATTTTCCACTAAAATCAGTAATCCGTGTCTTTGCGCTCAACCATTAGTTTGTCCACTAAATTGCCTATTACAATCACAAAGTTATCTTCAACCTAAATTGACCCACATAGACATTCAATTTAATCACAGAAGTTTGAGCTAAGCACCAATAAGACCAAGCCATTTGTAGAAAACTCATTTCAGATTTGAGCAGAACAATTGGCGTTGTAGCTCAGGGGACGATCGTTAACGGCGCCTAAACTTCTTTCTATAGGTTTGAATGGGGCAAGCGTGGATGGTGTCTCCTTCCCACATTTCAGTCTAATTAGTCCATTAAGGCGAGTTGAATCAAAAAGACAATGCAGTTTAGCTCAAGGCCCTTTGGAGTCAGCGCGGGGTGATAAAAGACAACAACGCCAACAACAAAGAGTGAAAACAAGTTCTTTTGAAGCCCCTATAGAGGAAGGGAGCTGCTTGTTTAGTGCACTCACCCACTTGTGCACTCCTTCAGACATCTAATGACAAAACAGTCTACAGCCACTTTCATCTGTGTCTCTTTTAAGTCTCGTGTCGCGCCAAACAAAGCAGAAAGTGCGATTCGGGTTACAAGCTGGTGACTAATGTGAAGCATCATACGGCTTTTTATGTGGTATTAGGATACAAAAATGGTTCAGGTTGAGGTTAGGGGCTGTTATCATAGGCAGTTGAACCAGAGGTGTTCCAGGTTTGTGGTGGAAATTGGATGTGCTAAAAATACAAAGGTGAGCGGAGTAGCCAGAATTGTACTAAGACAAGAATGTACTCAACTAGAGCTGAAAAAGATTTTTGGTGCTCAAGTAAAATGAACTTCTTAGAATTTCAAGACACATTTCTTTGGGCTTAGTAAGGGAAGAAATTATATTGTTCTAGCTTATGGTACTAGCTCAAAGGTGGACATTGGAGAGGCCTAAAGGGACCCTACTACAGCTCACCTTCCTTCTATTTTTAAGCGTGATGATTGGATGATAGATGATTTCAGAAATAAACTGAAATGAACGCTGACTTATCTAATGGCATGTTAGCATTGGTTGTTCCTATTAATTGGTGTGCAACACTCCAAGGACATTATATTTCCACTGTCCAATAAAGCATTACAAAACAAGGTATGGCACAGATTAGTGAAAGAAAGGCAGAAAAAGTGGACAATAAACCAGAATAAGTTTTTGATTTGCTCTAGTCTTGTCTCACAGCACCACAAATATGGACTGACTACACATCTTTTTATGGCCAACCAGCTGAAGCTCATGAAGCAAAAATATAATTCAGGTACAGTTGAGGTTTTACTTTTTAAGAAGCATTTGTTTTGTGTCAGTGATATCATTACACCAGTACGACAAGAATACCAAAAGCATATGACAGATTACAACATTATTCTAATTTTGACTTAGTTTGGTGTGGTGGTCTTTGTCATAAATATTTATCATAGTTTCAGAGCAATTTATGAAGAAATACACAACTAAAATTTGGAAAATTACAGGAACTTGAGTAAGACTGTGCGAGATGGGTGTGCGGAGTTTCTCCTACAACAAAGAAAATTACAAGAAGAAATGTATGTTCCCTCCACATGTGTCATGCAAACAACATTTACACACAACTGTTTCCTGGAGTTTTAGTATCATTTAACACAATTAAAGTGTAAAGGAAAAATAATGTGTCACATTGTCCCTCTGTGTTTTGTGTTTTGTGCCCAGATTTACAATGTGGTTGCTAGGTAACATTTGTGGATTCCCTCCACATATGTCATATTTACTGGACAAAAGCGATAGTGAACTTCACCAAAATAACCAAAATGGGTAAATCTTAATCTTAATCAGGTTTATTATGTTTACTAAAAGTGTAGTCTAACTTGTCATACACACTCTTAAGTGAACCAGGCTGGGGGACAATAGAGTTAGTAGAAACAGTAAGACACCATAGTCTAAAAGACACTGGTGTCTAAAAACTACTCTGAGAAATACAAACTCTTCCAAAAGTGAACTGAGTGTTACTTACATCAGAGACAAAACTATCAAGATACAAGAATTACATGTAAACTCTCCACCACAACAATTACATGAACCTGTCATTTTACTTTGCATTGATCAAGCTCGTAAACACTGTATGGAAGTCATATTTTCTTTTTATAAAAATGTAATAAAACACATATTTTCTAGAAAACAACAGTGAACTCATCATCAAATGTGAAATACTATATGTACACTTTAAATATTTCATGTTAATGTTCTATTCACACTATATGCCAGTGTTACCATGGTATATTGAATAAAGTGACATATTGTATTTCTATATTCTCAGCAAACACTGAGTAGAGCTGGTTGTTTTCTGTAGATGCATGTGCCTAATCTTCTGGGGCCTCACATCCCAAACACAGCTCATTCTTCCAGTCTTAGCCTCCATGCTGTGCCCTTGATACTGCAGATGCTCTTGTATGTACACTTCCTCACATGTGCACATTTGCATATGACAGTGTAAACATGTGGAGTGTAGATAGACCCTTGTGGCAGCTCAAAGTGGAGTCTGAGTTAATGCTTTGAGATTCCACCCTCTGTTCTTCACATGTGGAGCAGCCTTTATCAGCTATATCTATCTTACGTAACGGGAATGGTATTAACAAATCAGTATTATGGTTTAAAAACACTTAATTTACATAGAGATAACATAAGAGTAACGCTGAGCAGCAATGGAGAATAAGGAACAGCGTAAAGATGTGTGTCAGCGAGTGGTACCGTTTCTGTCAGGAATATATATGACATAGAAAGGTACAGTATCATATGACACAAGGTCAAAGCAGATTCTGGCCATACACTGCTTCATCTCTGTTTGCTGATTGGCTGCACGTCCTGCTTTTGGGGAATTGTCTGCAGATACTTGACCTGTAGTAGCTGGAGATAAATGAAACTGAGCCAAGGCACAAGGAGTGATCAGATAAGCAAGAGAAACACTGGAGTTATGCTCACATTCATCACAGTTTCAGACTTTGGGATCATTTACATTGCTGACATACAACTGTCATAATTAAGATGTCTCAATCTGAATCTACAGCATCCACCTACTTATGTAATCTATCTCTGCATGGCCGGTGCAACAACAGTTTCTGCCATAAAAGTTCACATGAGCAAAACACATGCTTCACGGAGAAAAATCAGGCAAGAGAAGATTTTCTATTGCCTTTATAAATGAAACAGGTTGTGTTCACTGACTTCACACACATTCTATTAGGCAAATACGTTTTTGTACAAACAGAGCGCAGCTAAAATGAATATTAAAGATATATTTTTGTTGAACTACACAAAGATAGATATCACTTGACTGGATCTGTGTTGAACTCCGGTTTGAGTCCTTCTGTATCCATCTGGAACTGATTGGGTGTGCAGTTTAAATTATTTGTGCTTAACCAATCACAGCAATGAATCTTAATAACATATCCAATGTCTATGTTGGATAAAACAAGTCTCACACACCTCTCTGCTCTTCTTTCAAAAATAAACTACTCCATATTTCAGTTAAACAGAATCAAACGCAGCAGAAACTTGTACATCCAAAGAGCTGCCATCTTTGTTTTGTTTGATTCAGAAGCTACATCCTGTTGTCGTTGCTACCAACCACCCCAACCGCCCTACTGCAATGTGATTGGGTCAACAATAACTGGGAAAGACGTCAAACCAATCCGGCTGCTAAAAGGCCAGACGGATTATTGTAAAATTGTGACACAATATCACAAATATCGCGAGATAATCTATCTGGTTGACTCCTACCCACCATCAAACCCCATGACATCATCAAGAATGTGAACACAACTCATTATTTAACCATTATACTGCATATTAAACAAGTGGCAATTTGTTATCCTCAATCTGTAAGTTTGCAAATACATTATACAAATCCCAAAACTTTTATTGGCTTTGGACTGCAGAATATCTGAATCCATGAGGTTGCTCTCTTTGACCAGTCATCCGGAATGTGCCCGGAATGGGAATGCTGAAGACGGAAGGAACTTTGAGAAGGAAGCTCACAACACAAGAGGAGCAAATCTTGTGGAGAGCTCGCGCTTCCCGGAAATTACTTGTTCGTCTTGCAACTGCCAACGGACGACCAACAGGCTACTTTATATTCACCGCGCTGTAGCACAAGCGGCTGTAGTACACAAAGTACACATGCGAGGAGCAGGGGACTCAGGAACGCCGAGATAAAAGCCGGAATATGACGGAAGAGCCGAGGAGGAGATGAAAAGAAGAAGCGTCTGGGGACGGGGAGGGCAGACAATGAGAAAATATGGAATCAGCCTTTGTGATCTGACAGACTTCAAATACGCCAGCATGTGTGTCTTTACTGTGCACATATGAAGAAAGGGCCACAATCTCCGAGTCGCAATGTGTTATTTTAGAAGATAGAAGGAGCAGAGGAGGGACAGTTCAGGCAATATAAATCTCCAATGTAAATGTCACGCAAGATGGAAAGTATGGCAAAGCAGAGCAAAGATGTGTGTGGGAGGTGAGACGACGTGGAACGTATGGAGAAAAGCTATGGATCTGAAATGAAAATGAAATGGGTAAAATGAAAAGAAGAGAAGGCACTGACACATTTTAAGTTAAATTGACAAAATAAGACAGAGATACTGTCAAGTTAAAGGTTCTGTGCCTAATTTTATTGAATGATAACAAGTTAATTTTCCAACCATCTAAACTTAATCCAGAAAGTCATAGCTTCCTAATTATTCATTACTATGAGATATCTAAGTGCTTTTCAAAACTTTCAGATGCCAGAGTTGAGCAGCATCACATCATTGTCAACAACTACCAGCATGCTAACAGTGCACCTTCTTGTTCTCAGTGATAAATGCTCTATATTAGAAAATAGACATATATGTACAGTATATGTGCAATGAGAAGAAAAACTGGGCTGCAAAAGCTTTAAATAATAGGTTTCTGTGGCTTTGGCTTCTGTCTTGTCTGCCTGGAAAGTACAGAATAGTATATCGCTGGCAATCAGAGCCTTCCTGAGATAAGACAGACCTCAACACAGAAAGTGTTCAGATCTAGGCTAAGCAGTTGTGGCTATGCACATGACTGAATTCTTTTCTTTTACGGTACAGCTTATGTTCATTAGCTCTGTGTTTGACAATGTTCTCCTGTTTTTAATGCATCTCAGTTACTTGAAATTCAAATGTATTATTTAAAATCTGAATACTGGGACAATGGTTATTACTAATCATAAAACCACATAAAATGTGGTAGTAAAACATTGATTTACTGCAAACACCCACGCACACATTTTCACCCATACACTTACATAAGACACTTTTCACTCGCACATTATGTTCTACTGTTGTCTGTTTATTATTGTTGTCTGTTATTTAAGTTTTTGTTCTTAGTTTGTATGTTGTTGTTTTTTCAGAATAAAATAAAACAGCTTTATAAAGTACTTTGAATTACTTTGTGGAAAAATTGTGCTGCACATAGAGACTTTCCTTTTCTTGCATGTTTCACAGCATCCAAATGGTTTAAGAGAAAAAATATATATAAAAATAGTATTTTTTTTTCTAAATCTGATATAGGAGAAGTTTTTTTTTCTCCCAAATGAGCTGACCAATGCATTGGTAAGTAGAATTGCAGTTTGACTTGAGGAGTGTCCAACGGAAGACGCAATAAAGACATCCCAGACATACACAGTGTGGCTGTTGATCCCAGGAACATTTTCTATAACATTCCTGAGACATCATGTGACAATAGTGAAGAACAGACTGTACCAAGCACTTCATAAGAAGCATAACTATCTTACAGCAGCTTCAGCTCAAAGAAATGGTCAAAACCAAGGGGCCTCAAGAGCTTTTAGAAGTAACTGCCATGACTAAACACTTTATTTTAGATGAAACTAGATTAGATAATTGTAATGTCAGTGGCTCTCCAGAGAAGCTCTCAATACTCCTGCACTGACAGTAGAACAAGACCCCGAGCTCTCCATCACTCCTGCTACTAAAACAATCACCCAATCGTACCTAGATCATTCCATAATTAAAATCTCATTAGCTTGCTAGCAGGGGTCCAACACACATTGTACAGTGAGTGTGCAGTAGAGGCTATGCAGATTGGAAGCACAAATTGAGAGATGAGGACGGCGTCTTCAGGCCCAAATGACTGGTTCCATCCATCATCCTGGCGGTGGCTGCGTGCTCTGTTTGTCTTTGCTTATGTTTTGTCGTTTGTTTTTTCTTCTTCTTCTTTTTACGGAGTAAAACACCATCACCGTAATTGCATTTGCGGTGAAAAGAGAGGCACTCTACTCTCATTTTCGCCTGTGATTTATCAAGGCCCTGCGATGCGAGCCAATGCACACATTCATTTGTCTCCTCCGCTGACCTTTATTCGACTAACGGCGGCCATCTTTGTTTTGGACTTTTGTGTAACTGGGACAGAACTGTGCTACATTTTGGGAATGGAAACTTTGAAGTGCTGATTATTTTTTGCATTGTAACTGTAGAGTAAAGACAGTGAAGTGAAACATTTAAGCTATTTTATCTGTCAACAATATTTCAACATTAGCTTCATAACTCCTTCTGGCAAATCCTTGTAAAATTGTACTATACGTCCACCAGGGCCCAGTGGATGCTTGGTGAAAATAGCTCCACTTAGGCAACTGTGGCTATAAAATGGTAAATTTAGTGTTTAAATAACATTGCTTACATTGCTTGAGGCAATTTTCGTGCTAAAAAGGCAAGTTAGCATGTTTCAAGTCAAAATACAAACCGTCTGTGGTCAATGCAGTGTAATTTCTAGTACAGTTGAATTGAATTGTCCTGATTGTTTCTGATGATAAAAACCTGCCGTCAAACCAACGAGAGACAAGCCCCAAGTCAAAGAGAGACAAGTCCAAGTCAAAGAGAGACAAGTCCCAAGTCAAAGAGAGACAAGTCCAAGTCAAAGAGAGACAAGTCCCAAGTCAAAGAGAGACAAGTCCCAAGTCATAGAGAGACAAGTCCAAGTCAAAGAGAGACAAGTCCCAAGTCAAAGAGAGACAAGTCCAAGTCAAAGAGAGACAAGTCCAAGTCAAAGAGAGACAAGTCCAAGTCAAAGAGAGACAAGTCCCAAGTCAAAGAGAGACAAGTCCAAGTCAAAGAGAGACAAGTCCAAGTCAAAGAGAGACAAGTCCCAAGTCCAAGAGAGACAAGTCCAAGTCAAAGAGAGACAAGTCCCAAGTCAAAGAGAGACAAGTCCCAAGTCAAAGAGAGACAAGTCCAAGTCAAAGAGAGACAAGTCCCAAGTCAAAGAGAGACAAGTCCCAAGTCAAAGAGAGACAAGTCCAAGTCAAAGAGAGACAAGTCCAAGTCAAAGAGAGACAAGTCCCAAGTCAAGAGAGACAAGTCCAAGTCAAAGAGAGACAAGTCCCAAGTCAAAGAGAGACAAGTCCCAAGTCAAAGAGAGACAAGTCCCAAGTCAAAGAGAGACAAGTCCAAGTCAAAGAGAGACAAGTCCCAAGTCAAAGAGAGACAAGTCCAATCAAAGAGAGACAAGTCCAAGTCAAAGAGAGACAAGTCCAAGTCAAAGAGAGACAAGTCCCAAGTCAAAGAGAGACAAGTCCCAAGTCAAAGAGAGACAAGTCCAAGTCAAAGAGAGACAAGTCCCAAGTCAAAGAGAGACAAGTCCCAAGTCAAAGAGAGACAAGTCCAAGTCAAAGAGAGACAAGTCCCAAGTCAAAGAGAGACAAGTCCCAAGTCAAAGAGAGACAAGTCCCAAGTCAAAGAGAGACAAGTCCAAGTCAAAGAGAGACAAGTCCAAGTCAAAGAGAGACAAGTCCAAGTCAAAGAGAGACAAGTCCAAGTCAAAGAGAGACAAGTCCAAGTCAAAGAGAGACAAGTCCAAGTCAAAGAGAGACAAGTCCCAAGTCAAAGAGAGACAAGTCCAAGTCAAAGAGAGACAAGTCCAAGTCAAAGAGAGACAAGTCCAAGTCAAAGAGAGACAAGTCCCAAGTCAAAGAGAGACAAGTCCAAGTCAAAGAGAGACAAGTCACAAGTCAAAGAGAGACAAGTCCAAGTCAAAGAGAGACAAGTCCAAGTCAAAGAGAGTCAAGTCCCAAGTCAAAGAGAGACAAGTCCAAGTCAAAGAGAGACAAGTCCAAGTCAAAGAGAGACAAGACTCAAGTAAAAGAGAGGCAAGACCCAGTTGGTGGCCCAACTTTTTCTGCTCACAAAAAAATAAGTGAGAATGGACAAGAGACATGTAAAATGACAACATTTAATTTTTGTCTTAAGTCACAGACCTTCAAGGACAAGTTCAGAGTCACTGATTTTGAAGTTCAAGTCTATTTTTTCGTAAATAAAACAAAAGTTAGCAAAAAAAAAAAAATCAACAGAAAAGATAAATACTCTTAGCTTGTACTGGCATAAAACAAGTCTATCTCTATGGAGAGCAGCAGGAGGTGGACCACCCACCAGAAGAGCTACACACTGCACTTTTGACTCAAACAGAATTATAAATGAAGCATTTGATGAACTGTATGACGATTAATGCTACGCTTAGTATGACTGTCTGGCTTTGATAGATACACAAGAACATGAAACATCGTCTATATGAATACTGAGAAGCGCCACACAATTAAAATGACAAGCCGAGCCAGTGAATATTACAGCGCCAGAGACAGATTGCATGTTTTTTTCATCTCGAACTGTAACATCTTTTTCTACAAAAGTACCAACAGCCATCTTTGCTTTCTGCCAGATCTGACACTCATTCAAAAGTAATTAACAAAATGGCGGCTGTGAAGCTGGTCTGAAAGCGAAGGTGAAGGTAATATCTATTTGTGTTTACGACAGGCCACATATGCTCCGCAGTCATTCGTCAGACAGCACAGGAAATGCATGTGTTTTGCCAATGACCTCGCAGCCCGGCTCTCGGCGATAAATGCGTCTAATTACAATGTATGGCAGATGGCAATTATTACGTCAGCTTTCATTTTATGAGGACATACACAAGTCATTACCCGTTAATGTGCAGGCGTTCTTTTATTAGTCACAGACATGCAGGCAAATAGAATTACAGGGGGCACAGGGGGAGACAATATTGTGAGATAATACTAGGAATACTGCATCTTAAGTCACATATAGTGGCTACAGATGTCATGTTATAAAAACACAGCCTTGAGTCAAACCATACTGGACAATAATGTCAGTCTGACTTTGTGATGTCTTAAGTGGTCAGCAGGTCTAAGCTACACTTTCTTGCAAGTATTTTTTTGAGGTATCTAGCATTATTTGATGGATTTCAGCAACATCAGCTCTCCTGGCTGTGTCTCTAACACAAGGAGCGATTTTTGAAACTTCTTGATTTTTAGCTCACTCTTTATCAGGACAAGTTTGGACTTAAACCAACCAAGAAGTGTGGCCTCTGATGTTCAACAGACTTGAGCTAAGCACAGTCAGATTTGTGCAAAGGCGACGTCTGTTTTTCTGGTAACCATGGATACCAAGCAAATGCTCATGCTACGCTAACTTTGGACCTCTGAAAGGCGGACTTTCACACCTGAAGCAGAAGATCTTCCAGAGAAAATACTTTGAATATTGGGATTTTAACCACCTTGAGATGTTCAACAGACTTAAGGATTTTGTGAATTGAGTTGTTTGTCTTGTAACCATGGAGATGAGACATAAAGCTATGAATGCAAACTTTGCAAGTTTGATCATTTGAATGCTACAGAACTTTTACTTCTGCTGCAGCAGAAGATTTTCCAGATAAATATTTTGAGGGGATGGCCTTATCACCGACTGAAACAACAGAAGTTTCATCTGATCCACTTGGACCTGTGTCATCTGTCTCTCACTTCAGTCTCCACCTCCAACTGCACCTGCTCCTCCAGCTAAGGCCCTGACCGAGCCAACCACATCATGGAGATGTTCCTGAGGCTGTTCGGTGGTCCAAGCTCCAAACCTGGGACGACAGATCCTTCTCCATCACTACCCCACCCTCTGGGACAGAGACTGCACCGACCTCACCACTTTTAGGAAAAATGTCAAGACCCACCTGTTTATATCTGTTTTTAATGTTTGATTAATGTTGTAATTACCAACTGTTTTTATGTATTGTACCTTTGTTTAACTTCATTTGTCTGTAAAGCGTCTTTGAGTGTCTAGAAAAGCGCTATATAAATAAAATGTATTATTATTATTATTATTATTTGCTATATTTACTTGAAAAAAAAAAAAATCATGGTGTAACTGCTTAACTGTAAAGTCGTCTGCACACTAGATGAGTTCTGGCCAAATTTTAACACTGATTTGCCTCTCCACGAGCTCAGGAAGGCATGACTCGAGTAATTATTCTTATAAGAGATTGTTACATTCCTTGTCATGTCTGTGGGTCCAGAGTGACTCTAGTCGTATCAGGAAAACATGTTGAGTGTGTCCTTCTATAACAGTCAGTTTGCACTTAGGCTGGAAATGAGTAAACTCCTGTATATCTGAATCGGACCAAGTCCAAGTGAACACACTTAACTTAAGCCACTGTTTATGGATGTAAGCTGGCCAAACCACAGCCGTGTGTCGAGGCGAGAGCCACACCAGCAGCTCCAGCAGAATGTGTGAGCATATCTGCATAGTACAGAACTCTGAACAGTTTTCCCAGCGAAAAACACAGCACCAGTGTCCGGTGCACACACCAGGGTTGAGCACACATGCATACACCCACAGACATGCACCCAGAGCTGCCTGTGTAGCTCTTCTCACATGCACATGTGTTCAAACGTGCTGTAGAAGACAGGATGTTTGAAGAGCAAATGATAGAAACTAAGGCCGAACCAGTCTGAACACTGCAAAGATCTTCTAATCTAGGATTACTTTAACATTTGAGAGTACAACTCAATACAGACTTTAACATTTCTTTTATTTGAGTTGAATCCTCAAAATAAAAATCCTAAATGATTTAGTTAAATGTGGTTGTACATCTGTTTACTTTTTGAGCTTTGATTCAACATGAACATTATAAAACATAGACTTCAGAAGAAATAAGAAGTCTTTATAGTTGTACTGCTGCAATGAACGAAGAATCCAAGCGTTTTCTTTTCCCCAGGGGTCGGCTCACGTCCCAATCATGTGGCCAGTCATGTTGCTATTATTTTGAACCAGTCGTGCCGATAACCTCTGCTCTGTGGAGAAGGTGCTGGATTTCACTGTGCCCACTCGGCCTGGTCAGGAGGTCACTAATGGGAAAAAATCTGTCATAAAACCGCGGGCTCCAAAAGTCAAGAACGTTTTAACTTTTCGACAACTCAGGCAAAGTCATCTCTTGGAAACGTGGCCATTTTTTACAGTGTATTTCAAGAGACAATAGTCATTCTTCTCCCTGAGTGCGTTGGGAGGGTTACCTAAGGACGCCGCAGTGTTATTAAAGCTTCTGAAATCCTCATTAGTGACAGCCATGACACCAGTCTGCAAAAACACAGCCGCTTCTCAAAGTTCAATTTAGACTTGGTATTTGGCAAGAACTACTTTTGTCCTTTCAGCTGTAATGGCGCTGAGGATAAATGAAGGCTGTTTGTCAAAATAGCATGACACATTTTAGACTAGGATGACTAATCTATGTGTAGACTGATCTGTCTTAAATGAAAACTATGTCTAATTGGATGTACTGGCAGTAAGACAGACTCACACTCATGTTATTGTGATAATTGTGTTCTATACTTTTGTGCATGTGGTTAGTCAAGAATATGTTTTTTCTTTCTTGAACTTTCACTTGTGTTTGTGTCATCATCAGGGGCGTTCCTAGGATTTTGTGTTTGGGTGGGCTAAGCCCCTGAGCATTAAAAGACAAAAATGCGTTATTTTTTATTTAGCAACATTATTATTATTAAATCTTATTTAAAGCTATACTGAGAAGCAGTATTAGACACACTAGTTTACAAGAAACAAGGTCAGCAGTTCTGAAAGCAGACAGTGCCTTCAGAGTTTGAAATTGCAGTGAAGAAAGATGACTACAAGAGGGGGGTCTGGGGCTCCAGAAAATTTTTAAGATAACAAACTACAACTAAGTAATTTGGTGCACTTTGAGGGTGTCTCAGACAGTTATAAAAATGTTATTATGTCATTAGATATGTTTTAAAAGTCCACTGTGGAACTTTCTGGAGGTTAAAAGTCAACAATACAAATAAAGTTAAAACTAGACTTAGCTATATACAGCTACACCAACCTCTTTAACATGAGTGGGCCTCCTCCAGGACAAAAACAGTCCATTTTGTGGCCATACAACCTCACTCAAAGTAAAGACACTGATTTTTAATATTTATTTAGTGCAGCAAAGACATCTACATGACAAAATCTTGATTTTATTCAAATCTATCAAATCAAAAAGTTACACAGTGCACCTTTAAAACTTGATAACACATGTTTTAACCTGGCCTTTAATTATTTATATGCTTATTTAATCTTTTTTTTAATCTTTGCATTTAGATTTTTTCATTTATTTTATTTTAAATTATTTTTTTATTATTATTTTTTTGCCTAATGGAAGCTAAATAAAGGTTCCTCTAAAGTTTGACATAATAAAATATAAAACATTATTTTGCAGACTGCATACAATTCAGGGCTGACCAAGGCCCCTTCAGGCCCCTCCAGGCCCCCCTTTAGAGGCGCCCCAGCACTAGAAATGCCCAGCAAGACAAATACAGAGCCTGGACCACACAGCACAAACATTCATTAAAGATAATGTAGGAGACATGGCCTTAAACACGAGTCAAACAATAAACCCAACTCCTATAAGAAAACTTATGAGCTCTTGACAGCAAAGCAGTGGAGTAGATAGACTTGGTAAAGTAGACTTATAAAATATATATTTTACATTTTTGGTTAGAGTTTGTTGGAAAAATAACCTACAAAATAGTTAAAGTAGATTCTCTTGCCTATAATTTGCTGTTCACGAGCTGCTCCCTCAGCTCCTCTCACCTCCCTAAGCCCCTCCTCCTCGTCCGGCCACTGCTCCTGTCTCCTGTCATGTCTCTCTGTACTCAGTGCTACTGGGTTTTTACTTAACACGCGATGTCTCATTTATAGGTCAGATTTTTGCGCGATAAAATCACACGCGGATATTTGAATGTTCATAGCGCTCATACCGCTGGTCCGCACCGCACTGTCGGACTTCCTCGAGCTGCACGCGGCAGCGTAAGGTGCGCGCCCTCAGCATAGTGATGATCGCATCCTCGTCCTGTGTCACTTTTAGCTGTGTGTTCTTGCTGATCTAAGTCCTTAAAGTCTGGCTTTTGGATCTCCCGCTCTGCAGAGAGATGGGCAGAGTCGTTTTCATAAATGGAGACGGCTGAGTTTTCTCTGTGAGCGGAGGCTGTGCTGGGTGCAGCAGAAGCACGTAGGACTGACAGGCCATGCAGCAGAGGAAAGGACGAGGTTCATAAGCTGCGTTTAGAAGTGTCTTTGTGCGCAAATAAGCTCCAGAAACACACGATTTGACTTGGAAACGAAGTGAAATATGTTAAGATAAAGAGTAAATATTCAGAAAAATAACTGAACATGTTTTTAGTGGGGCTTAAGAAGAGTTTAGGTGGGCTGAAGCCCACCTTTAAGAGGTCTAATGACATCCCTGGTCATCATTAAAATGCATGAGTAAAAATGCTTTTCTTTCCAATCATGAGTAGGTAACGTTTTATAATTCAGTGGAGAGACATGAGTTCTTTGATTAGTGTCGATGAATTCATGATGAAGCTCATGCATTAGTACATCATGACTCATCAGAACTAAGGCATCCATGTGGTTCTTTAGCTGTTTATACCAGGGGTTCACAAACTTTTCAGGTAACTAAACACAGCAAGAAGGTCGCGGGTTCGATTCCCGCACAGGCCGGGCCTTTCTGTGTGGAGTTTGCATGTTTCTCCCCGTGTCTGGGTGGGTTTCCCCCGGGCACTCCGGTTTCCCCCACCAACCAATAACATGCACGTTAGGGTAATATCCTCCAGCTACGGTAGTCCTGACCAAGCCTAGCAACAACATCTGGAGATGGGTTCCCGAGCGCTGCACTGCGGCGATCACTGCTCCTGAGGAGATGCCCCAGAGGCATTGAAGGATGGGTCAAATGCAGAGGACAAATTTCCCTACGGGGACATTAAAGTGTAACTTACTTACCTTCATTTGACTTCATGAATAAATGACTCCATTCATGAATTACATCATGAACTAAAGCAATTAACTCACATGAAATCATTATAATAACTCATTCATAACTCGTAGCTCATGTCTTGATAAGCAATGATGATGTAATGCCTGAATACATCATGATTTCATGTATATATCCAGCATTACACTGAATTCATGAATTAGCATAGTGTGTTAATTTTTTCTTATTATAACATATTACCCATAGATTTGAAGAAGCTGTGTTTTTCTTACTTTTTGGACTTTCAACAGCTAATCGTCATTTTCCTTTTGCTTTGACACCATCAGTCATTCACTCATACAGTCATGAACATTTGATATAAACACAGCTTCATTCAGACTAACGAAAAGGTGTTTGTTTGTTTTTATATCCATAACTAATGATATAAAGTAGATTCTTGTTCAACAGTTTTTTTTCCAGTTTCAGCCTCAGCCCAACATGTAAACAGAACATGGTGTTGTGACTGGCTCGAGGTTCAGTTCTGTTTAGCGCAGACGTGTGTGCGAGCCATACAACACTTCACAATCGCGCCGGAGCATTCAAAAAGCCCTGCGAGTGCACCTTAAGTGATCCAAAGTGGAGCAGTTTCCAAAAAGGTCCGGCTCATTTTTGACTCCTGGTCCAATTTTTGAGAGAGATGAAGACTGAAAGCAGACTGTGGTGAAAACAAGATGAAAAAAGATGATGTAAACAAGAAACACTCATGAACCCACGCTGACTTTGACAGTGATTGAACCGGCAGACTCACAAATATTTAAGACTCACAAATATTTACAGTACCTAAATAAGGATGATCTCATATGGATTTTAGAGCTGATAATGATAACCAAAGATATTGATTACTGCTGTCAAACCCTGTTACAGCCTCCAGACCCAGCAGATGGAACAGGCCTTACCCTGAGTCCGTCCATAAAAGTCTGTCCGTCTCTGGCTCTTCTCCAGGACACCTCGGGCAGCGGTTCTCCCTCGGCCAGGCAGGAGATCATGGCCGCGCTGCCCTCCACCGCCGTCACGTTCTTCAGCTGGATGATGTGGGGCTGGACTGGAACACAGCAGAGGAGAGACGGGTCAAAATAATAAATATCATACCAACTTTAGAAACTTTACAGCCAATCATAAACTTATATATTTCTGCGGTTGGAATAAGGTGTAAGAGTAAAAGTTTCGATAGTAAAACTTCCCCTTTCGTCAGAGGTGATGTCTGACGTGATGTGTCTCCTACAAGATGTTCTGGGACATAGTCAGTTAAAAAGATCCATGAAACTGACAAACATCTTATGGAAGATATGTCACAACCTCAGATCTTCCACTGAAGCAGACAGAATGAATCCTCCAAATATCTTTACAGCCATTCAAAGTGCTTCACCATAGACAGAAAAGCAGTATAAACTAAAGTGCACTTTAAGACTAATCTAATTTTCTAAAGACATCACCCTATAGTGATAAGATCAATTGTGAGAAATCTAATGACTGTGGGTCATTACTGGTAAAAACATTCAAATCAGTTGTGCATCAACACAGACAGTGTCAAAGTTTGTAGTGTCCTCTATGCTTCTAAAATCCAGGAAGTGTACTTGATTGTGTTAGGACAGTGCCTTAGCATCTTAGCACCTGACATATCTCCAGTTGAGCAGTCTTCTAAACTCATCATGCTGAAGAATTATTATGCTGCGTTCACTTCAATGTGTCCAGTTTACATGTAAACTCACGTCTTGAGGTGTCAGCAAGTTGTGCGCAAATTTGCATCTAGCATGTCGAAATTTGCTTGTTTGGGCGTTTGCTGACTCTGCGTCTTGCGAAGTAGAAACTCCAACATGCAATGGACGCTTTGGCCTCATCAGTGACCTGCTGTTCTCCTCTCACAGGAAAGAAGGACTGTTTACTAAGTCTTTTGATTACTTTTTAAACAAAAGGTCACATGTTTTTGTGCTTTTTTCAAAGGCTTGGTTGCTTGTTGCTCTGAAAAACTGGCGATGTGGCAAAACAAACAATACAGGACAAGATCTGGACTGACTCACTTGGATCTATAAAAATGCTAGTTGCCGTGTTTAAACCACTGCTGTTTGACGTGACCATGGAGGAGTACAGAGACAGCAAAAGGACACTTTTTACACCATAACGCGCTTTGGGGGTTTAGGGCGCCAGTCAGCTTCAAAAATATTCTGCGTCAAAATTTGCTTCAACGTGCAAAATTAGACGCTTCAATGCTGTCCAGTCTGAACGCAGCATTGGACTCATAATGTATTAGATAAGTGAGCAAGATGTGGCCATTATAATAAGCAGTAGTTAGCTTCCATTTAGCAAATTGTGTTAGCAGAAAATGACATGACCAAAGTAATCGGTTTCATGTGTTCCTTTAAAAACAACTTTTTATATCCTTGTGACACTTGTAGGATCAGAACAAGCATCTTAGACTTTGGATATATTATACAATGTGTATTTTTCAAGCTAAACTCTTACTCAAGAACAGTTTTTGTGTCTGTAACAAATATAGATTTGAGCGATCAGCTTGCTGTCCAGTGCGATAAGTGTTTGGGGAAAAGGGGGTGCTGATAAGACGCCCCACAGCTCGTGCATGTCGGGGCAGAGAGCAGCACGTATAATTCATGCTTTGCTGTTTTCTCACTCCTTCGCACACACCGCTCTTAAGCCCCTAACAGGAGGATTGCAAAGTAGTGTAGCGGAAAATCCAAAAAGCAGAAAGAGGAAGTGAATGGAAAATAGGCTCTATCGCCTCCCAGTCAGAGAGGAGGGAGAGGAAGGTCTCCGAGGAACCAGCCAGGGTCAGGAAAACTTACACAAACATTCACATATTCAGAAGGATCCCACCATTTTGGAAGAACAAGAAGTCTCGAGATTAAGTCAAGTAGAATGACTCTTTCTCTAGTCTTAAGTGAACCGTATCAGTGCATTTCAGTGATCCAAAGTGGAGTAGCTTCCAAATGGACACAGTTCATTTTGACCCCAGTACTTTGGAGCAAGATGATTGAAACGCTTCATTTAGGGGAAAAAAGATGGCAAAAGCAGATAGACACGGAAAGCAATCATTTTCTCTGGTAACTAGAGTGTAAATCAACCACCAGACTTAACAAAACAAAGTTAGCTATGTTAGCATTAGATATTTGCACAAAATATTGTTTCTAGTGCCAAAAAAAAAAAAAATAATGTGTTTTTGCAAGTGGTGACCTGGACTCAAATCTCGATGGTAGACCTGGCCAGTTACTTGACAAATACTATATTAAGCTAGCCAATTGGTTGTTTTTGGCTTGAAAAGACTTGACTTAGACTGCAACAAACTATTATTTTGGTGATTGATTAGTTGACGGATTATTCTTTCTATTAATCGATTAGTTGTTCGAACGCAAAAGTGACTTGAAGGCAAGATGATGAAATGTAGTTTATTGTCTGACATTGACGTAAAAACAGCATTTGAATTATCATTGAGTACCATAATTAGTAGTACTAAGTCTATTCTTTATTTTAATATTTTGCATCATAAAACTTGGCGTAGGCAAACACGTTTTTACACCAAAAACACTTCATTCTGTTTAATCTGAGGCTCCTGGAATGTTTGGAGCTTATATAAAGGTTATTCCAAAGACTTACACCAGACTTGTAAAAACAATGACTTCTCTGCAAAGAATGAATTTTTGATGTTAACTCTACCTTACTCAAAATCATACAGACTAATTGTCTCCATGAAGATGTTATTGCTTTGGTCACAAACACAAAAGTTACACAATGTGTCTTTAAAGCACAGTCTTTACAAAGAGAGCTAGCTGAATTTGGACTCTGATTTCCAAGTATAACATTCTAAACTTTTTTTTTCCCTCAATGACACACTGCTTCTAAGTTTCTCTCACAAAGCCACAGCACCCTGACCAATCTCCCAGCGGCTTTTTCAAATGTCAACTTTATCGTTCCATTTTATAATCTTGTGCCATTAGACCACAGGCCCACAGCTGATCTGCTGCTGTGCTTTTGGAGAGATTCAAATCACTTACTTTGATCATTACAGTACAAAGTTACAGGCACAAACCAGTCACACTTTGGCTCAACTTTACAAATGTATGCATTCTCAACATTGTCATTTCCAAATGTTTTGTACAGTTTTAGTTTGTGGATAAAGTTTGTACAAAGTCACTTTCTGTTTGGCTGTGCCATTAGGGACAGGGAGCTACATGGCCCGCAGCAAGTAAATCCAGTCACATCCTCTGCTGAGGTCTGATGAATCAGTGTTGTGATTAACTATGCATAATGTGGAATCCATGATGAGAACACTATTACCCATGATTTCACTAATATATTTAACCATCCCCATAAACATAATAAACATCAAACTTCATTTAAGTTGTTGATTTAAATGCAACAAACACATATGTGTAATAAATTTTCACAAATGTATTGCATTTGCCCATTAGCATTATTGTAAGCATATATTATGTTTGCTGGGTGTTGGAGTTAAATGTAATAAAATAGGATATGCAAATGTATTATGTTTGTGAGAATTAATTACATTTAGTGCTGTTAAAACGTTCAAAACTGTAGCATGAAAATAAATGACATTTGTGGTAATTTATTACAAGTATGTGTGTACAAAGCATGAAACATGAGAAGCAAATGTATTATGTTTGAGAACTTATCACATGTAGAATTGTGTGACATTTAGGGCTGCAACTAACAATTATTAACAATTATTAACAATGATTAACAAAAGTCGCTTGAATACAGGATTTTCGCTTGAAGTCATCCTGGAGAAGTAGATTTTAGCATTGCCAAAAGTATAAATATCAGACATTCAAAACTAGATACTTATTTGAAGTATTGATCCTTAAAAAAGACCATTAACATGACAATAATGTTTTTTGTTTTACTGACCTGATCAGGTGTGTTTGCCTATTGATGTACATAATATGTGTTGTATTTCTTTTACTTTGAGATTGGACCCAGGGAGTAGTCTCTGCTACTGTAGAGACTATCCTTAAATAAACAAATAAAATGAAATATTTTCTGAAGAGTTTTAGAATAATCTTGAACTTTACCAGAACTAGATCAAACCAGATTGTGCAGAAATTGAACAAGCATTTTAATTATTGTGGAATCATAATTAGTATTTAGAATCAAGTCTTTTCTTTTGTAGTCAAGCTCAGGTAAACTAATAAATGTACCCAATGTTCATGTCATTTCCATTCAGTCTGAGGCTTTTCCACGGCCCATGGGATGTTTGGAACCTTTATAAAGACCAGTTAACGATTATTCGATGACTATAGTTGGTGATTATTTGAATAATCAATTCATTGAGATTAACTGATCAGTTCCAATGCATAAAAATGTGTCAGACAAATGAATTATGTGTGTACATTATTCTATGCATTGGTGTTACTATTTGTGTATAATGTATTACAGTTGTGTTACTATTAAAAAAATGTGTGATTTATTATGTTTTATTACATTTAAAAGTGCTATAATGCATATAAATGTGGGCAAACTGATATAGAAGTGTATAATGTTGGAATTTATTATAACCATGTGTGTTTGAATGCATACAAATGTGCCTTTGTAACATTCACAATCCAATAGTGTAAATTGTAATTCCATAATAAGCGTTGTATCTCCATTCCTGGGGCCGCTCACCTGAGGTTGTGGCCCCGCCCCCTCTCCTCTGATAACATTCTTCATGTGCAGCTTATCTCACACGGCCCTGCCCTCCTCTCCTTCATCATGGAAATATTAAACAGCAAGCGTCTCATTTATCAAACACGCCTCGGATTATTAATAACACATTATCGCAAACATTTAGAATCCCAAATGAGAAAACGGACAAAGTGGAGGAGATATCATCGTGAATTCGTTTGACCTTCCAGGATGAAGCTGGAAAAGCACTTTGATTTCATTATGAAGCAAACTCATTTTAACTTTAGCATTTCAAACACACAGTTCTACAACTACAACGGCGATGCATAAAGGGAAAGTTCATCTAAAGATTACAGAGGCCTCGCAGTGAAATTCTCTCTTATCAACAACAACTACATTTAAAGGTGCACAATGTCTCTCTTAACTGTGTGGAGATGTTACTGCTTTGCTCAGGATGCTCCACAGATTGGTTTGGAACTTTTCTCCAACAGTCAAGTAGGTGACACTATTGGGATAAGGTATGAGTCAGATCTGGTGAGAGACAAGCATCAAGTTTAGGTTAAGGTATACTTTATTGTCCCTGTAGGGAAATTGTCCTCTGCATTTGACATCAGTGCAATTTGTTGAGGCTTGAATGTAGAATTAAGTCTGTGTGCCTGTTTTATTAAGTTTAATAAAACATTGTGTGTTTACAAAGATGTCCATGTCCTCGTCGTGTATGGGCTGCAAGAAGTTTGAAGAATTGAAACAGAGAGACATTTTGAGATTGAAAAGTCACTATGAAAGAGAAAATAAGGCTAACCAGGTTAAGCTAACAGGAGATTGAAAGAATGAATATGGGCCACCATTTCTATTTTACAACACTGCAAAAGGAATTTCAAGACAAGTTAAATGTGCTTGATTCTAGGTTTTGAACCTACTTTAAGCATTTTGATAATTTAACCTTGATTTAATGCAGAGACATAAAATATTAGTTTCAAAAGTTCAAAGTGTTCTGAACTGATTTCAAGACATTGCGTCTTATTTCAAGTCAAATTACTTTTTCAAGCCAAATTCCCTTAAAACCAGCTAAAAATCTTATCAACTTAAAACAGCTCAAATCTGGATTCAAATATGATTCCAAGTTATTTTAAGCAAGTTTATAGTTTATGCCGTGAACATTATATACACTATGTCCATATATTCATTTAAACATGGTAAACTGCAGTAGACTTTTGTGGACAAATAAAATACAAAACTAGACTAGATCTTGAAGTAAACCAGTGAATATTTTCCATTATTTGACCTTGTGTTGTTAGACTAAACTAACAAAAGATAGCTTCTACCTTATGACACTACTTGGATCCATGTTTATTCTTTACAATAATTATCTCTACTGGTACTTTTCAACTACAAAAACAAGTAATACAAAGCTAAAGTGCCATAAATTCTCTGTTGTTCCAGGCAAAGCTGCAGCTCTGGAGGAGGCTCTTGATTGGTCGACATGAACAAGTTTCACCAAAAGATCACGAGTGTGCGTCCACCTTAGACTCTACGTGTGAGCAGCAGTAACCTCTGAACCACAGTGTAGGAAGAAGAAAACTTAATAATTTGCTGCTTTCTGATTTCGAAAATACATGTAAATACCTTTTCCAATTTTAGCTTTCAACCAATCACAGCTCAAACAGAAACTTATATCATATTTAAAATACCAAGAACACACACTTCGCCTTATAGACTTTTTTAACTCCTGCACACAGTTCTCTAAAGTTAGCATCCATCAGAGTGCAAAATGCAAGCTGGATTTCAAAGGGTTGTTTAAGGTTCTTCTTCAGCTGTGGTATTCAGATTACATAAAGCTCCTTTCCATCGCGCTGACAGGTACACGGCAGGGAAATATGTCGCTTAGAAACACCTCTATTTTCAGAGCAATTCTTATTACCGTCTAGGCGATGCGCGATAATTGTCCAAATGATGAAAAACACATTTGCAATTGTTCGCCTCAGACAACAAAGACGAGCACAAAAAGAGATTTCGGGCATAGATTTCTGGCCTGAATCGGCGCTAAATGCTAACGTCACGTATTGATAAAGACACCTCGGGATCTGATTCTTCTCTGGTGATCAGATGTAATTGTGGAGCATTGTGTGTGGAGTCAGTGTGGGACTTTGATGAAGACGAAAACAAGAAATAAGACCTTGTGGATTCAAAAGTACTTCCTGGGATTGAGCTTTCTCCATGGAGCAAAGCAGGTGATGTTTTTAGACCAAGTTACAGATGAGATCTGTGGAGAGGCAAGTCCAATCAGAGTATATGTTTTAGATGTCACCAAGAAAAAATATATGTAATAAAATACATATTATATTGTCTGTAACTGGCAAATTGGTAAAATGTATGGAGAAAAGAAGACTATAATCTTTCATATGGGAAAAGTTACACCTTTAAAATAATGTTAAACTCACTTTTTAACATCAATGAGCCTCATTCATGAACATTTCCTAGCAAGTGTGCTTACCTTCCCAGTCTTATAACCCAATTCATCAATATACTGCTATGGACAGTACAAATCTCTAACCCTTATTTGCATAAAAATAATTATGTGTTTGCTAAGAACTACCCTCTAAACTTAAATATATATGGGTTGCCAGGACTCCGAGAGCAAGGCAAAATAAAAAAGGTACAAAAATATAAAATGATAATAAAAATTAAAAAAACTCGTCTCCCCAACTATCGCTGCTTTAAAACTTCAGTGCCTTATAAAAATGTCTAGAAACACGTGGGTACACTCAGTGGGAACGGTTTAAGTCACAAACTTTGTGAAATAGTTTTTGTCATTGGGAGTGTGGCTGAGGGGTTATTACCCCTCAGAGAAGCACTGGGCTGGGACAGAAAGGGACCGTTGATAGAGCCATTAAAGGAGACACGCCTGTGTTTTGTTTTGTTTTTGGTTTTTTATCACAACTGATCACAAGAAATTGTAACAAATTTCCTTTCTAACTAATTCCTGAAAAGCTTTTGACAAGAGTAAACTAAACACAGACAGGCTAAAACACTAATATGCCATACTGATCACTCATTTTGTTTTTAATATGTCAGTTTTTAACAACAGGAGAGCAGTGTTAAGAACATCACAACGCACAGCAGAGTGTATTAGATCTGTATAATGCACACTCAGAGTGTTTAATCTGCTTATACCATGGTCACACGTCTACAAACTTTAGAATACATGTCAAATGTGTTCTCTAATCTCAGTTGATGCTCAAGAAATTATATTTTTATAGCTATTTTGTGTGTGTCCAAGCTTAATAACATGGCATTATGTTATCTGGTAAAATAACGGTTGACATTCACAAAATGCAATGTCTGTCCTCTCATTTTGCCTAAAATATCTAATAGAAAACTAGATGAAGTTGCTAGTTGCTATGTCATGGCACTGCCAGTTAAAAGTATCACTTCCTGTGTTTCCTGCAAAGTAATAGCCAAAGCATAATTCCGCTGACTTTTGTTATGAAAGAGTCAGACAGCGACGTCACACCATAGATTCTTGCTCTTCGATCTAGAGCAAGTGGAGATGTATTGAGCGCACTGAATACATCTCCACGGGTGATTTAACTGCCGAACTATGTGCGCATATAAGAAAATAATGCAGTTAACATTGGAATTCTCCTTGACCACGGTATAACATCTTAGATTAAGTACAATCATGTGATCCTGGCTGTTCTAAAAAGTAGTGATGGGAATCTTGGATCTTTGTCCGATACGATGTGCATCCCGATACACTAGCAACGATACGATTTTTTAAAGATACATGTCTTACAGCTAACGATCGATTCGGTTCGATATGCCCCCTGATCACGATGCATCTCGATTCAGTCAACATTGTTTTTTATTCAAGTACTTAATAAATATTTAGTCTGTTTAATCATTCATGGGCCTCTAATACTCCAGATCAAGTACTTAATAAATATTTAGTCTGTTTAATCATTCATGGGCCTCTAATACTCCAGATAAATTCAAGCCATGTAAAAGTATCTTTCAGTCACTTGAAAAAATAAATTACTAACTTTCTAAAATTATAAATAATAATATATTATTATTTTTGGTTCGGAGTGTATCATGTTTTTCAGAGTGCTGTGTGCAATAGGACTTTATAAGTAATCAGATTTAGCCTACATGTGTGAGACCTAGCGTTCTCATTGGACAGATCTGCTGTGGAGGCGGGGCCAACATGTTACGATAAATATGTGGGGAAAAGCTAAATAATAGGTCCATTCTGGAGTGCTTTATTTCGGTCTACTATCAAACTGCCGAATACAGCTTATGAAAAAGTCTGTATAGTTTGTCAGTGCGGCCCTGGAGAGTGAACGTGGAACTGAGACGCAGCTACGGCCCAAACTCACACTGAGCAGCAACAGAGGAGCAGCATCAACCCATGCAAGGGGCGAAGAGGGACGGCAGCGCGCGGAGAACCAGCGCGCACTGAAACAAAACAGCGAGGACGAGAACAGCTCGCGGGGAAAACGCACATCGCCTGAAACAAACACGGACAGACTGAGGAAGACGCAGACCGTCTAGATTTGGACATAAACACGGGAAGGACAGCTCTCTTTTACTGGACACAGACGCACAGCTTTCCTGCACGTTCACGGTGGAATAATAGCTACGTGTTGCGGAGCGCATCAAACTTTTCTTCTGAGCACGAGTTTCAATGGACTACGACGTCTTTTTCTCTACAACACACAGGTAAGGCACGCTGGAGTGGACACTGTTGTTATTACGCAGGCTTTGTGAGAATGAAAGGTGCGTGCTTTGACTGAAAGAGACAAACGCTTTCATCTTCAGATGAAAGTAAACCACAAACAGCCCTTATAAGGAATGTCAGAAACACAGCGTTTGCAGCTGTGTCAGTGTCAGCTTGTGAGTGCGTGTGTGTCTGTGTAGGAGTACACTTTCGTCAGTGAATCGTGAAAAATCTAGATTCATCGTAAATAGTCTGATAATCCGATGCAGGCTGCTTTTGTCACACGATCTGCATCGATGTAGCTCCTCTCTACCGACGCACTCGCATCGCGCATGTTTACATCGATGCATCGGTGCAAATCGGGTAATCTTCCCATCACTACTAAAAAGTTTGTTCTGAATGTTTGTTGTGAATGAGAACATACAGTCTGATTTCTATTAGTCTCAACCCATTCACTCTTTGTACTACAACAATAAACTGCATTTGCATAACATTCATTTTAGCAGCTCTCCTCTGTAATTATCTGTATTATCTGATTATGGACATTCACAGTTCTAATTGTTTTAACATGCGACTGATATTTATTTGATAATTAGAACAATAAAGTCAGTTTATGATCCCACCCTGACTATGTCATGTCTCCTCCTCACTAAGTGTCCACACAAGGTCACGTCTGCACACTAATTCACTGGGCCTGTCCGTAACATCTTCAGAAAAACAGCTGAGTCACCCGCGTCACACCTCCCAGACTTAATCATTATGCAAATGCTCAAATGAGAGGGAACAGTCACCCGGCGGGCCCCCCCTCTGACACAAATGCCCCGTCTCCACCCACCTGTGCTGTCAGGAGCAATAAAACTAACGTACAACTGCATCCCTCAACGCCCTTAACTCTCTCATTTAAATGTGCATTTTTGAAGGAACAAGCTCTCCTCCGCGAGTCCGAGAGGATGTTGATGACTTGGGCATAAATCGCTATACATTTTCATGAGCTATCCCAGTGATCTGTGAGGAAATAGCCCGCAGCTATGTGAAAATACAAATTGAAATTTTTAGTGGGAACGTCGGTAATTGAAATATAAAGTGGAGGACATGAAAGCCTGGCTCCGAGCGGCGGAGATGTATGTGGTTGTTATGGCGATCGCTCGGAGATGTTGTGTTCACAATTTTATGAGTTTAGAAGAATATGAAGTAAGATGTGATTAAAACTGGCTAAGTAAGTGTTTTCTTTGTCACTGGGGCCTGGACTTTGAAGATGAGCAAACTAACTTTTCTGATTTGGGTCAGCGACATTCTTGTCTCTATGAAGACAAAAGTGTTAATTATAGTCAATCAGTCAGGTGTCATATCGTTTTTGGAATGTATTTAGTATTTATTAATGAAATAGGCACATTTTATTTTCTATACCAGTCTAAAACAGCTTAAGATAAATGGATTGAAAGACTTTCAATTCAAGCTGGCAGATCTGAGAAGGCAACTTTGAAGCTTTGGCATTTAATTGACCTTTATTTAACCAGGGCGGATGGACATGTTTTTTAGTTGTAGGAGGAAACCGGAGTACACGGAGGAAACCTATGCAGACACGGGGAGAACATGCAGAATCCACATAGAAAGGCCCCGGGTTGACTGACCGTATAGCTACGACGCCAGAGCGCTAACTGCTGCGCCATCTTATCGTAACAAAAAGCCAATTTTTACCAACAAAAATGGCTCTGAGTCAATTCTGAACCTTTTTCAATAATTCCAATGAGGTACAAAGGCACACACGTCTTGAACGCAGAATATTACATGAAATCTCCAACAATCAAAAAAGAGCTCAGGATCAGTAGACTTTTTAATCGCCCTAATGCTAATCCAGTAGAGATTTTAGAATGCTAAATGGTGTAATTAGCATTCATTCTAACAAGTTCTAACACCAAAGAGTGAAACATGTATTTATCAAGTGACTCAGCAGTTTATAAAGCTGTCCCATGGCTCATTTTTGCGGCTAATCTATCTCTATGGTAGTTTAGCAGACTTGCTCACAAATTGACAGATTATATAGCTAAAACTGCTTTCATCTTGAGCATTATGCAACTTCGAGCACTACAGTTTATCACAATGTGTTGGCTTGCCTTTACACAGATCTAACTTGTAACTTGGCTTGTTGGTGTTCTTTACTTCTCCACTGAGATAAACATGTCTAAAACCCTATTGTAGTGAACTATAGCCAAACTCTTGCTCTCTATCTATTGTATTTTCAATGTAATTAGGAATAAACTAATGACATATTGTTTATTGTAAAGCACAGGATTGATTTAACAGAAACAGTTATTGTCAGTAGGCGATTTGAGGGGGATGCGGGGGGATGCCATCCCCTCTGCTGATGACGAAAGGATTTTTTTTTTTTTTTTTAATCGATGCATCTGGCGTACAGTGTCCCGCTCCGTTGTGTTAACGTGAGTTTGTGCATTGCTTCACTGAACAACCTTTTTACAATAAAACCTCCGGTGCAAGTAGTAAACACGGGACTTTTATGTTGAAAACTCCACACGGGAAGCTGTTACTGAACCTGACGCAACAGACACACTCAAACTGTCAAACTTCTGCAGAGGTTTTTGCAAAACCGGGACTTTACAGCGCCTCACGGGCCACAATCTAACGCAGAAACTGAAGGACGACACATAAGGAGTGCGTCGGAGGAACGGCTCGCTCGTGCGTCAGACAAGAGGTGAGTTTACGCTGCTCCGGGGATGCTCGTTCTCATGCGCGCGGCCGTGTCTTCTTTCCCGATACTAGACCGACCACATACACGCGTTTTCACATCTATCCACAGTCCGTGTCTTCTCCCGTGTCACCCAATGACCGATGACCCATCTGCCGCGGCTTTCCCTTCCAGGAGCACCGCTGGGCAATTGTATTTTGTTTGTCCCGTCTGCAAGTCCGCAGATTCTGGCTTTATGTTAGCTCGCTACTAAACATCGTGACAACAAGTCTGCATCTAAGAAACGATGCTACTGAAAATATTTAGAGTATTCAAAGTGAAAAAGGACTAAATGCAAAATGAACACAAGTTTGTGTCTTTCCCTGTGCACTCTCTCATCCCGCTCCTGCTCCAGCGCAGAGAGTCAGGCAGGGGGACGTGTGGAGGAAGAGGGAAGACACCGGTAAATTAACAGACAGGACAGGTTTTGTCTTACACGATTATTTTTCCCAGAGGGCATATTCAAATCCAGACTAGTGGCAAAAGACAAGACCACAATTATTGATATAAGAATTTATTATTGGAAGCACATTTTTAATTGAAAAACAGGCTATTTATCTATTAGTGTCCATTAATTGTGTATATTAAGAGCACACGTGCAAAAACATGCTCCACAGCCAAGTCAATCAAATAAAAGAAATATATTTTTAAAATAATTTAAGATTATTTATAACTTGTTGCAAATTTGATTCAAGCTAAAATGTTTTGTAAACAGTCAGACATACTTAAAACAAGTGACATATACTGCCAAATAGATATGTTTATTCTGAACTGGCTAAAACAACTACAATTAAAATGATTATTCTTTATTCTAGTAGTTTTAAACACTTTGCAGTGTTAAGAGTTATGCTTAATCTCAAAAGTATGCTGGGGGCCTAATTAAAACAGATGGATGGTCACACCTGGTCTTCAGTTTACCGAGGTCTGTCTTAAGCTGTGAAAGAATAAAGTCTGTTTGATTTTCAATCGGACTAAGTTAAACAAAAAAATAGGCCTAATGAAAAAAATATGAAATGAGTGTATGCTCTTTGCTCTGTGCTCACACCTCTGCCACCTAGTGGTCAAAACAAGCAAAAACAACTTCATATGTATTATTTAAAAATATTAAAAAATATCTAAAGTAGGCTTTATAGAGTTTGTTCCGTCTTACAGGAGCAGTTTCATTTTACATACAGTGGACAAATAAACTATGCAAAGGTCTGATTAAAGCAGATTTTGTATAATAATAAGCTAAACCTATAGTTACACACACATTTACCAGGCCTCAGTGGAATGTGCAGTGGATTATAATCAACCATCACATTTACATTATTAAGTGTATTTTTAATACAATTTAACAATAAATCCCAAACTTGCTAGGACACCCCCAAAGTGCACCAAATTAAAGGAAATGTGGTCTGCTGTGTTTAAAATTTTCTGGGGGAGAGCCCCAGATCCCCTGCCCTCCCGGAGTCACCCCCCCAATATCATCCCCCTGTCAAAAATTAACAAATCGTCTACTGGTTATTGTCCAAAACTTACCACTAAATAAGTAAACCTGAATTAGCCTTAGAAAATCTTTACTAAAACATGAATAAAGAGCTAATAATTCACAAACAAATCATCAATTACTGGATAAAAAGTTTGGTAACGCTTAACTATTCACCTAAAGAGCTAAGGAGTAGGGCTTGTGGTAATTAAGTTAAGTCTTAATGAATTTTTTTGTCTTTTTCTCAATTATTCATTATGAATTACAAACAATTAAGTCATCGGGTCTCAAAGTCAAACATTGAGTAACTTCAATCATACAAATTGTGAATATGCTTCAAAAGCTCTCGTGCCAAGTCTGGGCTCAGTATTAATCTGGTGCTCTTCAAAAATTAACTTTTTTATTTTTCACATTTTAAGAGAGCGAAATTGAGCAGTAAATTGAGACAAAAGGCCAAACGCTGCCATATTGCTGTGGGCAGTGAGTGGCTGAGAGTGCCTGTTGCCATGGCGAAGCTAGCTGGACGAGGGTCAAGAGAGTATAAAACATTTTAATTTTTTCCGTAAAAATGATGAAGGCCTTTGGCAGAGGGGAGAGGGGCCATTATCTCCGCTGAGATAATTGAGGTGGCTGAAGCCGGGCCTATAAAAGTCTCCATTTGAACTTTGACCTCAGCATGTTGTGGCCGTTTAATGTCGGCTAACGATCTACTGTTATGCCTATGTTAGGATATTGAGCTGTTATATGTGCTTACACCTCTGAAGAGAATATATCTATGAAGGTACAGCTCGATCTTGCGATGGTACAGAAGAATCCAACTGGAAATCTTCTGCTGTCCTCCAAGACTTAAATAATGTTGTTTTTGTCCATTTAAAAAACGCTCATATGACGGAAAAATAGGAGGTCGTTACTGGATCTATTTTCGGAAAGTAGCAGGACTTCCTATTGTAGATGTCTCCAGTGTGGACCCTTCTTATAAAAGGGAAACCTCAAGTGGGCTTATGTGTAAAGGTCAAGAATTGTCCAAATACAGATTGTATGAATGGAACTTTGTAGCAACCTTGTGCATTATAGTTTTCCTCAATAACATGTTTTACAATCCTACTATGTCAGTTAAAGGAGACATGTTAGGTCAAATCTACCAAGCTATAATTCACTCACAACTTACCAGAAGATGCAGAAGTATATTTTACAGTATAAGTAGAAGACGAATTCTTTTCGTAACACACCTGACTCCGCAAACTTAGCTTTCCATTGAGGTTGGGCACGCAATTTAACAGTGAAAGTAGAACACACTATAGAGCTGCTTTGTTCATGCAGGATTTCTCAAGATAAACACTTTCATTGGGTCAACATTTTAAGCAAATGCTACAAACCTGAACGAATAAGTAGCATGGGTTTGATTTTACCAAAGAAATAAAAAAACTTAGGCTCACTTTGTTGCCTGTAAAGAGCTAAAGTCATGGTTGAAGTCAAACTTAATGTGCCAAAGGGTTCGTGAGAGCTTGGAACTAATTGGCCAAATTTAAACACCTATTTCTGATTTCGTAAACTGAAAATCAGGTACCCCAACATTAAGCTAGGCTAACGCTTTTCTACAGACAACACACAAGAAAGATGGAAGACATTGTCAAAATAAACCAGTCACATAAAAGCAGGATGAAAACAGAACTAAGCCAAAACAAACCAAGTGTCAACACAAATCTGAACCCGCACTGAGTCAGGACTTTGAGGTATAAGTTCACTATGCGAGCAATATGGTCCAGACTATGGCCTATTTGATCATACTGGACCAAAACAAACACATTTGTCCCCCAGGCCGCCAATTGGCTAGCCTCGATATAAACCAACAAGCACAAGGACATCTAAATCATTTCTACCGAACCATTTTATTCAAATGATGCTGTTTCCAACCAAAATCTGTCGTCTTACCAAACACTTTAAGAAACAGCTCTCTCTCCTGGACTCCCGCCTTATTGGTCGCCCGACACGAGTAGGTCCCGCCGTCCATTTGTCGAATATTCCTAATGGTCAGCATGCTCCGTCCACCTTCCAATCGACTCAGAATGTACTGCTCCGACGGCTCCAACTGTTGCCCTTTTCTGCAAGGAGAGAAAGAAAGAAGTTGACATGTTAGACCATCTTCTGATCTCTTAAGTACACATCGCGAAGTATTTACAAAGATGGGAAAAAACAAATGTCCTCATGGGTTCGTGTTGTTTTAGAAGTCGAACTGAAATGACTGGAGTTCTGCAGTTTTATTTGCAGCGTGCCATCGTAACTCCTCGCACGTTGGAGACTCTAAAATCTGCCATCCGGAAAAATTAGTATTCACATTCAGAACGTGTTTGGTTATGGAAGACGGAGCGGCCTAAATGACTTTGGAGTAGAGCTGTGAGCGCTAATGTTTCTACTTATTGGACACCGGAAAGAAATGTGTTTTGATGATCCGATGTAGATGGATGCAAGTCTGTTTCGTTTGTTAATTTGG